>LNAC01000486.1:246677-298258 GCA_002007465.1 Ailurus styani
CTCTCTCTGCCTGCCTCTCTGCCTACTTGTGATCTCTCTCTCTGTCAAATAAGTAAATAAAATCATTAAAAAAAAAAATTAAGTGGGATGACACATCAACATATTTGCCCTCTACCCACCTCAACATTGAGGTTTAGTTAGGCACCCGTGTCACTAACATCAGAATGTCTAGCACTGATCTAGTAAAATACGATCTAGACAAACATACTATGTAATTGGCAGTCAAATATTTTATTTCTCTGAAGGACATAAATACTCACGATTCGCATAAACCTCCCATTTCCTAAACTTTTCCAAACTGAAGAGACCGAAGAAAAATATAGCGGAAAGAATATAACGAACATGTGAATTATATTCTGCAACTCACCTGTAGTGGCCACACAGCAACTCATGAGGGCAAACACGGCCAGCATATAATGAGAAGGCATTTTTATTTCTCCAAAAGTGTGCCCCATTCAGTCACCTTGGCTTCAGACTGTAGACAGTCTTGGCAAATCAGAAGTGGCCTTAAAAATCCTCCTTTTCAATTTTCAAATTTCCTGTAAAAATAAACATATTTCAAGAAGAAAAGTTAATGCAGAAACTCATTTTCAAAAACACACATTAAAGTGAAATGAAGAATTTCTGAAAAATGTAAGACACATCTATCTTACAAGATGCCGAGACAGCATTCCAGAAACTGATGTGGGGGTGCTAACCACCTAATAAAGATTTTTAAGGCGAATACCTTTGTAAAGAAATGCTTAGTTTTGACACTTTATATCTTTGCTTTTATATAAAATTTTCAGGAATACAGAAGAAAATCGAGGTGCACCTATAACAGAACATTACCAGTTATGTTGTAGCACTAAAGTGATCAACGACGTTTGACACGTGAACTTCCTCATGTCAGCAAGGAAACACAACTCTGATCAGAGACTCAATCTAATGTTGTAATGACAGAATCATCACAAGGGTCAAATTAAAATACATTTAGAATCAGGGGCACCTGGGTGGCTCAGTCATTGAGCGTCTGCCTTCCGCTCCGGTCATGATCCCAGGGTCCTGGGACTGAGCCCCAGAGCGGGCTCCCTGCTCGGTAGGGAGCCNTAAAAAATAAAATACATTTAGAATCAGGGGCACCTGGGTGGCTCAGTCACTGAGCGTCTGCCTTCCGCTCAGGTCATGATCCCAGGGTCCTGGGACTGAGCCCCAGAGCGGGCTCCCTGCTCGGTAGGGAGCCTACTTCTCCCTCTCCCACTCCCCCTGCTGTGTTCCCGCTCTTGCTGTATCTCTCTCTGTCAAATAAATAAATAAAATCTTTTAAAAAGTACATTTAGAATCAATGTAAAAAATAAAGAACCATCAAAAGTAAAGCTCTCGTTTCAACTGTTTGTCAACATTGTAACAGGAGACAGGTCTTCCCTGTCTCTCAATCCCATCAGAGACTCTGGTGACTGGACCAGAGAATCCAGAGGTACTTTCTAACCTCATGCTATCCAGAGCCTTGAATGTCGTGATTTGCTTAACCTGAATATCCCTCCTGTGGTTCTAAAGATTACCTCATTTAGACACAACAAATATATTTTCCAGCCCTATATCCCTCAGCCTGGCACAACCCACAGAAACTGTTCAATTCAACAAACATTTATTTAGCACCTACTATGTTCCAGGCACTGTGTAAGGGCATGATACCTTCTTATCAGGAATAGAAGTTATCCAGCAACTGGCTAAAAGCACAAAGACCCTGCTTCACTAAGCGCTGAACAAGGCAAGATCATTGAATTTCTAGGAACCATCTCAAACAGCTGGGGACTGCAGCCTTGGTACCGTCACCCAGAAAACACTATCTACAGAACCAGCTTGCTACCTTCATAGACAAAGCCAGTTTGGGTACTCGCAGATGCAGTGCAAAAATATAAAAAAGAATGGCAAAAAGAATGTATTAAGTGGTCTTAGTTCACTGCATCAAGTGGTAAGGAAAAGATATTTAAAATGGCTCTTTTCACAGGGGTGCCTGGGTGGCTCAGCCAGTTAAATGTCCGACTCTCGATTTCAGCTCAGGTCATGATCTCAGGGCCGTGAGATGGAGTCCTGCGTTGGGCTCCACGCTGGGCATGGAGCCTGCTTAAGATTCTCTCACTCCCCTTCCCTCTCCCCTTCCCCATCCCTCTCGAAAAAAAATTTTTTTTAAAAAGGGTTCTTTTCAGTAGTACACTAACTGCCTGTAAGAAAGGAAAGAGGATGATTGGGGGAGACTTGGCGAGGGCACAGGAGCCTTTCCACTGATTCCCATTTGAGTTTTTCTACCATTGGGGTTTTACAAGTATTACCTACCCAGAAATAATAATAAAGTTCTAACATCCAAAAGAATTTTTTACATATGCCTTGAAACTAAATTATTATATACATAGGAGGTACTGCTGCTGTTCAGTCTTGATGTATGATAGTGATTAAAAGCCTAGTATGAACAGAAAATGGATTACGATGGCAGTTAAAAGCCTGCCTAGGTATAAATCCACTCTGCCACNTTCAGTCTTGATGTATGATAGTGATTAAAAGCCTAGTAAGAACAGAAAATGGATTACGATGGCAGTTAAAAGCCTGCCTAGGTATAAATCCACTCTGCCACCTACCACATGGGTTATGCTGGGCAGATTATTCTACATGCGTGAACCTATCAATGGGCCATTGTGAGGATTATATTATCGCACACACGCGTGTGTGTATAAAGCTTAGAACAGCGCAGAACACATAATAAGCAATCAATAAATGTTACTTGTCCTTTCCTTTTGAGGTATATTTATACCAATAAAGTGGGGAAATTAGGGTGTGGTTATTTACGTAATCCTGAGCTGCTATAAAATCAGTACAATCTTTTGTTTACTGAAAAATGAATACTTCAACAGACACAAAAAGGAGATAAGCTAAAGAGTGGAATCACGAAAAGAACAAAATTGCCAGTTAAGTAGAGGCACAAGCCATTAGCGGCGCAGGGGTCTTGTCTCAAAAACTGTCTAACTAGGGCGCCTGGGTGGCTCAGTGGGTTAAAGCCTCTGCTTTCGGCTCAGGTCATGATCTCAGCGTCCTGGGATCGAGGCCCGCATCGGGCTCTCTGCTCAGCAGGGAACCTGCTTCCTCCTCTCCCTGTCTCTCTGCCTGCCTCTCTGCCTACTTGTAATCTCTCTCTCTGTGTCAAATAAATAAATAAAATCTTTTAAAAANCAACAAAAAAAAACTGTCTAACTAGATAATTTTGGAAACCATGAAATTGACTTCAATCATCCCTTTAAGTCCAACACTGCTGTCACCATAATTTCACATCAACTCAAATGAAATGGAANCAACAAAAAAAAAACTGTCTAACTAGATAATTTTGGAAACCATGAAATTGACTTCAGTCATCCCTTTAAGTCCAACACTGCTGTCACCATAATTTCACATCAACTCAAATGAAATGGAAGTCTCCTCTGTGAACTTAGAAAGTCAAGGACAGCAGGGCGCCTGGGTGGCTCAGTCAGCTGAGCATCCGACTCTTGGTCTCAGCTCAGGTCATGGTCTCAAGGTTGTGAGACTGAGTCCAGCATTAGGGTGCTTGGAAGAGTCTCTCTCTCCCTTTCCCTCCCCCTCTGCCCTTTCTCCCACTCATGCTTTCTCTCTCTCTCTCAAATAAATTCTTTTAAAAAAAAAAAAGTCAACGACAGCAAAGGGAATTTGACAGTATTTTTTTCCCTTCAAAAAATTAAATTTCCTGAATGGATTGATAAGGAAACNTAAAGTCTTTTAAAAAAAAAAAGTCAACGACAGCAAAGGTAATTTGACAGTATTTTTTTCCCTTCAAAAAATTAAATTTCCTGAATGGATTGATAAGGAAACTCTCTCCAAAAGAATATGCTATTTCAGCAGATGCTAAGAGCAATTTTCATAAAGCAAAACCCTGTAAGGGGATCTCAGAAGAAGATGGCTTCCCAGAGGATTTTTATGGAACACATAAACTATAACCAGCACGAGGCTTGTGGGAATATTTAATGAGCTTATGTCCCCCCCTGTCCACAGCTGCAGAGGGTCTGTGGGACTGTGCACATTAATCCAGGGGCTTAAACCAGGTCTGAATGAACCTGTGGAAAGAAAGGCAAAAGCTTCTATTAAAAATATAGACTGCAAATTGCTGACAAGAATATTGGGCAATTATTAAAATGCAGCAATTACAGATACAACAGAGCCAAGCTAAACAGTTTGATGCCCAAAGGCAAACCACAGCAAGTTTATGCCGGATCTTAAAACATCTCCGAGGAAGTCCAAGACAAGTTGAAACTACACACTGCTGCTTCTAACAAAGAGGGAGCTTTTCTTCTTTTAGCTTAAAAGTCCCTCCGTAATGTCACTTGTTCAAAAAGAAAATAAACTGCACAGAGTTTTTGTCTAATCTTCTCAATGTGGTGACAGGATCCTAAGCCAGAGGAGAATAAAAAGGGAAGTATGTCATTCCTATCCTGTGGAACTCCAATTCTGGCCAAGACTTAACACACATCAGCACCTCAACGTACAACCTAGGGATTAGTGCCCCAACGAGAAGAATGTTGGATGATCGACACTCCCAGAAAGTTGTAGATCTGAAATATAGGAAATATAAACTCCTCTCTTTTTTTCCTGTAAGGTTATATCACACCCAATTTGCAAAGAGCAGGGACTCCCCACCATGAGTTTCTAAACATACTGAGTATCTTTGGACCTTACAAACTAAATGCTTCCTTTATAAATATAAATAAGGTACTCTGTGATCTTGAAAGAACAATTTTGGGTCCACCGGGCAAGTCATTTTGTCCACACTGCAAAGCAATGTGTTCCGTTCAAAGGGTACCAGTATCTATGAATAAGCAGAAAAAAATTCTGAGAGCTTAATGGACATAAAATACACATGCACACACACACGTGCACATGAATGTGATCCTAATTCTTCTAATTTCTGAGCTCCTCTGTGTCTATTTCTGAGGCCATGACATGGAGCGTGCTGCCCCACCTTCTTTAGTGATCCAATAAAATGCACAGGTAAGAGCAGGATTAGCTGAAAAACCCCTCCCCAAATGAAATCCATCATGGGTTACACCAGTGTTCAAGAGGAACTGGTTGGGAACAGCATTCCCTGGGTTGATTGAAATGTTTTTTTTTTAAAAAGCATAACTTTATCTTAGAGGAAAAACGTGGTAAAATGGTGTCTGGCCATAGGCTAAAAGCCAGCAAGAGAAATTACTAACTTCCCCTTATATATCTAACACAGCTGGCTATATACATGAGATTATTTAAGATCAGAACTTACAGTGAACTTGGAGGGGATCAATTTCTCAATTAAAGGAACTGGCATGCTAGAGATAAGTTACAGCTTTTAAAGCTGGAAGAGATCAACAAGAGTTCATTGACGAAGAAGCACCCAAACTCCCAGCCCCGCGCTTGCCCAGGGTAACACGGCAGCGCCAAGACCAGAAACCAGGTCTTCACGTGACAGGCTCTCCGTCCCAGATCCAGATCTGTCACCACAAACAAGGAACCATCTTCTCCCTCTCAATTCTCAATCTCTGAAAACAGAATAGTTTTTCCAAGAGAGGGCGAAGTCTGCCCAGGGCTGCCACCAGAAGAGGGGACTTCCGTATGAACATAGACCCTCCGTACAAATTGCGACTGATCACAAACCGTGATTTGACTTCAGGACTCTAGGTGGCAAGTCTAACAAAGAATCCTTGGTAATGCTGTGTGACTCTAAGTTTTCTGAAAATTGCAAAGGGTGAGAGGAAGCACAAACCTGCACACTGTCATTATCTTAACACTAAGAATATTCAGGAAAACATCCAACAAATTTGAAGATCTTCAAGACAGAGATGTATTGAGTAGAATTAAAAAAAAAAGTTACCGTTCCCTAAACTCAGATGGTAAATAAACACCTGAGTTTCTGGTACCTTAAACATGAAATTATTTTTTAACAGATCATTAAAATGTTTCTGGTCTGACGTGTAAGTGAATTTTGGACAGAGAAATATACTGTGAAGTCTGCAAACGGTTAAATAAAAGCTGGTAGAGGAATTGTTCTATTCCGATGCTTATTCAACATGTTATTCAGGGGATTTAGAAATGAGGCAGGATGGATGACATCAGTATCTAGCTTGGCAGTCTGTAAAAAGGGGTATACAGGATGTAGAAGAGATACTGTTGTTTGTCTAATGACATTTGGATGCCCTTTGAGACCTGTACACAGAAAAAGCAAAGCCACCTATTGAATCGCAATAGCAGCTCTCAGATTTCTCCACTATAAAGAGAAACTGGTAATCCCAAATCTCCATTTTCAGACAGATTTGGCACAAGGGGAAAAGTCCTAGGTCTGGATAAGAAATCTTTGGCATCCAGTTACTGAGGTGGCGCAGTCAGTTAAGCATCCAACTCTTGGTTTCAGTTCAGGTCATGAACTCAGAGTCATGAGATCGAGCCCCACATCAGGCTCCATGTTCTGCAGGGAGCCTGCTTAAGTTTCTCTCTCCCTTCCCTGCCTCACTCTCTCCAAGATGAATAACTCTCTAAAAAAAATAAAAGTAAAAACGGGGGCACCTGGGTGGCTCAGTGGGTTAAAGCCTCTGCCTTCAGCTCAGGTCATGATCTTAGGGTCCTGGGATCGAGCGCTGCATCTGGCTTCCTGCTCTGCAGGGAGCCTGCTTCCTCCTCTCTCACTGCCTGCCTCTCTGCCTACTTGTGATCTCTCTCTCAGTCAAATAAATAAATAAAAACTTTAAAAAAAAATAAAAGAAAGAAATAAAATCTTAAAAAAAAAAAAATCTTTAGAATCACATTCATACACAATATTCAGCAATATTGACTACCATAAACCAGGCACTGTTGAAGATCCCAAGGATATAGCAGTGAAAAAAGGAGCCAAAAATTTTGCCCTCATGGAGCTTTTATTCTAGTAGAAATAACACCATTTGTTACATTAGGCAAGATATTTAATTTCCTGAGCTTCATTTCTTCCTTAAGTCTTTAGTTATTGTTTACTCCATGCCAGGCAATGGGAATATAATGGCCAAGCAAAGACATATGTTCTTTGTCCTCATGGGCTTAAAGTCTGGTGGGATAAACCGACCAATACTCACAAATTTGTAATTAGACGCTATGATAAGAGCTCTAAAGGAAAAGTACCCACAACCTGAAGGATAAGTAGAGGTTTAAAAGGGTGAGGGGTGACATTACAAGTGGAAGAACAATTATAGGTTGCTGATGCTGGAGGGAGCAAGGCTACAAACCTGAGAGGGAAAGGAGAGGAATAAGTTTCAAGAAAGGGTTTAAGCAGGGAAGTGGTGGGATCTACTGGGTTAAGTTCTCCACAGGACAGGAGCACCTGGCTGGCTCATTTGGCAGAGCTGCAACTCTTAATTTTACGATCTTGAGTTCAAGCCCCATGTTGGATGTAGACTTGACTTTAAAAAAAAATTTTTTCCCCCAATACAAGTCCTATGGAAAACGGTATGGAGATTCCTCAAAAAATTAAAAATAGAACTACCATATGATCTAGCAACTCATCTTCTGGATATATAGCCAAAGGAAATGAAATCACTATGCTGAAGAGATACCTGCACCCCTATGTTCCAGCCAAGACCTGGAAACAAACTAAGTGTCCAACAAAGATAAACAGATAAAGAAAATGCAGTATATACACACAATGGAATACCACTCAGCCACACACACACACACACACACACACACACACACACACACACACACACACACACAGAGGAAATCCTGCATTTGTAACAATATGGATGGACCTCATAGACATTATGCTAAGTGAAATAAGTCAAACAGAGAAAGACAAATAGTATATGAGCTCACTTGTATGTAGAATCTAAAAAGCCAAACTCATAGAAACAGGACAGGGGTGCCCTGGTGGCTCAGTTGGTTAAACATCTGACTCTTGATCTCAGCTCAGGTCTTGATCTCAGGGTCGTGAGTTCAAGCCCCATGTTGGGGTCTACACTGGGTGGAGTCAACTTAAAAAAGAAAAGAAAAGAAAACAGAGAACAGACTGGTAGTTGCCAGAGGTAAGGGGTGTGAGAAGTGGGGGAAGGTAGGTGATCAAAAGGTACAAACATCAGTTATAAGATAAGTCCTGGGGATATAACATACAACATGATGACAATATGTTAACAATACTATATGGTATATTTGAAAGTTGCTAAAAGAGTAAATCTTAAAAGCTCTCATCACAGGAAAAGAAATTTGTAACTAAGTGTGGTGATGGACATTAAGAAGACTTAGTGTGGTGATCACTTTACTATATATATATACATATATATCATTATGTTTTACACCTTAAACTTACACAATGCTTTGTGTCAATTATATCTCAACATAACTGGAAAAAATAAAAATTAAAAATAAATTAAGATTTCCTTTAGTATCCTATGGAGAACAGACTGAAGGGAGCCCACAGTACATGGAAGATCATCGAGACGCTTACAGCAGAGGGGAGCCTGGCTGGCTCATGTGGTACAGCTTGCAACTCTTGATCCTGGGTTGTAAGTCTGAGCCCACATTGGGCGCAAAGATTATTTAAAAATAAAATCTCTAGGGCGCCTGGGTGGCTCAGTGGGTTAAAGCCTCTGCCATCAGCTCAGGTCATGATCTCAGGGTCCTGGGATCGAGGCCCACATCGGGCTCTCTGCTCAGCAGGGAGCCTGCTTCCTCCTCTCTCTGCCTACTTGTAATCTCTCTCTGTCAAATAAATAAATAAAATCTTAAAAAAATAAAATGAAATGAAATCTCTAATTTAAAAAAAAGATTCTTATAGCAGATCAGACAAGAAAAGAGGTTTAGATAGGAATGGAGCCCCAGTCTTTTTTTTTTTTTTTTAAGATCTTATTTATCTGAGAGAGTGCACACATATGCACACACGAGTGGTGGGGGTGGGGAGGAGTGGGGGCAGAGGGAGAAGCAAGCTCCCCACTGATCCTGGGACTGGATCCCAGGACCCTGAGATCATGACCTGAGCCAAAATAAAGAGTAAGACGCTTAACCGACTGAGCCATCCGTCCCCCAACCCCATTTCTTCATTATTAAGATTAAAGTAACCCTACTTACATCACAGGGTCATTCCAAGAATCAAATGAGATTATACATGTAACAGCATATGAGCTATCATTATTTGTCAGTTGACTATCTCTACCAAAGAGAATGATCCTGAGGCCTAAATTTATTTAAAATCCCAACATTCTGTGGCTGTCAGTGGCAGGGGAAAAAAAGAATTACTTTTGAATGACCTTACATATGGGAAGGATTTCCACATGAAGACTTAATGGGGAAGGAGGCAGGAGGCACAGAGTACAAGATGTGCAGAAAAGCTGGACTCTACTCTTCCCGGCACCTCCAGGATCTGGCCCTCCCTCACTCTTGACTGAGAGTGTGACCAACACATCTGTTGCTGGCTCCAGCATCCTTAGTTTCCTTGGGGCTGACCTTCAGTCTAATCATTAAAAGCCCCTCTGTCTATCCCAAGCACAACAGACCTTACTGCCCAAGCAGAGGGAAGAGGGTGGGCATGGATAATTTCCGCACTGTTGTGAAAGACCACGTTTTAATCAAGTTCACTAACTAGAATTTTTTACCCACCCTTGCAATATTCCAAGAACCACCTTTCACATTTAATATTTTTGCATTCAAAGATTTGTTACTTGTAATTTTAAGTTAAAATTAGTAGAGAATGATACTTGGGGATTCCAAACCGGGCTTAACCAGACACGTTAGGTTGGACAGCCCCCTTATCTGTAAGATGTTAATGACATTCTGATTGTATTATATGAGACAGAATATGGGCATGGTACATAAAACAATAACCAGGCCCACACAGTACATTTAAAAAACAAAAATAGTCACTGGGGTTTTTTACGGTTTTAAAATACCCCTGGACTTTCAAAAAAACCAAGCAAACTTCTAGTAGCAAAATAATACAGTTTATATCAAATTTGTATTCATTTGGGGATTAGACTTCATTGTCTAGAATTTAAAAAAAAATACCTACATTACCAAAAAACGACGACTCCAAACCCAATATAAGATCAGAGTCCTAAAGAGAGCCATAATATTGCAAAGCTGTTCTGAAAGGGAGGTAAAGCTACTGTCTCAACAATTCTGGTGTAAGTTACAGGGATCTGGCTGCGTGGCCCTCCTTGACTCTACCTTATGATTCCCAAATTAGCTTCAGGGGTTTAGCCGAAGGCTGAGGAACTCAGCCTGGCACCACCACCAACCAAGTTGCCTGCAGTGTGGAATCAGCTATCACCAAAAGGGCTTATTAAATCATGAAGCTGCAATTATTCCAGCAAAAGTCAGCACATCTGAATATCCTCAGGACACCAGCCATCATCCTTTAGGCCCTAGCAAGCAAGCACTAAGCCATAAAAAAAACTTTGGGGAAGCTACATCTATCAGGACCCCATTAGACTATTTTGTACAATAAACGGTAATTTACTAAAATATTTCAATCACATGATTCTTTATATTCACAGGGATTCTGCAAATAATAAGAATTAAGAATAAACACTTCAGCAGTAGTACTCTATCCAGCTAACTGCAATTAAGCATTTATTTTTGTCTTCCTCTCACTGACTTCCAATGTAACATTCTATCTCTTAAATGGGGGTAAACCCTCAATAGATAACATTTCAATTACTTAACTGATATTTTTTGGTAAAGAGAGGGGTCAGCCACCGAGGCATGTGAAACATTAAGAATTAAAACCCTTCATTGGTTACCCACTGCTGTCAAGGATAAAACCAAAACCCTTCTGATGACTGCTGGATGTTGCCTACTTGGTCTGACCTCACCCTCTGCACACTCCAGCCACACCAGCCTCAGTTCTGTCCCACAAAAGGGCCATGCCCTTGCTTCCAGAAGCAGTGTTCCAACTGTGTTGGAACTCAGTGACCTTCCATAGTCTCGCTTCCACAATCTCCCATAGTCTCCCACGGCCACTTACCAAGATCTCCAGGTCTCAACTCTGTGTATGAGCACTACTTCTTCAAGGAAGCCTCCTGTGATCCCCTCAGAGGAAGTGAAACTTGGACACCTGGAATGTAGTGCAAATCAACTCTGCAGGTAAATGTCTATGTGATTATTTCCTTCCAGGTATGGCCTCCCTACATCTTTTCACTCTAGAAAGAAGGATCTCAGTCTAGCTGGTAGTAGTGATAGTCTACCTCTTTGGCATACAGCAGGCATCCAATGAAGGTACCATAATGGGTAGCAAGTATAAAACACGACTGCGTACATTACAGTTAAAAGTATGGAAGGATGGTGAATTATCAAAACATTTCTCAACAGTAAGTGATAAACCAACAAATAAGATCTGTGTCTAAGAAAGAACCTATACCTCGGGCAGCTTCAAAGGAACAGGAGAGACAGGAGTTCTGGCATCAACGTGTTTTACAAGCTCACACAAGTCACTACATTCTGGGCTTTAATTACTTTGTCTCCAATATGAAGAGATTAAATAAGAAAATCTTTTATTCTATACCTTTCTTATAACTGTCATTATATGGACTAACAAATAATCCTGACTCCCTCCTATAAAATGAGACTTCAAATACAGTTGTGGAAATTTGAAATACATGATCATGTGATGGCTAGTACAAATGACTTCACAAAACTGTAAAGTAATATTCAAGAAAAACATTCAATTTGACAACATAAGTGTAAATAAAATACTAATAATTATAGTACCTATTTTTAATACATAGCTTATAGAAACAAAAAATATTTAAATTATTTTCTGAGTAGTGTGCCTCGAAACCTGAATTTTGTCAGATGTGACCATTTTATCAAAACTGGCATTTTGGGGGTGCCAGGGTGGCTCAGTCAGTTAAGTGTCTCCCTTCGGCTCAGGTCATGATCCCAGGGTCCTGGGATTGAGCCCCACGTTGGGATCCCTGTTCAGCGGGGAGCCTGCTTCTCTCTCTCCCTCTGCCTCTCTCTCTGTACTCTCTCTCTCTCTCAAATAAATATAAAATTTAAAAAAAAACCTGCCATTTTTATTCTGTTCCTCAAACTCCATGAACTCTACTCATTCCCCTCACCTCATTCTAAAATCCATTCCGATTAATCCCACCCATCTGTGAACAGTCCCCTCAACATTTTGTGTATAATTTGTTCCATGTTATCTTCTACTCAGAGCCGACCCAGAATGTTAGAAATAGAGAACATCTACTCCAGCCCTCTAATTTTACAGATTAGCAAACCAGGAATTACACTCAGTGACTGGCCCACCGTTACACAGCTAGTTAGCAGCACAGCCAAGACTTGTCCACATGTTGCTTTGTAATTACTCTGTGGTTATTCATGTTTTTATTCCACATTCCCCCTCCTATTAGAGCTAACACCCTGCTTTCCTCTTCCGACCCTACAAAGTATCCCAGTTACCACCTACTGAGCATCTACTGTGTTTTTCACAATTTCTCATTTCATCCTCTCAACAGCCCAAGAAGACAGAGATCCTTTATAGTGAGAAAAGTGAGCTTTTGAGCCCAGATCTGCCAGAGTCTCTTGACACTACAAACAGGAGCTCCCCCTCTGTGGATGCCAACCAGGCCCCGCATAGGAAGTCACCTTCTAGATAGTGGGCAGCCTGATTCGATCCTACCTGACCTAACCTGCCCTATGCATCTCTTCCATCTGTTCCATCTTTGTTTTGAAACCAGAGAGGAGAGGCTCAGTTAGGAGTTTTATTTTACTTCATTCGTTCGCTCAATAAACATGTATCAGCACCTGCCACATGCCAGGTACTTGTTCAGGAAGGTGGGGACACAGCAGCAAACTAAACATAAGGCTGTTTTCACGAAGTTTATCTTCTCATGGGGGAGACAGACAACAAATTTGTAATGTGTCAAGTGGTGGAAGTCATATGAAAGAAAAATAAAGCAGGTTAAGGAGAAAGAGTGTTAAGAGAAGGGATGTTATTTTAGATAGGATGATCACGGAAGATATGATACTGTCATTTATAATGAGAAATATATATTTGGTCTTCATCCCCCTGTTTCTGGCACAAAGTTCGTCTTTTAATCCTTAGAATTTCCTAAGTGAAGATAGGAATAAAGGTGTCTTTTGTTGTGTTAATGAGGTAAACTCCGGACCCTATCTCAAGATAGGGCTGCTTACCAGGAGAACCAAACAGGTCATTAGAGGGTTGGACCTTTTTGTTCCTTTCCAGAGAGGAGCCAGAGATTGACTCAATTGCCAATGGTCAAAGATTTAATCAATCATGCCTATGTAACAAAGCCTCTGTAAGGAACCAAAAGGATGGGGTTTGGAGAGCTGCTATGTTGGTAAATACACAGAGACTGGGGAGACTGGCTTGCCCAGAGAACGCGGAAGCTCTATGCCTTTTCCCACACCTTGCCCTATGCATTTCTTCCATCTGTTCCTGTGTTATATTCTTTTATAAGAAACCAGTAATCTAGTACGTAAAATGTTCTTCTGAGTTCAGGGAGCCGTTCTAGCAAATTAATCAAACCCAAAGAGAGGGTTGTGGGAATCTCCAATCTGTAGCCCGGGCTTGTGACCCCTCAAGTGAGAGGGAGTCTTAGGCAACTAAGCTCCTAACCTGTGGAATCTAAAGTTCTCTCTCCAGGTAGGTGGTCAATAGTGTCAGAATCGGTGGTGTGAGGGAAGACACTCCCCACACACACAGTGGAATTGGTTACCAGAACCCTATCAGAGGCCTCTCAGATGAGGTGGCATTTGAGCAGAGGGGTGCGAGACAGAGCTATGAAAGAAACACACCCCAGACAGAGGGGTGAGCGAGTGTAAAGGTCCTGCTGGGAGTACACGCTTGGTGTGTTCACAGAGCAGACTACATATAGCACAGTACAGTGGGAAGTGTGGGGGCCACCCCCGGCCTATCTGGGTTCAAATCCCCACCCTGCCTCTTCCTACCAGCGTAGCTGTGGGCAGCTTACTAAGTATCTCCACGTCTCAGCTATAAAGTAGAAATAATGATTCTATTTCCCTAACGGGGTTTTTACTAGAATTAAATAAATTAATAACACATAAAGCACTTAATACCTAGTATGTTCTTAGGTTTCAGGAAATGGTGGCTATGATTTTTAACTAGGTCATTGATAACATCCCTGTTCAAGACAATTTATTTTCAATTTGATAGTTTTGGATCCAAGGGTTAAGTTATGCTGTTAGCTTTGTACATGGCCAATTACTTCCTCCTAAGCCTTCGACTTCCCTAGCTGGGCTTCCTGTCCTGATGAGGAGGACTCTGTGGGAACCACACGGATGTTATCACAAAAAGAGCAGGAGGCAAATCATTCTAACATCCCCGTTACACTATTACGAATTATGCTCTTCACTCAAATAACCCCTATCTCCAAAAATCAGATGCTTCTTCAGAACTGTAACATACCGTCCCTTGGATTTAAGTCACTGGTTTCATAAAACAGATCTCTCCAGTCTCGACTCCTCACTAGCATCACTGACAGAAGCAGGAGGTAATTCCAACTGCAATCCTGTCTTGAGAAGGGTTAAAACTTCTCTTCGGAATTAGGACATAATTTAATTTAAAAAAAAAACTAAAAACAAAAAAACCCCTTTCTCCGTTGTCCTTTTGGCCTAAGCTTAATGTTTCTTTTCAAAGAAATTAGAACATCAAAGCAAAATTCAAGAGTCATTGGTCTGGCAGTCTCCAGCCTGTTCCTTAGAGCACAGCCCTGAAGCAACTCAGGAAGGTACAGTGCGTGGCCCTGTGGATGGGCCCAGAGCCAAGGGAAGATGTCAGGGCCGCGGGGAAACTCTGCTCCTCTGCCCTATACCCTCTCCCCCTGCTCTTTTCTTTAATGCTATGTTTACTTTTCATCTGTGCAACCCAATGGGTTAAAGGGCAAATCGCAGGCAGAGACAAACCACAGCAAGCCCAAGCCTGTGAGAGGTAAACTGGGAATCTTCCCAAACCACTTGTAAGGCTGGGGAGAGCCCACAGTTGCTGTTTTCAGTCAATTAAAAAGAGGTCAATATTCTAGTATGACAGGTCTTGAATGAGGCTTCTTAAACATCAGATTCTCCTCCTTCTAGACAGACCTGATAGTTTTCCCTTTGTAACGCCATAAGGATCCATTTAACTGGGGCTGTAAGAAATCCACAAGATCTTCTCATTCATTTATTCATCTAACAAATATTTATCAAGTGCCTGCTCCATACCAGTACTGCTCCAGGTACAGGGATTCAGTAAGGGAAAAAAAACGTAAAAAGCCCTGCCCTCATGGAGCTTACCTTCTAGTCAGAGGAGACAAATTATAAACAATATATGTAAATGTATATGAGACAGAGATAAATGTAAGAAAACAAAACAGAGAAAAATGAAAGGAAATATTTGGGGGTCTTTGGTTTGGTTTGTTTCTTTGTTTGGGGTAAGGACCTACAGGAAGTGAACTTTGTAGATATCTAAGAGAAAAACATTCCAAGCAAAGGAAACAGCAGATGTAAAGGCATGCTCCGGGAACAGCAAGCAGGCCAGGATGCTGGAGCACAGAGAGTGGGCCAGAGAGCACAACAGGGAGGTTGGAGAGGTCTTCGCTAAGGGAGTCCCGGCTGGTTGTGTGCGGCTTTACAGATCATGTAAGGATTCTGGCTTTTATACTGAGAAAGATAGGAACATTAGAGTATTGTAAACAGAGGCATGACAGGATCTGACTTCAGTTTCATCTGGGCCATTCTGGCTATTGGGTGGAGTATATTGCAGAGAAATAAAAAAGGAAGAACTACTCCCCAGCCATGTGAGCCAGGTATGTGGCTGTTCTCATCTTCAGAGGGACTTAGGATCCTTTCTAACAGCTACTTTAACCCTAAACTCTGATTCTGAGTTTATTTCCTTTGCATTTTCTATACAGTTTATATCCACTGTAAACCTCATCTCTCCCCAAACCTTTAGCCGAAGTGGAACTGAGGTGAAGAATTCCATTTGACAATATATATTATAAGCCAAGGCCATGCCGCACTTTCAGGGTACAGAAATGATGAAACTCAATCCTGCTCTAGGAAGTCCACAGACTGGAAGACAGAGAAAACAAGGTCTCAGGAGGTAGCAGAAGTCCTGTAAGAGAAATTAAGGGAAGAAGCAACTAACCCTCCTGCCAGGAAAAGCCATGTGTAGCTTCACCACACCGACAACAGAGAGAGCCAGGATGAATAAGCAAGAGACCACCAGAGATGGGAAGGGAACTAAAGGAGACAAGTTCAAAGGCAACGGAGCATAAGAACACGTGGCATGCTCTGGAAACCATAGGGACTCTGGTATGAGCATAGTGAGGTTCAGAGAGAAGTGGAAAGAGAAATGGCTTAAAAAGTAGGCTGAGACTACATTCTTAGCAAGTGGACATCTCGTGCCAAGGATGATGGAATAGCAGTGACTTTTAAAATATAAGAAATGAAAACAGAGATCTGTGTTTCAGAAGGTACCAACCGAAATGGATGAATAATTGGAAATAGAGATGCTGAAGCCAGGAAAATTAACTGAAGTACCCGTCCAATAGTGCAGGTGAGATGATGATTTGGATATGGAGAAGAAAAGGTCAGCTGAGATCTGCTAAAAAGGTAAAACACTTGTGGGCGCCTGGGTGGCTCAGTGGGTTAAAGCCGCTGCCTTCGGCTCAGGTCATGATCCCAGGGTCCTGGGATCGAGGCCCACATCGGGCTCTCTGCTCGGCGGGGAGCCTGCTTCCTCCTCTCTCTCTGCCTGCCTCTCTGCCTACTTGTAATCTCTCTCTCTGTGTCAAATGAATAAAAAAAAAATCTTTAAAAAAAAGGTAAACCACTTGTGACTGGCGTTATTCAGCTCAGGAAAGTAAGCAGAGGGCAGTTTAATGCGCCTGAGGCTCCTCACTTGGTAACTGGTGCCATTTACTGACAGAGGAAATGAAGGATTGAGACTGGGGACCACAGAGAAATAGTGTGTTGGGTTTGGGACCTGGTTTTAACAGAAAGACCTACAGAACCACCAGGTAGCTGCTGGAAATAAGGGTATGAAATATAAAACTGGAAGTTACTGGCAGAGACGTGGCCATTGAGGCATGGAAATATGAACGACAAAATGTAAACTGAGAAGAGAAAGGAAAGGGAAAATATAGAACCTTGGAGAATGCCAACATGTAGGGATCAAGCACTGGAAAAGAAACCTGAAGACAGATGGGGAAGGAAAGGGGAAAACCAGAAGTAGCTCCAGGGAAACTAAGATGATAAAACTTGGGAAAAAGACAAGAGTTAAGCAGCAAAGGCCCCCGAGAGAGGACCGTGAAGATGCTGACTGAAACGAAGCACGAATTTTGCACTTTGCACCTTTTCTAGCACCTTGGTACGCCTTGGTATGGTGGGTGTGGGAGCCTGCCTGCAGCGGGCTGAGTACTTGAAAGGAGGTGAGAAGAAATGAGCCAATAGCCAAACGCCACGAGCCCTAATAGACTACCTTGTTACCGAAGATTCTGTACCATTAGGAAAGTTTTATTCAATATTCTGTGTAAGGTGTGAGAAACAGGAACTAAGATCTGCTGGGGGTGATCTTCTGGCAGCAGAAAGGAGATTTCTTAGTTAACACCTGGGTCTCACAGGACCACTAATCCTGAAACTAGCCACAGGCATTCAGAATTCTAGCCTAGGTGCTTCTGACAAGTGCTGAGGACACTATCTGCACCCACACAACATCCAACTTCCAGTTAGGCTTCTCACCCCAACATCCCTAGCCTTTCTTCACCTGCAGAGTAATGGTCAGCAGCGGGGACCACATTTCCATTCGCGTCTGGTAAAAAGTGTAACAAAAACCCCACAGCACTGACTACCTGGTATGATGCTGGGAGCCCATGACCTGACACCATTCGGACTGGAAAAGGCTCTCCCAAAAACACCAGCCAGCGTTAGCAGAATCTGCCTGACACTCTGAGAAACAAAAAGGAGCTGAAGGAGGAGTTTTTAATCCCAAATTTATTCTTAATTTCCGATACAGAACACTTGAGAAAAATTTGAGAGCCAACCAGAAAGACTAACAGATTTTTTTTTAATGTGCATCTACAGTCCTTTCTCCTTTACCCTCTACAAAAAAGCAATCCAACCCCCAAATCATCATTTTCCTTGGCTTAATTTCCCGATTTTTGTGATATATAATTGGAAACAGACTACTTTTTCCTGGCTTCAGAGAACAGGATCTTGGGGTTACAGGAGTTGCCAACTGCAGAACCTCAGCCTTAGCAAGCTTTCTTTTGCAAACCTTGTACCTATATACCTACTTAAAATATATCTTAATTCCAAAGAAAACACTTAAGTCCCTCGTTATTATACAAAAGTGCATTTTGTCTTAATGAATTAGATGCTATCCTCCCTTTTCTACCTGCTTAAGCCAAACAATCCTGCTTTGTGTTCAGTTATCTCCCATCTGAACATTTCCAAAAGCCCTACACCCAACAAGGTATCTAAATGGGATACTTTCTGGAACTATTTTGAAGAATTTAGTAGGACTGGTTCTACAGGAAACCTTATTAGCCCACACACTGAATGAAATTAAAATCTTGAATATCTTAGAAAGCAAAACTCTAATAATGAAATAAAGATGCCACAAACTGAAAAGGGCATAAATACAACAACAACAAAAGTGAAATGTATCAAGTAGGTCATCCTTCCCCTGGCTCCAAAAATATGATGCATCCAATGGTTGGGCAACAATTATAATGGATGAATACCATGGATACAAAAGAAAAAGGTGGGTATTCACAAAGTTGGCTGTTATCCTAAGTAATTTTTTCATGATTCATATGGTGTTTGACGAATACACGACAGGTAATAATCTCTATAAAGACAAAAGAATAAGAAAACTAAGTAATGTCTGCTCAGAAAGGTTTTGACAGAAAGAGATAGACCAGCAATAGTGAAGATGCCCATTTAGAAGATCAGAAACTTCTCCCACACACATAGGGAAGACCTTACAATGTAATAATGCAAAATGTATGTAATGAGTCAATGGTGCTTCCCCTCAAAGTTGAAGTTAATTTGCCAGCCAACTGCACAGTCTAATACAACAAAATGAGACATTTATTCTTTATGGACACTCAGAAGAGAGTTTTGTGTTTGAGTATGTTTTGTTCTAAAGGAAAAATAGAAAGAGGTAACTCATAACAACACAGGCAGTGCCACACAAAAGACATGGGACTTTGAGATTAGAATCTAAGTATTTCACTTAAAATAACCTTCCAATTATTAAAAAAAAAGTATTTTTGCATCCAATAACCAATTTCATACTGTTAAAACACATAAGTCACTAAAAATGCTAACAGAATTATACTCCAAAAGGGAATTTTTTCACACACCAAACTGAAATTAAGCATTCATCAAGTTTCCGTTAATAAAATAGTAAATAAGAATTAAAAAAAGAAATCCAAAGTTCTGCCAGACCGTCCACCTAGTCCATTTGGTGTGTTAGCCATCAGTGGTGATTAGTCATCAGACCTATAAAACTGCAGACCTTCTCCCAGGGCAATCCGATCAGCTTGAAAGCCCAAGGACTAGTATCTACAAAGACTGTTTTCTAAAGATCACTTTCTCAAGGACTAATCAACTTAAATGTGTTTTTACAAATGTTCCATCTGCAATTTCACACAAAATCCTGACCTTCAGCATGTATCAGGGAAATGAATTATGTACTTAGAAGGACAAAGCAGATGCTTCTTCCTCTACAAAAAGCACGCCATTCCGACCCCCTTTCCCTCGGAGTCCAGTGTCCAAGAGATAGGGAGAGTATATGCTTCTGTATTACCATCCTTTTTCATAAAGGAAAGATAGAGATAACATTTTGGATTTAATTCTAAATTGTTACTATGGCAACAATTTAACATTAAATCCTAAAAATGAACTTTGCTACACTCCACTCTAATTCAGAGTACACTTGAGAGACTTGAAGGTTTCAACACAAACATCGATATTTATCTTTTTTTTCCTATGATTACCTTAAGCAGGAGATACCAAGATGGCCTAAGGGCATGACTCTGGGGCTCCTATTTCAGATCTTCAGTAATAATCTCAATTTTAAAAGGTATCATGCCTTGTAAGTATGCCCTTAGTTATCCTCTTATTAAGCCTTGAAGGTTGGCCTAGAAAACTAAAGAATAAAAAATGCATAAGGTCCAAATCAGAGTGGCCTCAAGCAGAATGTTTACAAATGTTGCTTCAAAAACTAAATATTGCACACATCTTGGTTGAGAGATAAAAATCATTACTCTCCCTCTGAAAGAAGGAAAAATGCTCAGAAATCTGTGCTAAATCTTAAGCAAGGGCTTTGCAAACAGAGAAAATAAAGCTCAATGTCAGTTAACAAACAAATGTTCTATTTCAAAAGATATACAACAAGAAATCTAGAAATGGACCTAGATCATTTTTTATAAAGTCCTTCCAAGCTGTGTTGATTTATTTCAGCTTGACTAGAAACCAAACAAATTAGCAATAGCTTGTGTTTTATGAAATGCTACAAAGAGACAATGCTGTCATTCCAAGTGTTAACTCTAAAGATGTGGAACCAGAGAAATTACTGACACGGATCTTGGTTCAGTAATTTTCTTTCAAAGCCACAAAAGCTCTTACTGAAACTATTAAAAGGTTAACTGTTATTTGTGGAAGGCTAGCTTTTCATATCACCTAGAGTCACTCTTTTACATTCAAACTGTCCGTATTTCTAGAGATGATACAAGATTACTTACAAGGTAAAGACCCCCTAAGAAATATGCATAACTTCTTACTTGAGTTATGCATATTTCAAAGGTACTTAATATTCAGCTTCAAAATATAAAAAGTTAAAAATCACAAGGAAAATGCTCCAATGTACAAAAGTGAGAAAACCATTTTCAAATAGCTGTTAAGAGCAAAAAAAGAAGAAAAGGGGGACGACTGTCCTCATTAACTAACAAACCTGATAATTATAATTAGTTTTTGTCCAATAGCAATGAAGGAAAAAAAATTTCAAGGTGGATTAAGAAGAGAGGTAATTCAAAAAGATGACAACAAATTCACCCAGAAAAAAATATTACAGCAACATTAATACTTACCAGTCACCCTCTAAATTCTAAGTGTTCTGTTAAGTCTGAAATGTAAAGTCAGAACTTTCCACAGATTTATCATCCCAGGTAATCAGTGATCACCTAGGTCCTGAAGCGGTCAGTGGTGACCACCTACCCACTACCATACTCGAAAGAGGATAATTGAGTTCCCCGGCCCCATAGGCCCAGATTCTGCCCTTCAGGAAAGTCACCTGACTTTTACAAGCAGCAACTCAGTTTGCATGCGAAAGAGAAAGATTAATTCCTTTGAGTCTTAAAAAGAATAGGACAATACCTTCTTTTAGGCAAACGCATTCTGTCATTCTATAAAGGCTTTGCAAGACAAAGCCTTAAGAAGCCTTAAGGCATCTAGGACCCCAGCTATCAGAGGCTTGAAAGAGGACAGCTAATTTGCCCAACTCCAAGACCAGGAACCAGAAGCCTATTAGGGGTAGAGGCTGAAAATTGGTTGCTGAAGAGTAGGCAGTATATCAGAGCATGGAAGACTAAGTTAAATCGTAAATAAGATGCTACCCTGAAGGAACTATTACAGTGCTGAGATTTAGAAGGAAGGAACTAAACTGGGAAGTTATTTTTTAAAAGGATCTGTATGATCCTAGCTTGCTAAGTGAAAATAAAGTCAAAATTACCTGATACATAAGATTAGGAAACTGGCCTACAAAACTGCAGGTAAAGATTGAAAACCTTTTTTAAAACTCAGTTTCGGGCGCCTGGGTGGCTCAGTGGGTTAAAGCCTCTGCTTTCGGCTCAGGTCATGATCTCAGCGTCGTGGGATCAAGGCCCGCATCGGGCTCTCTGCTCGGCAGGGAGCCTGCTTCCTCCTCTCTCTGTTTCTCTGCCTGCCTCTCTNAAATCTTTAAAAAAAAAAAAAACTCAGTTTCAGGTGCGCTTGGGTCACTCAGCGGGTTAAAGCCTCTGCCTTCAACTCAGGCAGGTCATGATCTCAGGGTCCTGGGATCTAGGCCCGCATCGGGCTCCCTGCTCAGCGGGGAGCCTGCTTCCTCCTTTCTCTGCCCGCCTCTCTGCCTACTTGTAATCTCTCTCTGTCAAAAAAAGTGTCAAATAAATAAATAAAATCTTAAAAAAAAAAAACTCAGATTCAGGGGCACCTGGTCAGTCGGTTAAGCATCTGCCTGTGGCTCAGGTCATGAACTCAGGGTCCTGGGATCAAGCCCCACATTGGGCTCACTGTTTAGCCGGGAGCCTGCTTCTCCCTCTGCTTGCCTCTCACCCTGCTTGGGCGCGTGCACGTATTTTCTCTGTCAAATAAATAAATAAAATCTTTAAAAATAAATAAATAAAACTCAGTTTCATGGTTTTCCCAAGCATGTTAATTCTTAATGTTTCTACTATATTTACAAGAATGAGTGTCTATAGACACATCACACCTCTACTAGACAAATAATGATACTCCTGAACTATTACTGTTTACTAAAATATAAGCCTCTGAAGAATGCCTAGAATTGCTGTTACTCAGGATTGTTATTGCACTTGGAAGATGTTGATGAAGAATAATAATAACAGGATTGTAAGTGCACCAACCTCTCTGAGAACAAATTCACTATATCCAATTTTTTACAAAAGACAAATGAGGATCATTACAAAAAGATTCACGATGGATTTGTTGAGACTCCCAGTTCTCCTGGATAACTTGAAATATTATTCAAAGTGCACAAAATTATCTTACAGACATTTATTAGGGAAAACAAATGGAAAAAACCACATGTGAGTGTATTTAATACCTGTCGGGCCACCAGAGTTCTTGACATATGTCCAACATATAGGTTTGGTCCTCAAGGTCATTCTTATTATAATCAGTTGAAATTAAACCCAGGTTTCCACTGTAAACTCAGAAAGCAACTTGGTGATTTTGCTAGATAAAGCCACAACATTTTCCATTTCTGAAATGTATGTTTAACACCCTAAAAACTGGTTTAAATGCCTGGTCGACATCAATGGTGTGTTATACTCCCCCTATTGGCTAATACTCAAAATAACAGTGAATTCCCCAGGGGTTGCCTTTGAAGTGCTGGGGTTCAAAAGTAAGTTGGTGATTTTTTTTTTTTTTAAAGATTTTATTTATTCATTTGACAGAGAGAGAGAGATTACAAGTAGGCAGAGAGGCAGGCAGAGAGAGAGGAGAGAGGAGGAAGCAGGCTCCCTGCTGAGCAGAGAGCCCGATGTGGGCCTTGATCCCAGGACCCTGGGATCATGACCTGAGCCGAAGGCAGCGGCTTTAACCCACTGAGCCACCCAGGCGCCCGTAAGTTGGTGATTTTTATATTTAAAAACGAGCTGGATCAACAGTTGTTAAGCAAAGCTGCCATGTAATGGTCCGATTCCATCAAAACAGGAAAAATTAAAGTTGACAAATGACAAACTGAAGGGCTGGAAATATGCTGAAGCCTTGAAACACTAAACAATGCAGAATTAAAGCCAAAAGCAGAGAACACCAAGAAACAGAGCAACATCCTTTAACTGACACAATGGCATGAAATCCATTTCATTTTAATAGCCCTTAAGGGGGTAAGAATTATTTCCCTGCCTCCTGTGCCAACCCCAAGCTGTTTCCTAAGGAAGCCAAGTAACTCTGACAATGTGTAGAGAATAAAAGAAATTAAGAATAAAGATTCATATTAATACCAATCAGGGTTCTGTTTTTAATTACTTGGATCGAGTTTCAGAGCTCTAATGCTGCACACCAGTAAGTACATCACCTAAATTAATCACAGATACCTTATTGCTGTTTCAAGGAGTATGTCCAACTAAAATGGGAAGCTGAACAACGGGGGAAGACGCCTGGGCTCTGCGCACACAAATCTGACTGCACTTGCTGCACTCAGTGCCTAAGCCAGCTGGGGAGTCAGAACAGAAAGTTACGTGTTAGCTGGAGCAAGTAACTAACCTCTACAGCCTCATCTGTGAAATGGGGCTGACAGTGTTTTAACCACAGGTGGGTGTGAGGTTTAAGTGGTCCGCAAGGCATACAGGAGAGTGACACACAGTTTGGGCTCAATAAACGTCAGGTACGATTATTGAAGAGAAATAGCTGATTTCACAGTGAAATAACTGTTTGCAGCCTTAAAGTAATTAGATCAAGATAATTAAAAGGTCTTGACCTGTGCTTCGTTACTTATAGAGACTTCTTTCCACCCAAACCGCTCACTTAACTTTTCTTCTAAGGGAGACGTTCAGAAAACCCATGGTTCCCCATCGCAAGCTGTCACTCCTACCACCCTTTACTCTCTTTGCTCTTTTCCCATCACCTCTGGGCTCAGGACAAGCAGCTCTAACACTCGCGTAGCACTCGCTCGGCGCTAGTACTTTACATACATTAAATCATTCAATCCTCACAGTGACTTTATGAGACCCATTATTATTGGCATTTCATAGCTAAGGAAATGAGCGATTTTCTTCTCTCAGCTCTTTTAGTACACACTAAATCCATTAAGTTCCACTGTGCCAAGGTAATTCATGCTTGACAACGCCGGGTACCTACACGACGTGATTCTGGAAAAGTGGGCAAGTGCCCTAAGAATAAGTCTGCAAGCAGATTCTTCTAGCAACAGCCCAAAGACTTCCAGTTTGTTCTAATCAAATGAACATGCTAAGAGAAGCCTTCAAAATGAACCGGGTAACGGGCTAATCTGTTAACAGGCGGAGCGTCCCCTGCGGGGCTCCCGGCTGCCGCGCTGCGCTGCGCTGCGGTGCGCGCCGCGCCGCCCGCACCACACCGGGAGGGCGCCTGCTGCGGGGAGCGCAGCTCACCTCGGTGCGCCGGTCCCGGGGCACAGCCTACGCAACGGCCAATGAGTGCAAAGCCACAACAAACCTTTCCCACCGACGCTGTCACGCGCCCACATGGAAGCGGTCCGCGCCCCGCGGGGGTCGGAAGAAACCGCGGAGAGGAAGAGCGAGGACAGGCGTGGAGGAGGAGACGTCTTCCCCAGGACAGCGCATCGCCCCGAGCGCTGCCCACCCGACCCAGGACGGCCGCCGGCCACAGGTCCCGGCTCTTCCGAGCGTAAACACCGCTGGACCGACGCCGCCCTCTCAAGCCCGGGGGTCCGGGCGGCCGGTGCGACCCCGGCCGAGAACAGGCACGGAGCCTCGCGCAGCGCCCACAGGCACCGCGCAGCCTGCAGAGCTCGCGGCCGGAACGGGCGCCGGGCTAGCGGCGCGGCCGGGGGCGACCTGGCGCGGGCGGTAGGGCCGCGGCGCCGGGCCCGCACGTACCTCGGAGGCGGTGTGTCAAGCGGAGATCCACCCGCCGCAAGTTGGAGGAAAGCAGAGGAAAGTTTCCCCGCCCAGCGCTCGGCGGCCGCGAGCTTCGGCAGCGGCGGCGCCGCGGCACAACTACGCCATCCGGACCCGCCGGGACTTTCACCTCCTGCCGGGAGCTCCAGGAATCGGCCAGGGAAAGTGGCCCGGCACGAGAGCCGCCGACTGCCCTCCCTCACTCACTGGGCAGAGGAAAGCGCCGCTCGGCGTCCCCGAAACCCTCGATTACCCCCATCGGGCCGACCCAGCGCACTCGCCCTCGCGCACACACACGCGGGCGGGGACGGGCAGGACGCCACAGCAATCAGCGCGCGGGGGGAAGGGCGCTCCTCCGCCGCCGCCCCGCGGAGGGCTCGGCGCGGCCGAGAGACTCCTCCTCCCTCCTCCCGCCGCCCGCCGCCTCTCTCCTCCCCCTTTTCCTCCGCGGCTGATGGATGAGTCCCGAGCGCGGCCGGAGCCCGCGTTTCCCTTCGGGCTGAGGAGGGAGGGGGAGAAGGAGCCCCGGGAACGGCCGGGCAGCTGCGCGCCCGAGGCGGGGCGGCGAGCGGGTGTCTCAGTCCTGGGGGCGGGGGCGGGGAAGGGGGACGCGGACGCCAGAGGCAGGGATCCGCTCCCTCAAACTGCGTCCTTCAGGTCTCTGGAGGCGTTGGGTTTTTATTCGGCTTACTTCAGTCTTGATGATAAAAATTCTCAATCTTCCAGTAAACTGTGCATTCCCTCTTGCCCACTCCTTAGCAAAGCCCCCCACCACACACACGCACACACACACACACGCGCGCGTACACATTCATTCTGTCCCTGTTTGTCTCTCCCACCGTTGATCCTGCTTGTTATCTCAAGATGCGCTCGGACGGTGGGCGCCAGTGGGGTCTTGCCTCCTCCTCTAACAGCGGAAAACGCCTTACCCCGCCCTTCTCCCTGCTCGCTAAATAAATGAATACAAATAAAGGAGCTAGGTCCCCTTCGCCGGCCTTATTCTGACCTGGGCGCCATGGAAACGAAGGTGCAACTTCTGCGTACCTACCTGTGCCTGTGAACTGTGTACTGCGAGAGAGACGAATGCAGTCAGCAGAACCCCACTCTGATACTCATGCTTACACCTCGTTTTTCTACTAAAGACAAGACATGCTTTGAGAAGTTTCTGAGACTGGACTTCCAGTTGGACGAACAACTTAAACTCTCCAAGGCTGTTTTCTCCTCTGCAGAAGAGGTTCTTGGCCCAGGACACCCCTCCCAGCTTTAAAGTCCTCTGGTCCTAGGCCTTTAATATACTGGAATGGAACAGAGAGGTTTCTTAGACTATTGCTTATATTATTATCTGGATAGTTATTCGATTTTCCCACTTTGAGAGAAGAGGAAGTATTTCTAACCCTCTTTCTCTTGTACCTATACATAGGGAATCCAGGAGATACTTTCATAAAGGTCAAATCATCTTTGATTACCTACGTGGCTTACCTGAAAAACCTCCTCCATAAACCATTCCTTCCTTACCAATATTTATTGAGCACCTACTGCTTAAAAAGGTTGAAGTAGGCCTTGAAGATATACATAATCATAATAACAAGAAGGTTAAAACAGTCTAGGTGAAGTTATCCTCAGCTTTGATATAGTCTCTCTAGATTTAAGGCCTTAGCTTTCTCACAGACTCAAATTACATGGCATTCATGCTCCATGTTGTCAAATTTTAGTTTCAAGTGCAGACATGAACACTTGAAGTGGGTGTGAATATTTAATCCTACATTTAAATATATCAATCATGTATGGTTTTCTAATGTCTTTTTTTTTTATGATTTCATTCATTTATTTGTCAGAGAGAGAGAGGGCGAGTGAGCACAAGCAGTGGGAGAAGCAGGCTCACAGCTGAGCAGGGAAACTGATGTGGGTCTTGTCCCAGGACCCTGGGATCATGAGCTGAGTCAAAGGCAGAGGCTTAACGGACTGAGCCACCCTCTAATTTAATTTCTAGGCGTCCCTTTAATTTTTTTTTTAAGTTTTTTGTTTGTTTGCTTTTTAGTAAACTCTACCCTAACTCCACACAATTTTGAGATCAAGAGTCGCATACTCGACTAACTGAGTCAGCCAGGCACCCCAAGGCTTTCTAATTTCTAAATAAAATGGCATGGTAGAAGAAGAAGGAGAAAAACCAAGTCCTAAGTAACTTAATTCTTAGGAGTGTCTTGCCTTTAAAGAGTGATGTAACTATTCACAATGGAGCCAGATTCCCAATAATGCAACTATCAACAGCTATTGAACAATTACTCTGTGCCAAGCAGAGTCCAAAACATTATAGACATACAAATATATTTACTCCTCACCACTCTATAAGGCTATATACAAACTGAGGCCCATGTACAAACCTACATTTATATTAAGGCCTTATAACTTGTCACGATAGCATAGCTAATAAGTGGGAAGTTCAGGATTCAAACCCACATCCATCGAGTTCTGAGCCCAAGTCTTCAACCACCAGAGCAAACTGCCCCCCAAAGCTTTACATATTGGTAAAATGAAAAGTTTGAGGGATTTGGGCTGGTTGGGTTCTGTGTGTGTGTGTGTGTGTGTGTTTTGTTTTTTGGTTTGTTTTTTTGGGGGGGGGTTGGCAAAACATCTTTAAAATTCAGGGCATTTAATTAGTTCAGCAGTTTAAATAGATAATATGGAAAAACAAGAATTACATAGGTAGTTACAAAACTGACAATGTCTAGAGGTATTTTCTCTTTAAATCTTTTCACTAATAATGTGATATTATTTTCATAAATACAGAAACCTAAAGCATTGAGCAAAGCTTTAAAATAAACTTGAATTTTTGGTTCCCCAACAAAGTTCTAAAAAAAAGATTCCCCTACCTTTTATTAATGGCAATATTAACTGATTTGGGGGGAATTAATCCACTCCTTTCATTGGTTACAAATCAGGACTGCATCCAAGTTATAGTATTTGTCACCATAATATACAAAATTCCTTTGATCCAAGGTGGTGTCTTGGTCATTTGTTCTAAAAATTTTCAGAAAGAATTGTAAGCAGAGGGCTGAAATAAAGAGGTGCACTTTATCAAACTTGAATTAAAATATGTGTGACAACCAGAGTCACACTAATTTACTGAGGCTGTGTTTATGACGAGGAACCACCCCCCCACAGGTGCAGAACCACTCATTTTATGAGGACTCATACATTTAGTGACTTATCTCCATATACGGTTGATTAGCAGACAACTGAACAAATTCATACTAACCTGTTTATGTTCCTTATAGAAGCAAACACCTCAAATTTCTGAAAATCATTAAAAAATCATTTGGTTTTTCTTTTTTATAAGGTCCTCATGCTTTGCACATGCTTTGCACTTGACAAATTCTAACTTACTAAATCCTTATAATAGCTCTAGTATCCTCATGTCACAGATTAGAAAACATGCACAGAGAGTTTAAGTAACTTGTCCAAAATGACATGACCAGCTAGTGGTAGAGCCAGGTCCCCTGGTCCCAGAGTCTGTTCTGAACATCCACTTTGGGCTGCAACAGGTAAAAGAGAGCCCCCTTCCACACATAGAGTCTTACTCCTTTAGGCTCAATTCTTTAAAAGTTTCAAAAGATAAAAACAAAAGTTAGTGTAGGAGAAATATTACCCACTATCATCACATAAAAATAGATTACTTTCACCCAGTAAAGAGGGGAGAAGGGACCCTAACTTTAAAGGTTGTCTGAAACAGCCAACATCTTGGAGGCAATTGCGTAAGTATTCTTAAGAATGTGTGACAGAACACAAGCCATATGTTCCGTAAGTGTTGTGACAGGATACTGGTCTACAAACTACAATATGTGCTCCTACTTTCTGCTTGGTTGACCTATTAGTACAGACAGCTTTACTACTTTGTTTCTAAAAATTGCCTATAAAGATTCCAATTCATACCTGTAGGTGCTTTCTATATCCATATAATTTAAGGCCATAATCTAAAACCACATTTTCTATATCTATACCCAAGGTTAGAATTTGGTTCTCGCTGATGAAATTTGTGGCTGGCCAATTTCAAATTAATGAGAAAAAAGTACTGTCAGTTGAACCTGTATGCAGAGCAGAGCCCAAAACAGACACCTGATTCAGGCCTGGGAGATGCCTCAGAGAATTTAGAAATAAAAATCCAAAGCAAATCCCCTTAGAGCAACCACAGAGTTCCTGCAAACTTGTCATTTCCTGTGCCGATGCAGGAACCTCCAATGGAGGCTTCCACAATGCACCTTCAATTTCCCCCTCGGTAGGGCTTCTGACAAAGCAGGAAACCTCACACCATTTCAAAGTAACAGCAAAACCCCCTGAGACCGCTGTGGTCTTAGCTCCCTAGGGGATGTTGCAGAGTTCCTGCTCCCCATGTCTCAGACTTCACCCTGGTCCCCACCCCCTACCACCCTGCAGAAAACTTTTGTTTTGGTCTGGAGAAGAAAAAAAAAAAAAAAAGACAAACCAGGAAATGTTTTTTTTTTTTTTTAAGATTTTATTTATTTATTTATTTGACACAGAGAGATCAGATCACAAGTAGGCAGATAGGCAGGCAGAGAGAGGAGGAAGCAGGCTCCCCGCTGAGCAGAGAGCCCGATGCGGGCCTCGATCCTAGGACCCTGAGATCATGACCTGAGCCGAAGGCAGAGGCTTTAACCCACTGAGCCACCCAGGCGCCCTGGAAATGTTATTTTATGTGGGAAACCAAAAAAGGACAAGGAGCACCCAGGACATATATTAATATCTGTGAATATTACAAATCTCATCGCCTTCATTTTAACAAATACAAGAAACTCTACTAAAAATATCCCAATTTTTCAAACACCCCGTTTTTTTTTTTTTTAAAATTTTATTTATTTATTTGACAGAGAGAGACACAGTGAGAGAGGGAACACAAGCAGAGGGAGTGGGAGAGGGAGAAGCAGGCTTTCCCACAGAGCAGGAAGCACAACTCAGGGCTCCATCCCTGGAGCCTGGGATCATGACCTAAGCCAAAGGCAGATGCTTAATGACTGAGCCACCCAGGCACCCCATCAAATACCCCAGTTTTAAAAATTATTATTGTTATTATCACTGACCTTCTGTTATTGCTGTTGTTATTATTGAGCACTTACTCTGTGCAAGGCCTTGTTTTAAGTTTGGCCTTATAAAATTCATTTCCAAACATATTTTGAAAATGGAGATTTCCGTGTGTTCATTGTAAAATTACCTGTTATAGTATTTCTTTAGGTCACTCACTGTTCTTTTAATATGTAATCTAAGCAGGAGAGTTTCCCAACTTGGTCCTCCAGACACATTCTTTTGATTTCAATAATGAGTTCAATAAGAAGTTTGTTTTTATTTTATATTTTTGTTTTACTGATAATGACTTTAGTTTTCTTAAGTCAGTGTTTTTCAAAGTGGGAAACTTATCCTCAGAGGTCCCTGCAAATTTTTTCTTTAAAATGAGTCCTTCTGTTTTTAACATTTGAGAAATGTGCTATAAAATTTTTAATTAAAATTTCCTTCAAAGTTTCCCCAGCTTACTCTTACAATTTATGCTGCTTTCTGGAAGACGTTAGTTTCTTTCATGTTCCAAAACCCAACCAGCGTTCATTGAAATTTGCTAAGCCATATTAAGTGGTAAGAGATGCATATAGAAGTGACAGGAAATATAATAAAAAGATAACTAAGGAACAAAAAAAATCACATGTTAACTATCAAATGTGACTGTAAGTGCTAGGAAAATTGAGATGATCAGAGCAAGGTAAGAAGTGAGCTAAGGAGGGCGCCTGGGTGGCTCAGTGGGTTAAAGCCTCTGCTTTCGGCTCAGGTCATGATCTCAGGGTCCTGGGATCGAGGCCCGCATAGGGCTTCCTGCTCAGCGAGGAGCCTGCTTCCCCCTCTCTCTCTCTGCCTGCCTCTCTGCCTCCTTGTGATCTCTCTCCCTCTGTGAAATAAACAAATAAAATCTTTAAAAAAAAAAAGAAGTGAGCTAAGGATTCAGTGGATGGAGACAATGGAAAGAACATTCTGAACAATGACAAAGGAAAGCTAAGGCTATAAAGCAGGAGTGCCTGAGAGACTGGTCCTAAGAAAGAAGCTAGAATAAGAATGGATTCTTCAGGACCTGGGTGGCTCAGTTAGTTAAGAGTCTCCCTTTGGCTCGGGTCATTCTCTCAGGGTCCTGAGCCCCACATGGGGCTCCCTGCTCAGCAGAGAGTCTGCTTCTCCCCCTCTCTCTGATCCTCCTCCTGTTTGTTCTCCCCCCCACCCCCAAAAAAGAATGGATTCTTTACTTTCCTGTTAAAAACTAGAGGGGCCTCACAGTCCTGTTTCCATCAGTCTCCATAAGAAATCCAAGGCTTCTGGGGCCCCTGGGTGGGTGGCTCAGTTGGTTGAGAACCACCTCTTGGTTTTGGCTCAGGTCATGATCTTGGGGTTGTGGGATCAGGCCACATGTTGGGCTCATGTCAGACCCATGATGGCTCTGCCCTCAGCAGAGAGTCTGCTGGAAATTCCCTCTTCCTCCCCCTCTTCCCCTCTCCCCCTCCCCTCCCCTCCATCAGCTCCCTCACCCCACTCATGCTCTCTCTCTAAAATAAATAAATAAATCTTAAAAAAAAAAAAAAAAAGGAAAGAAATCCAAGGCTTCTAGGTCATTGCTTTTTACCTGGATTCTTATCATATGGCTCTCAACATCCCCTAACTTCATTCAGTCTTTCTCCCTTTCTCAACCTCCAGTTTGCCGTCCAAAATTTATGACAAATTAACAGTAAAATCCCTTGTATATTCCACCTCTGGAAAACTCTGGGCCCTCAGTTCTTTCATTTCTCCTTTTCAGTGACTTGCTCTTCCACCCTACTATAGTACCATGATAATGTCCGGGTCTTTTCATCAGAAATAACTGCTCCACCTCCCAAATCTCAGTTTCTTTTTTTTTTTTTTTTAAGTTTTATTTATTTATTCGAGAGAGAAAGCACAAGTAGAGGGAGCAGCAGAGGGGGAGGGAGAAACAGATTCCCCACTAATCAGGGAGCTCCACGTGGGGCTTGATCTCAGGACCCTGAGGTCACGACCCTAACCAAAGGCAGACACTTAACCAACTAAGCCACCCAGGTGCCCCCTCCCCTGCCCAAATCTCAGTTTCAAGCATTCCTCTCTGACCCCCGTCTTTATTATTACAACTTATGACCACTAGTATGTTGGCTCCAACAATTCTGATAATCCCCACCAGGATCTGTAACCCATTACCCCTATCACTCAACCATGAGTGATCTCACTTTAAATTTAAGACCACAGTCCTCAATGGGTTCTTAAAGCTGCTCAGCCGTCCTACTATATTTTCCTTATCAGCTCACTCTCTTATTCTCCAAGAGGTTATTTTATTTCTTCTCCTCTTTCCTCAAATCTTCATACCTTCCACCCTCTACTTGAACTCAATCGATGACCTTGCTTCATATTTTACTAAGAATATTAAAGAATATTGAAGCCCTCAGAAGAAAATATCCTCACCTTCCAACTACCACATCTACCAATTAATCTGTGTCTATTCTTCTCTGTTCTGATTTCTCTCTTTAACTGTATGAATTGGTCCTGCTCCCTCTATTCCATTCCTTCAACTACTTAAGGAATCCTGAAGCTATTCCTCTTTCACCTGTCTCCTCAGATTTCTCTCTCTCATATCATTCCCATCAACTTACAACTTTCAAACATACTATAATGTTTCTGATTTTAGAAAATCTTATTCAACATTTCATTCACATCTCATCTTTATTTCTCTACTCCTCTTCCAGTAAAATTCCTCAAAAAGGGTGTCTACATTTGTTGCCCATGCTTCTTTATCCATCATTTCCTCCTCAAGTAGCTCTAATCAGATCATCCATGTCAAGGTCACCTTGGGGCCAGATCAGTGGCAAATTCTCACTTTTCATCTTATTTATACCATTCAATAACTTATGACCAGGAGCTCACTCTCTCTTCCTAGAGACATTTTATTTGACAGCAGGGGTATGGAGCATTAGTGGTTTCCCTCTTACTCCTCTGTCCTGGCTCTTTGTCTTGCTCGCAGAACCCAAATGTTGGCTTGTCTGAGGGTAGGGTCTTTGATCTCCTTTTCTTCTGTTGAGTCTCTCTCTCTCAAAGTGTTATCATCAAGAATCGTCTCTTTAAGTGTATCTATACATTGTTGATATTCCAAATTTTATCTCTGGCCTAGACCTCTCTCCTGAACTCCAAACTCATGTATTTAGTTGGCATCTCAACATCTCCCTTCAATTTGCTTAGTAGAAATATCAAACATTTGCTCTCCCTTCACATGATTACTTCCCATTATTTCTATTGCAGTTAAAATACCATAATCTGTAAACTTTACCGTTTTTTCCACCTATACAATTGTGATCACTCCAGTCTCCCTGCTTCTAATTTTGCTTCCCACCCGTTAACATACACACATGCACATACACATACTTACTCGGTACTTTTTTTTTAAGATCTTATTTATTTATTTGACACAGAGAGAGCACAAGCAGGCAGAGCAGCAGACAGAGGGAGAGGGAGAACCAAGTTCCTGACTGAGCGGGGAGCCTGATGTGGGGCTTGATCCCAAGACCCTGGGATCATGACCTGAGCTGAAGGCAGACACTTAACTGACTGAGCCACCCAGGTGCCCCTACTCAGTACTTTCTATGTACTGTTCACATTAGTGAATAATCTGGCCCCTTCTTCGAGCAGGCTCCCTCTGAAATATCACATTCGACTACAGGCACCATGAGGCAGAAACCATGGCTAGCCTAATCAACCTTGTATTCCCTGCTCCTGGCATGTCTTGCATCTAACAGGTATCCAGTAAACAACCAAATTAATAACTGGCTTCATTCCAGAGACAGAAACCCATAGCAGAAAGACTAAGAACATGAGATTTTGGAACACCCATTGAGAGAGTGCATCTCTAGAGGTTCAATAAGATACTGACCCAAGGGCTTTGGGTGTTATGCAGGCCAGGACTTGAGAGATAGCAGAAAACATTGAATCTAGTAAACCTGGCATCAGTTTGTTCATACAGAAAGAAAACATGTGGTATAAACATCATGAATGAAGCTTGACCCAGAAGCTAGAGGTTCTAGCATGAGGAAGAGGCTTTCTGATCTCAGTCAGACCTGCTAACATGGAGGAGATATACCAAAGTCCCAGACCAGAGCACATAAGCATACAGACTAAAGTTAGCTGAAAGTAGAGAAAGAGTCAACTGCCATGAAATGTGGAAATAATACGTAATACCTTACCATATCAGTCTTGGAGATCTAGAGATAAAAATCTCAGAAAGAGGGCGCCTGGGTGTCTCAGTGGGTTAAAACCTCTGCCTTCAGCTCAGGTCATGATCTCAGGGTCCTGGGATCCAGCCCCACATGGGGCTCCCTGCTCAGCGGGGAGCCTGCTTCCTCCTCTCTCTCTGCCTGCCTCTCTGCCTACTTGCGATCTCTCTCTCTCTGTCAAATAAATAAATAAAATCTTTGAAAAAAATATTAAAAAAAAAATCCCCGAGACAGAGATAAAAATTACCATACTACTATCATCCTTGCTGGAAAACGCTGGCCATCTTGAAATGCTAAACTAACAGAGAAAAAACAGAACTTCAAGGGTCTTTGGCTACTCCCCAAGTGTGAGAGAAAGGAAGGAAGCATTCATTAGCTTCAAGTCTCCTCCCTTCCCACTCACCTTTTCCCTCAGAGAAAGGACAACATACTTCCTTCTTTGCCTCTGGTCCCCTTCACTACACGTCCCACTAGTACCCCCTTCAGCTCTCTCTACAGAAGCTGAAACAACTTCAACTCTGCTTTAAAAATCAAGCGAACTAATTGTTTAGGCCCTGTTTAAAACTCAAAAGCTTCAGAGGGCTTTGTGCATTCTGAAAGGCTTTTTGTTCCTCTTCTTTTCTCTTTTTCTTCATCAAATTTTCTCTTGCTTTTCCATGAATGTAATTTTACTAAATTTAAATTCATAAGCAAAGTATGTACATTTGTGGAGTTCATGTACATTTGTAAAAACTAACATATAAGTTAGTAAATTTTTTAGATTTTTTTTTCCTCAATGAATTATTTTTACAGTCTTTCCTTGTGCCAAGTGTCTTCAAAACTTCACCGGGTACTCTTTCAACTTTTCTCAAGACCTTAAATTTTTCAAAATATGAAGTTTGGAGGGAAGAAAACTTCCCTGAGAATACTAAACTATAACTTTGCATTCGACCTGGGATAGTCTCAGATTTCATTCCATTGGATAGAAATCTCTTTCAACATTTTTTTCCAGACAGTGAAGTGGTATATATCTTAAAAAAAAAAAAAAAAAAAAAAAAAAAAAAAAAAACNAAAAAAAAGATAGACTGAGGCTCCCAAACGGGTTCTTCGGATATTTGACTTTTCTTAAATAACTCTGACTTCAACTCAGCTGGAATTTCAAGCGACACTTGAGCGTACTTGTATCCTTGCCTGGTTGCTTTTCTCTTTCCTGTATTTTTGAACTACCTGGTTATTTCAGCTTATAAGATTATCTTTCAGAGTAGGATATAATGTTTTGTTTTGTTTTGTTTTTCAATAGAATTCTGCAGCTCTATAGCTTTTATAGGTATTGTTCTGACAAACTATTGTAGCCCACTAAGGCATGGCATGGCATTTGGGTATTTACATGGTGGCTGTGTAGCATGTTCGGGGGAATATACGGCTTGACGTGGGGAAGAGGTATATTAGCTGGAAAGGGTGATATGCCTGAAAAGCATATTTTTTAAAGCTTTGTTATCTTTAGGAAAACCTCATGTAGAAACACTAGAAAAGCATCACATCCCAAGGGCTTTGATGTGGCGTAGTTCTGGTTACAGTGTATTTTCCTTGTATATACTGGTCCATTAAGCTCAAACCAACCTCATAATTATGTGATTGTGACAAGATTAACTGGATGGACAATCTAAAAGTCCTGAAGGTCAACTGAGGGGCCCTCTATCCAATAATACTTTTACTCTTCAGTTATTTTTAGGTTGGCTTGGTGAGAATGTGCTGTGCAGCTATGCAGGGATTATGCATGTTTTGTTACAAGACCCACCATTTATGACTATTGTGTGGGCTGAAATGTGCACAAGCTACCAAACCTAGGCACAAAGTAGGCGACTGATCTCAAAAAAAAAAAAAAAAAAAAAAAAAAAAAAAGTTTTTNAAACTTTCAAAATACAGAAAAATACAAAGATTCTAATGAACACCCATATATCAACACCCAGAATTGGTAATTGTTAACATTTTCATAAATTCTTTGAAATTTAAGAAATAAACACTATTTAAGAAATAAAACACTGCAGATAAAATTAGAGTCTCCTAGATCTCCCCTTCAACTCCAGTCCAGACTGATTACCCTCCCTGTCTCTTCAGAGGAAATCACTTTCATGGATTTAGTGTGGATCCTTCCAGAGAGTCTTGTTATGCTTTCACATATACATACATGTGTATTTGTATATAATATAAATGCATATGTTTATATATGAGAGAGCTATGCTTTATAATATGAATGTGTCTATTTTACAATGTTACAAGAGTAGCATATAATCTAAACTTACTTTTTGATACAAACCTATGATTTTTATTTTTATTTATTATTTTTTTAAGATTTTATTTATTTATTTGACAGAGAGAGAGAGAGTGAAAGCATGAGGGGGGAGAAGGTCAGAGGGAGAAGCAGACTCCCCGCAGAGCTGGGAGCCCTATTCAGGACTCGATCCCAGGATTCCAGGATCATGACCTGAGCCGAAGGCAGTTGCTTAACCAACTGAGCCACCCAGGCGCCCACAAAGCTATGATTTTTAAATCCTTCTGTGTTGTATACGTGGACTGAGTTCATTGCTCTCAGATGCTAGATAATATTCCACAGTGTTTTTAAAGATTTATTTATTTATTTTAGAGAGAAAGAGTGTGGGGTTGGGGGAAGTGAGGGAGAGTCTCGAGCAGACTCTGTGCTGAACACAGAGCCCAACATGGGGTTTGATCTCACAATCCTGAGATCACCACCTGAGTCAAAACCTAGAGTTAGACACTTAACCTACTACACAACACAGGCACCCCGAGAGATTCTTATACCTGTCTCTCTGTTCACATGTGCAACAATTTCTCTAGCCTGTGATATATAACTAGAAGTGGAATTGTTTTTTTTAATACATTGATATATTTTTTTATTTTTTATTTATTTAAAAATTTTTTTTTAATTTATTTCACAGAGGAAGAGAGGTCACAAGGAGGCAGAGAAGCAGGCAGAGAGAGGGGGAAGCAGCCTCCCCGCTGAGCAGGGAGCCCGACGCGGGCCTCGATCCCAGGACCCTGAGATCATGACCTGAGCCGAAAGCAGAGGCTTTAACCCACTGAGCCACCCAGGTGCCCACATTGATATATATTTTTTAAATTTTTATTTATTTGTCAGAGAGATTGCATAAGCAGGCAGAGTGGCAGGCAGAGTCAGAGAGGGAAGCAGGCTCCGGCTGAGCAAGGAGCCTGAGGCGGGACTCCATCCTAGGACCCTGGGATCATGACCTGAGCCGAAAGCAGACGCTTAATGACTGAGCCACCCAGGTGCCCCTTAATTTTTCTTAATGCAAATAAAATATGCTTCTTGAAATGACAGCACAAGACATATCTTCAGTGCTCAACCCAATGTTTGACAAGTAATAGGTGTTCAATAAATACCTGAGGAATAAACTTTATTTGTTCCGGAGTAACAACAGGTAAGCAACAGGTAGTTACAGAAGGAGAATTTCAGAAACCGTGCTCTGCTAAAGATGAAACTATATATGAAAAAACGTTAAAAATACACAGTCAGCACTTCTCTCTCCTAATCACCTCATTTCTTGTAAAGACTTGATGGCTCCACTTTTTAGGTTCAAATTCAAATGCTTCTAATACTAATGCTTTAGGCAAAGTGACTTTTTTCAAAATTCAAATATAGTTGACACGCAACGTTACATTAGTGTTAGGTGTACAACACAGTGGTTTGACAAGTCTATATGTTATGTGGTGCTCACCACAAGTGTAGCTCCCGTCTGTCACCAGACAACACTATTACACTAACTATATTTCCTAACTAAGGTGACTTTTATCAGGGACTCACCATGAAAAGTCTACACAGAAGGCTTTCTTGTCTTCCCTCTGATGTGTCCTGGCTTTGACTACAAATAAAACAAAGAATATTAATTGAGTGTAGTTGTAGCAACCCTGAATTTTCAGCTGAGAAAGCAACATACAAGTATTCTTAAAATATCAAAAAAACTGTTTTGACTCTCTTCGTCCTCAGTTGACTTGAATTTTGTGTGCAGATACTGGTTTTAATAGGATTTTTTTAAGTTTATAGTGTAATCACCTGGTGCTCATCACAAGTGCACTCCTTAACCCTCATCACCCGTTTCACCCATCCCCCCCCACCTCCTGTCTGATAACCATCACCTTGTTCTCTATAGTTGAGTCTCTTTGTTTGTCTCTCTCTCTCTCTTTTTCCCTTTGCTTGTGTTTTGTTTCTTAAATTCCACATATGCGTGCAATCCTATGATATTTATCTTTCTCTGACTTATTTCACTTAGCATTATATTCTCTAGCTCCATCCGTGTTGTTCCAAATGGCAAGATTTCAGTCTGTTTTTTTTTAAGATTATTTATTTATTTATTTGACACACAGAGAGAGATCACAAGTAGGCAGAGAGACAGGCAGAGAGAGAGGAGGAGGCAGGCTCCCCGCTGAGCAGAGAGCCCAATGCGGGCCTCGATCCCAGGACCCTGAGATCATGACCTGAGCCGAAGGCAGAGGCTTTAACTCAATGAGCCACCCAGGCACCCTCATTCTGTTTTAAGAATGGATAATTTCCATTCCTTACAGCACATCTTCCTTATCCATTAATCCATTGATGGACACTTGGACTGCTTCCATAGCTTAGTTATTATAAATAATACTGATGTAAACATAGGGGTGCATGTACCACTTTGAATTAGGATTTTTGTGTTCTTTGGGAAAATACCCAGTAATAGAATTGGTGGATCATAGGCTAGTTCTATTTTTAACTTTTTTCTCATAAAACAAAACAATGAAGTATCCCAGACAAGAAACTCCACACCTTGACCATTTTCATCTTGCAATATGTATTCTTGACTCGCTCTTTTATGTTGACACCCTTGCAAAATCAACAAGGTGGTCCAATATTAAAGCTCTCTGTTTAGAAAATAGTTGGGGTTACAGGAAAGCTGAATCATCATATAGTTTTACAGTATCTCAAAATAATAAATACTAAAACAGCTTTTATATAGTTCCCCAGTAGTTCTTATGGTGAAAGAGATGGGCTTTACAGCAAACTCAGGAAAAATGAAAGAAAGTTATTCTCTTAAGGAAAGCAGCTGACAAAAATATCATGCCTTTTATGACATAGGGCAGCATTCTCACACTGGTATGCCAAGGACTGCTTCGTTGGTCAAATGGGATTAGGAGAAACACATTAATATACTAACATGGATATTAAATAATGCATTAACATTAATGTCAGCATAATAACCATTAAAGGTTACATCTAATATTTAAAGTTGTCACAGTCACATTAATATGATCATAATAAAGCCTCTCAGAAGTTCTAGAGTAAAAAAAAGAAAAATCCCATTTTTAACATTTTTTTAAGTAGGCTCCACAGGATTTGAACTCACAACCTTGAGATCAAGACCTTAGCTGAAATCAAGTCAGTGGCTTAACTGACCAAGTCACTGAGGCACCCTCCCATTTTTAACTATTTTTAACTCCACATTTTCCAGACATTTTGACCCCAGAGTTCTTTTTAAAATGTAATATCCATAGAACTAATGTTCTACAGAACACTGGGAAACTCTAAGATAACAAACATAATTTATTATATGATCTAAACAGTTAAACATTTCATCAGTGTATTTCATCAACAAATATTTCCTGTACTGGTGACTGATATCTATCAAAATGAGGTCCCAGAATGTCAGAGAAAGTGTTCTAGACCAAAATTCAGGACCTTTCCTCCCCTGTCTGCCTTTCTGCCCAAAAAATGGCCTTCTATATAGTCCTTACAAAATGGTAAGAAACTCTCTGACCTGAGACACTGCCCCTCTCCCACACCAGGCAAACATTAGGTTTGAAGACTACTGTACCTCAGTCCCTGGTAATCTGAGTCAAATATCTGAGCTGCTCTCCTGAGCTCCAGTGTAAAGATAAATTACCACCAGGCCTTACGAAAGTAAATGAGTATTCTGAATCACCCCCAAAATTAAACTGAGTTCTTATACACTCTTCTTAATTTTGGTGAAAAACACGTAGCATAAAATTTACCATCTTAACCATTTTTAAGTTTGCAGCCCAGTACATTCACACTATTGCACAACAGATCTCCAGAAACTTTTGACCTTATAAAACTAAAATTCTATACCCATTGAATAACAACTCCCTATTTCTCCCTCCCCCTCCCCAGCCCCTGACAACCACCATTTTACTTTCTGTGTTTATGAATTTGACTACTTTAAATTCCTCATGAAAATGGAATCATACAGTATTTTGTCTTCTTGTGACTATTTCACTTAGCAAAATGTCCTCAAGTCCATCCATGTTGTAGTATGTGACAGGCTTTTCTTCTTTTTTAAGACCAAATAATATTCCATTGTATATGCACCAAATTTTGTTCAGTCATTCACCCATTGATAAACATTTGGGTTGCTTTCAACATGTGGCTATTGTGAATAATGCTACAATGAACACGGTGTGCAACTATCTTTTTGCGATCCTGAATTCAATTCTTTTGGATATATACCCAGAAGTAGAATGGCTGGATCACATGGTAATTCTATTTTTTATTTTTTGAGGATCTCTATACTGTTCTTCACACTGGTGGCATCATTTACATTCTCACCAACAGGCACAAGGGTTCCCTTTCCTCCACATCCTCACAACACTTATTTTCTAGGTTGTTTTTTTTTTTAATAGTCTTATACAGATAGTTATTAGGTGTATTTTTATTCGCTTTTATCCTATGAAAAATATATAATAACGCTTCATTAATCCAAATATTTGATTACCTGGAACATATTCAAGTGGTCTCCAAAGAAAAATAAGTAGTTTCTCCAGTATAAAAGGAAATCACTGTAAGAACCAAAAATATAAATACTCAATTAAGGTAAACTACATTTAAAAATCAGAATGAAACAAGTGAGTCATTTTGGCAGTTGTTTGATCTCTTATATGATTAAGATGACAAGGATTTGAATCTGCTTTTACTCAGCTATTTGTTTAAATAATAGCATGGTTGGGGCGCCTGGGTGGCTCAGTGGGTTAAGCCTCTGCCTTCAGCTCAGGTCATGATCCCAGGGTCCTGGGATCCAGCCGGCATTGGGCTCCCTGCTCGGCAGAGAGCCTGCTTCCCCCTCTCTCTCTGTCTGCCTCTCTGCCTACTTGTGATCTCTCTCTGTCAAATAAATAAATAAAATCTTTTAAAATAAATAAATAATAGCATGGTAGACATTTGAACATTACAAACACTATTGTATACTGTATTATGCTTAAAGATATTAAGCTGAGTTTTTCAACTGCTTTTGAAATTTTATAGAAATAACCATATTAGAATGAATGGTGTGTGTTTTCCTGATATGCAAGAGATTTCTGGGAAGTTTTCCCATCAATATTAGGAGGGTCTATAATAATAATACTAGTGCTTTAAAACTTGCAAAGTACCAGCAAGCATGTTATTTTATTTAATCTTCCCAACATCCTCTCGGGCTAAATATAATTACTGAAAAACTGAGGTACAAATTATCTGTCCAAAAACATATATAATAAGTGGTTAGCTGAAACTCCAAGCCAAGTGTGCTCTCTCCAAATCCCTACCTCTTTTCACTCCTCCATTAGAAAACATAGTTCTATTTGGATTAGTTTAGTTTTGAAAATATTTTTTCACATCTTTTTAGGGCCACTAAATACACAGAACACCTTTTTTCTCCTTTCAAATAAGGGCTCAGTTAATTACCTTTTGGACTTAGTCTCTGTGTGGGAAGTTAAAACAAACATGCAATGCCAATATAGCCCCTGGTTATGAGGAGTCAACACAAAAACAAGTGACTGTCAAACCTGCAGACGACGGGGTCAGCAGCACACATCCATCCACACAAGAGACTTCGCTCATGAAAGAAGAAGGTGGTAGATGAGGACCAGGGCCAGGCTCTCTCCACTCCCTTCCTGCTGATATGCCGAGGATCTCATTAGATCGGCAGAAGTGCCTTCCAAGTTTTCCAAAATTACTGAGGGTTTGTGCATTTTTAGAAAAAGCAGAGACCCCAGGTTCTGCTAGCAGTCTGCTGGATTGATTATCTCAGTTGTTGGTTTTGTTTTTTTTTTTTCCCCAATGCCAGCCTAGGCCTCTTTCTCTCATAAGAGAAAGAATCTAAAGTTTAGATATTATAGAAATAAATAAACAAATAAATAAATAAATAAAATGAAATTCAGATATTGAGTTTGCTGATGGCAAATTATGATTTAGCCATAAAAATTTGAAGTAAGACTCCCATGTGAGTTATAAATTCTCATACCTGGTTCATAGTAGATATAAAAAATATACATACATGTATATACATCTGTATTTACTTCTAAGTTTGTGATAACTTATATAAATATCTACTATAAAATACATATATTATACATTACATAATTACATATAGATATAGACATATCCACTAAGATCCAGGGATATCTCCCAAATACTTTGAAAAACTTGAGAATTCTTATGAACTTTGGAAACTTAAAGAGAGAACAGTGGTTAAAAGTCTAGGCTTTGAAATAAGAATGACGTGGGCTTAGATTTTGGTTCTACTATTTGCTAGCTGTATGAACTTGAGCATGCTGCTGAACCTTTCTAAGATTCCTTACCTGTAAGAGAGAAATAAAAACATCTACCTTTTAGAATTCCTGTGAGAATTAAATATAAAAAATGACAGGCTTTGCACACTTCCTGGCCCATAGAATGTGCAATACATTGTAGCTATTATTAGCACAGAGTCTTGGGATCATTGCTCTTGGCATCAATTCCTATAGAATAATCCTATTAATGTTGAAAATGTAGGTGATTAAGTTGAATCTATAATGACTCTCTGACATAACTTGGAATTACATATTTGAATAATCCTTAGGATCAGTTAGTTTATTTAACACTTGTCTCTAGGGTACAGGAAAATGTTAGTTATTTGAGCTTTCTAAATTTAGTATTCCGAACCAACAAAAACTTACTACTTATCCAAAAGAAATTTTGATAAGATTTCCTATTAGTCAGAACTGTTGGTGAGTTACTTTTGCCTGTACGGAGTAGATCATTCTCACCTCTATCTAGGTGGACTGCAGTATACAAAGCTCTTTCAGTTGAAAGTGATAGAAATGCAACTCAAATTAGCTTAAGAAACAGGGAATGCATTGGCTCCAGCAAGTGGAAAGTTTAAGGGTTGGTTTAGCTTCAGATGGTGCTAAATGTTGCCAGAGCTCTGTTTCCCTCCGTGTGTTGGCCTCACTCTGCAGAGAGCCTCTTCCATGAAGCCTAGGGTGAGGACTCTGAGCTTAATTAAGGCTTATGTGGTTCTTTCAGCTTGATGGCACAGAGAAAAGGCGCTCTTCTCTCTCCTAGTAGCTATAAATTTTAGAGAAACAAATCTTAGCGAAGATGCTTAATAGTTCAGAGTAGGTGGGCACTGTGGTCATCTCCCTGGGACCACATGGCCTGGGGAGAGGAGATTTCCAAATGAAAACCAAGATCTGATTCCTTTTTTTAAAGATTTTTATTTATTTATTTGATACATAGAGACAGTGAGAGAGGGAACACAAGCAGGGGGACTGGGAGAGGTAGAAGTAGGCTTCCCGCTAAGCTGGGAGCCTGATGTGGGGCTCAATCCCAGGACCTTGGGATCATGACCTAAGCTGAAGGCAGACGCTTAACTGATGAGCCACCCAGGCACCCCAAGATCTGATTCCTGACAAAGGAGGATGGTGGAGTGAGTTGGTAAAGACCAGAGAGGGGGCGCCTGGGTGGCTCAGTGGGTTAATGCCTCTGCTTTCGGCTCAGGTCATGATCTCAGGGTCCTGGGATCGAGGCCCGCATTGGGACCCCTGCTCAGTGGGGAGCCTGGTTCCTCCTCTCTCTCTGCCTGCCTCTCTGCCTACTTGTGATCTGATCGCTCTCTCTCTGTGTCAAATAAATAAATAAAATCTTTAAAAAAAAAAAAAAAAAAGACCAGAGAGGCCCACAGCAGATAGTTTCACTTGGATTGTCTGAGAAAAAGGATCTCAGCGAGGCTATCGTGGCATTTGTTAAAACATACACGATTTCATGGAACCACACAAAAATGTTTCAAAGGGCACTGGGGTGGGATATTCTTGACTCATGCTGCTTCTTCATGCTAAGTTCCACATGTGGTAAACATCTGCAAAAAAAAAAAAATGAATTTGTTATCCTCATGTGTTCTGCATCCTAAGCAATAAGCAATATAGCATGTATGTAATTACATGAAAAAAAGAGGAAATTATTTTTCCATATTGCAAAAGCAAATAAGACTATTAATAAATAATAATTGTGTATAATTACATGAAAAAGAAACAAAAGAAAAAATTTCCTCGTATTAAAAAAGCACTTTGGGCAATTAATAAATAATAGGCTAAAATTTAGCCAACAAAATTGGAAAAAAAGAGTTAACATTCTATAACCAATTTACATAATACCAAAAATAAAACAAAAGGAGGACATTAGCATTACTTGCATTAGCAAAAGAGTATTGAGTCCATGTTTCCAAGTGAAAATTTGCAAGGGAAAATAAGCCATTTTGAACACACATACAAAAAAAAAAGCAAGAAGGAAAACTCTATTTTCTTTGTTTAGCCTCAAGGATGAAAATAACTTTTAAACTCCTGATTTCGTTCTCTAATATTTTGGTACACAAGTTCATAAAATACTGATGCCTCTCAAGTTAGAAGATTCTTGCTGAGACTTCACTTTGCCCTGCAAACATGATCTCATCTTTCGGCCTGGTGATGTTCCAAACCCAGGAGTGAGGGCAAGTTTATGATCAGGGAGGAAGAAAAGGAAAATATTTACATAAGCCCCATAATACGACTTTTTTAAAAATCAGAAAGAGATCCACGCTATATATATAAACTCTCTTATACAATCCAAATAGGGAATAGTCACAGAATACGGGGAAGAAGTTAGAAAAAAGTAGTCACTCTTTGCAATGGAAACACAAAAAAGAATGAGATGAGCTATCTAATAAAGATATCCTCCCAAGAGTGACATGCCCAAAATTTGACACCTTATTATCAACCTAATGTAGAGTACCTTCTTAAACCAGGATAAATCAGGATATTACAGAAAAGAATCTCATCTGGAAGGCATCACATTCAAACATCAACTTATTAATTAATATGTAATAGGGCGCCTGGGTGGCTCAGTGGGTTAAAGCCTCTGCCTTCAGCTCAGGTCATGATCTCAGGGTCCTGGGATCGAGGCCCGCATTGGGCTCTCTGCTCAGCGGGGAGCCTGCTTCCTCCTCTCTCTCTGCCTGCCTCTCAGCCTACCTGTGATATCTCCCCTTCTGTGAAATAAATAAATAAAATCTTTAAAAAAAATTAATATGTAATAAACTGGTACCTTAGAAATGAAATATTGCGGGGTGCCTGGGAGGCTCAGTGGGTTAGGGCCTCTGCCTTGGGTTCAGGTCATGATCTCAGGGTCCTGGAATCAAACCCTGCATCAGGCTCTCTGCTCAGCGGGGAGCCTGCTTCCTCCTCTCTCTGCCTGGCTCTCTGCCTACTTGTGATCTCTCTCTCTCTCTGCCAAATAAATAAATAAAATCTTTAAAAAAAAAGAAATGAAATATTGCAATGAGGAAAGTTTCGCAACTCATGATTTGAACATGAAGACTTTTTTGGTTATACCCCCAGAGCCCCTTTGAAGGAGAATGGACATTATATGCCCTGCAAACATGGTAAGTAACTAGTTTCACTTTATGAAAATCTAATTTTTCCTCTAATATTCTCGAAACATTTACTAAGTTCTATCATGAGAGTTTCAGTACCTTACGTATACCGTCTCAATTTACCTAAATATGGTATGATGTAACCTCACCAAACTTTAGTGATGATGTCTACACAACCAAATGTGAAAATAAATAAATAATACAACGATAATACAATTAAGATAGATATTTATTCTACTGTGTATAATTCTGTTAGATTTATGTTTAAATTGTGGAGTTTCTTCTCTTAACATTCTAATTTCACTGTAAACTCCCTCTTCAATTTTTTATTTAGATTTTTTTTAAAGATTTATTTATTTATTTGAGAGAGAGAGTGAGTGCGAGCATGGGGGGAGGGGCAGAGGGAGAGAGGGAGAGAATCCCAAGCAGACTCCCTGCTGAGCACAAAGCCTAGTTGCTGGGCTCCATCTCAGGACCCTGAGATCATGACCTGAGTGGAAATCACGAGTCTGATGGTTAACCAACTGAGCCATCCAGGAGCCCCTATTTAGATTTTTAAATCCATTTAGATTTGGATTAAGATTCACTCTGTCGTAGCCTTCTCTTTTCACTTCCAACTTCCTGCAAAGTATACCTTCGTGTCCCCCGCTTTGCCTAGCATAGAGCCATTTATACACCAGGTATTCCGAAAGTATTCCTCAAATGAATGACTAAAGAGCCTTGAAAAGTTACAGAAAAAGAGAAGATATTGTCCCCAACAAGTATTTTTAGCCAGCATTTATGCTGCCAACTTTCATTTTGCTGAACGAGTGTGAGGAAACCATGCTTTGTTCTTTCACTGGTGCATTTAGGAAATGCTCATGGCTCAAACAGAGAAACATTGCTGTTTCCTTCTGGGAAAACCCACTGCAGACCCTCAACCCACTGCCCCAACTTACAACAGCGAGTCTGTGGTTGACGTTTCCTTCTTTAGGTCCCCTATGAGTTAGATCAGTGAATCCAAGGGGCAAGAGAAGGGCAGACCACTTTCAGTTTGCATCCTACTAGGGACCTTGCTACTAGGGAAGAGGTTCTTTTAGCACCTGTGATGTTGTCCTGGATTAAACCATGCTCCCTCATTTGCCCATCTCCCTCCACGCCCCTTACCACTTCCTTTTGATGACATTTATTGAAGAAATGGGTTAGAAGTCTGGGCTCTAGCATGCAACACTCTCAAGTTTGAATCCTGATCTACCAACTGTGACCATGGGCCACTGAATTTCTCTAAACCTCAGTATCCTCAGCTGTGAGACAGGGTTAGTAATTTTTGCTGTGAACATTAAATGATACACTCCATAGAAAGTACCGAGCACGGTACGTGCTTCATTAGTTATGTTAGTTATCACCAGAACCTGTCAGACCCTAATTTAAATGTTGATTATTATCTCTATTTTGGATTAAAAAGGCAATCTAAATGTAAAGTCACTTCTTTTTCTCTGATTCAGAACAAATCACTGACAAGATTCTAAGTTTAAGATAAAGGGACTAGGGCGCCTGGGTGGCTCAGTGGGTTAAAGCCTCTGCTTTCGGCCCAGGTCATGATCTCAGGGTCCTGGGATCGAGGCCCGCATCGGGCTCTCTGCTTGGCAGGGAGCCTGCTTCCCCCTCTCTCTCTGCGCCTGCCTCTCTGCCTCCTTGTGATCTCTCTCCCNACTAAAAAGATCAAAGGGTAACAAATAAAACATCAAAATCTATGATCAGCTCTGCCACTAACTAGCTAGATAATCTTAAACTTTTGGATCTCCTTTGTAAAACACAGAGAAAAACATAATTTTCTAAGGAGATGTATACAAATTTAATCACAGAGAAAGCAATCACTTATATGTGGTAAATTTTGAGGTAACATGATGAAATTTCATACTTTTTTAAATCAAGAAAAATAATATATCATGATATATTTATTCCAAAGGTGTTCATATTTTTTTAAAGATCTATTTATTTATTTTGAGGAAAGTGTGTGTGTGAATGGGAGGGGGGCAGGTTAGAAGGAGAGGGAGAGAGAATCTCAAGCAGATTCTCACTGAGCTGGAAGTCTGACACAGGGTTCAATCCCACAATTCCGAGCTCATGACTTGAGCCAAAGCCAAGAGTTGGACACTTAACTGACTGGGTCCCCCTGGTGACCCTGCACAGGTGTTCTTGAACTCAATCTATGATGAAGATCTAGAGAATATTTTGCCAGCATGTGATTTATTCTTAGATTGAAATGTGGTTAAATGTTAAGCATTTCACTTCCACCTACCAGAATAAAAGCTCCCTGAGGCCATCTTTTTAGTTCTCTTCTGTATCCCCAATACTGCGAGCAGTGCCTGGCGAGTGGGAAGCCCTAAAATACTTGCTCAATTAGTAAACGAAAGGATGGTGGAACATGGTTCTTTATGAATGCATCAGGGCTCCTATCTTAGATTGCCTAATGTTTAGAAGTTGTTGGGTAACTTTCCATTTCTAATCATTCTCTTCAGTCTTTAGAGGGTTCACATCTCTGTAAAACCTAGTCACACAGACAAGATTTCATCAAGTCTTGGGGTTTTATACCTGTTCATTTTATACATTTATGTTACGTACAGGTTATAGTGCAATTTTAACAATAACAAAGAAAAAGATGAGAATCTCAGGTTTTTAATTCTACAAGTTCAAAATCACTAAATAAAAATAAGCCTTTTGTGGGGCACCTGGGTGGCTCAGTTGGTTAGGCAGCTGCCTTCAGCTCAGGTCATGATCCTGGAGTCCCAGGATCGAGTCCCAAGACCGAGTCCTGCATCGGGCTCCTGGCTCTGCGGGGCGTCTGCTTCTCCCTTTGACCTTCTCCCCTCTCATGCTCTCTCTCTCTCTCAATTAATTTAATTTAATAAATTAAAAAAAATAAATAAACTTTTTATTAGAAAAAGATGAGATTCCCTTATTTCAATAAACCGTGTTGACCTTTATTTTTACTAAGGTACCTTCTTGTTTGGGCAGTGTAGTACAACCACCCATATGTCACGAGGCTGCTAACATCAGAATTCCATTTTGTTTGAGATAAACTCTTCTTACAGATTCATCTCAAAGACAAGACATCTTGTTTTTCTGTTCAGGCAACTACTGATGAGCAGCCGGTTCTTTATGCTCCAAACACTTTAAATAGACCCCAAACGATGAGATCTGTGGAAATGCAATGAAGCTTTGAAAAATATGAACAACAAAGAGCATTATGATAAAAGATTAGCTGTAGTAAGCATTCAATATTTTCTCTGCACACTTTTATATTTTTATGAGCCTATGTGGATCAGTTGGTTGAGTGTCCAACTCTTGGTTTTGGCTTAGATCTTGATCTCGGGATGGTGAGATCGAGCCCCCAGGGGGCTCCCCCTCAGTGAGGAATCTGCTTTGGGTTCTCTCTCTCTCTCTCTCTCTCTCTCTCTCTCTCCCTCTGCCCCTCCCCCCACTTGCATGTGCATACTCTTTCTCTTAAGTAAATAAATACATCTTTAATAAAATAAAATAAGGTAAAAGAAAATGAAATAAAAGTCCTCTACTCAAGGGGCACCTGGGTGGCTTAGTTGGACAAGTGACCAACTCTCCATCTCGGCTCAGGTCTGTCCTAAGTTCAAGACCCGTGTTAAAATATAAATAAATAAAAATAAAAAATAAAAGTAATCTACTCAAAACACTTCTTGCTTTAAGTTTGCCCTCTCCAAATATCAATTAAAACAAAAAAGTAAGTATTTTCATTTATTTATATTTCTACATCTATAAATACCTGGAAATACCTAGAAAATAAGGCATCCATATACAGCATTATTTTTTAGAGGAAAGAAATATGTTCACAGTGGAATGTCTCTGATGTTTACCTTAAATGAGTGTAGATACTAATCTCTCAAAGACTATGAAGACTTCTTTTCTGTCCTAGACAAAGAAGAGTCCTCTGATTTAGTATTTAGTTTGTTCATTAATCATCATAGCTCTAAAAAAAACCCAATATATTTTATAAAGTTAAATTGTTGACTCCTTGTTTCCTTAAAATATGGTAGAAGCAAGCATGAACAAATCATAGAAAATACATTTTAGTGATCAAAATACAAAAGATTAAAAACATATTCTGTCTACATTAATAAAACTTTCAAAGGGATCGCAACCAATTCTGTCAGTCTCAGAAGTTCCTGTTTTGGCAGTTAAAAGAGAAGAACATGAAACATTTTGTGAATTTTTTTCTTTGTGGATAATTAAATACAAGTCATGAGAAAACAAATGTACAGATGTAAACCATATTTTCATCACTCTGAAGACTACAGTCACGTATTGGGAAAGCAATATTCAAAAGAAACAACATTTGAACTATGTTCGAGACATGTTACTGGCTTTTCTCCTAAATTAATGTTTTTTGGTAATTTTATCAAGTTTAGCCCCTGTGTTCTCCTTTTTATTAGAAGTAACTGAGTTTGGTTTTTATCTTTCTTCTTCTAGGGAAGCCAAACCTCATCGTCAAATAACTATGCACATTATTAAGGTGTGAGTGTTGTGGTGAGGGTTGGGTCTGTATAAGTATATGGACATCGCCCTTCTCTGGGCTTTCTCTTCGTTCATAAATGACAATCACAGAGAAATCAGTCCTGCTGGTTGCTATCACAAAAGAAACACCATTTCTGGGTGCCCGGGTGTCTCAGTTGGTTAAGCGACTGCCTTCGGCTCAGGTCATGATCCTGGAGTCCCTGGATCAAGTCTCGCATCGGGCTCCCAGCTCCATGGGGAGTCTGCTTCTCCCTCTGACCTTCTCTCCTCTCATGCTCTCTCTCCCCCACTCTCTCAAATAAATAAATAAAATCTTTAAAAAAAAAAAAAAGAAATACCATTTCTCCCAGAGTCTGCAAGAATCTGTCTCCTTCTATTGGGTGTGGGAATTGATGTTCCTAAGTGGAAACTGATAAGTAACATATGTATATATACACACACACATACACCCCCCCAAATGTATATATAACATATATATGTTTATATTTATATACATTTACATATATATACATTTACACACATACATGTGTGTGTGTGTGTGTGTGTGTATATATATATATATATATAACAACTATCATAAAGACCAGGCAGAAAAAGTATACAGTGCCATAAGTCTGACAAAATAGGGAGACTTTGATATAGGGGGAAGATGGAGATGTGAGGATAGCTTCCCTAATGAAATGGGGGGG
>LNAC01000486.1:298285-404054 GCA_002007465.1 Ailurus styani
GTGGGGGTGGGGAGTGGGGTTGGGAAGATAGGGGGAGGGAAAGTATTCCAGACTCGGGGAGCAGAGAGGAGGGGGGTTTGGGGAGCTGGAGAAACCAAGTACATGTCAGTGCAGCTCGATTTCAGCTGCGAAGCTGGTAGGTATGGAAGAGGAGATGAAACCAGAAACACGGGCAATACTTAGGTCAAGAAAAGCTTTATCGTTTTTTAACCAAGGAGCAGTGGGAAGACACCGAAGGGTAGGGAAGCGTGTTCGCACATGCTGAAATGCTCACTCGGGCAACAGGGCTAGCAGGAGAGTCTGGAGCAGGTGGAGGGATGCGGGGAGTCTGGCTAGGTGTGGGGAGCCCTTGCAGTGTTTCTGCCACAGGAGAGTCACAGTGGCGCTGGTGCTAAGCTGAGGATGGGAGCAGTGGCAACAAGAGAAGGTAATATCCACAGGCCAGTGAGAGTCACCATCACCTTGGAGAACGCAGAAACTTCAGAATAGCCCTTAAAATGCTGCAAATTCCATGCCATAGGTTTTCTCTCACAATAGTGGAAAGCCAGCTGCTGTGTGTCACTAGTGTTTCCTCCAAGTTTCTTCTCATTCTGGAGGAGTCCGTCAGCTCAGAGTCCATCAGCAGTACACAGAGCGTGAGGGAAGGAAATCTGATGGGGAGTTTCCAGGCTATGGCAGAGAAGGGAGGAATCTAAGGGGCAATGGAGAGACGTAGACATATATTCTGGGGGATATCATTCAACCCCCACATCCTCCATTACCCTCCACAGCCAATTCATCCATAAGTCCTGGAGAACATATCTTCACTTGTATCTCTCAGTCATTGATCTTCATTGCTATGAAGACACCACACTCCACTGTTTTATCGCTATGACTCCGGTCATGGTACTTTGTGTCTCTTGAGAATTCTTCCAACTGCCCTCTAGCAGCACTGGTCTCCTGCTTCTACTCTTGGCCCCCTCCTTCCCTATGAAGTAGCTTCTTAAATATTTATATAAATATATCAGATCATACCACTCACCTGCTTAAAAATTTCCAATGCACTTAGAACTCCCTTTGCACTTAGTACAAAATCCAGCACTATCCAGTCCCCGCTCCCTTCCACAGCCATTCCTCCAGCTCCTTCTGCTAACAGTGTTTCTAGCCACACGGGCCTCCCCATAACTGGTTAGAGAGGCTGTTTCTGACTGTCTGTGTAAGGCTTTCTCAGCTATCCTGTCCATGACTTCCATAACATTTCTCCATTTGCAATTCATTTACTGGCTTAGTAGCTGTCTCTTCACACTAGACTGAACCCCACAGAGGGAAGAACCAAGCCCCTCTTATTCAGCACTATATATCTAGAGATTGGCTGAGCACATGGTAGATGCCCAATATACCATTTGTTAAACAAATGACTGAGTTAATTAATGGTTCCCATTGCTTATAGAATTAAGAATAAAACTTGGCTGGTATTCCAGGTCCCTGGCCTCTAGTTCCCCACCCCCCCCCACCCCACTGCCACCATGCCCCACCACTGCCTATCCTGCCTCATCTGACACTTCTTAGTGGGAAGTTCTAGCTCCTATAGAATTCTGTCTTCTTACCTTCCCACTTTGATTCATGCTGTTTTCTTCTTCAGGAATGTCTATTCCCTCCTTCTGCTTACTACATCTTCCTTGTTTTTCTAGCCCAGTTGAAATCTCTCTTCCTCCAGGAAGCCCTCTTGACATCACCTCCACCTACATTATCCTCTCCCACCTTATTCTCTTGTGACTGCTTTGCACCACAATTTCAGGGTTTCAAGTGATTCTCACTTATGCCTTCAACTGGACTAAAAGAGTAACTCTCTGTTTTACACTTCCTCAAATTGACATAGGAATTGAGACAATGCAATGCCAGAAGCCAGGATGCTATTTTCTAGTCTCGGTTCTCGCCACAACTAGTTATGTGACCTGGGGTACTTCACCTCACCTCTCAGTTTATTTTCTTCCTGTGTAAAAATAAGGGGTTAGACCGTATTATTAAAAGCCTGCTTGGGGAGCCTGGTGGCTCAGTCAGTGAAGTGTCTGCCTTTGGCTCAGGTCATGATCCTGGGTCGTAGGATTGAGTCCCACGTGGGCTCCCCGCTCAGCAGGGAGTCTGCTTCTCCCTCTGCCTCTGTTGCTCCCCTTGCTTGTGCTTGATCTCTATCTCTTTGACAAATAAATAAATAAAATCTTTAAAAAAATAAAAAATAAAGCCTCCTTTAGCTTTAAGATGTCAAGATTTTAATAATCAATCCAATTTTAGCAAATCCACTTCAGAAGTGGATGTAGAAAATAAGTTAGTTATTACATAAGGAACACAGAAGGGTGCTGGGCCCTGAGAAAGCCCTCAATACGTAAGTTGCTGGTTACTTCACTTTTTCTCCCAGCGGGAAAACAAAGGTTTAGCAATCCGAATAAAGTAACCCAAGTCAACAGCTAGTAATGACAAAGCCCATGATCCCCAGTTTAAAAAAATAAACCTTGCTTTCCCCCTGCTTCTGGGATAATCATAATCACCCTACATATACTTTACAAACAGGGATTTTAGTTTATAAGCCTTTTCATAATCATCTCTTTTCACCTGCGTACCAACCCCATGAGGCATGCATTATTATACTTAGTTTTCACATGAAGATAGTGAAATTCAGAGGGGCTGAATCACTTGCTGAAGGTTACACAACCAGTGAGCAGGTAAATGAGGACCACACCCCAGAATGGAGCCGCCAAGCCCAAGTTGTCTCTAATATGCCACACTGCACTGCAGCAAGGTACAGTTAATGAAGTGAACTTTGTTATATCACTTTTTTTTTAAAGATTTTATTTTATTTTGAAATAGGCTCCACACCCAGCATAGAGCCCAACTCCAGGCTTGAACTCACGACCCTGAGATCAAGACCTAAGCGGAGATCAAAAGTCAGTTGCTTAACTGACTGAGCCACCTGGGCGCCCCAAAGATTTTATTTTATTTTTTAAGCCATCTCTGCAACCGACATGGGGCTAGAACTCACGACCCCAAGGCTAAGAGTCACACGCTCCTCCGACTGGGCCAGCCAGGCGCCGGTGTTCAATCGTGTTTCTGCCAATAAAAATTTAAGCTAGGGCACCTGGGTGGCTCAGTGGGTTAAAGCCTCTGCCTTCGGCTCAGGTCATGATCCCAGGGTCCTGAGATCTAGGCCCGCATCTGGCTCTCTGCTCAGTGGGGAGCCTGCTTCCTCCTCTCTCTCTCCCTGCCTCTCTGCCTACTTGTGATCTGATCTCTCTCTCTGTGTCAAATAAATAAAATCTTAAAAAAAATTTAAGCTAAAAATACACCAATAGGTTGTTTATGGTAAACTTAAAAACCTCAGAGCAATTACTTGATGGATTTAAGTGACAGTTTCTACTCTTCCACCCTAGTGTTCTTCCAGATCCACCCAGGGCTGGGTGCACGTGCGGTTCTCATTAATACTAATGTGGGTTGCACGTGCCAGCGCTTCACAGAAAACACACCGGAAAGCACTCAACCATTTAAGAGGCAGACACTTCCAAGAGTCAGGCAAAAGTAGTCATGTGACCAGGCACCCTGCTAGCCACTGAGGCTATCTGCTGACACACTGTGGAAGCTTCATAACTTAAGCTGTTTTTCCCCCTAAACATATTTTGAAGTTTGGGAAGATCCAAAGAGGTGCATTTCAGGATCTACCCCGAGTCAAAAGTGAAGGCTGGCAAGCTTTTATGGCTTGTTTACTTCTTAAAAGGAAGCAAAATACAAAAAGGATTTGTATTTTCAGACTGTTTCACCTGGGCAAGCTTAGAGCAAAGAGCAAATTTCCAGGAAGGTCACCTTCCCTAATTTGAGTCAAACTGTGAGAAGAGGCCTAGAGTGCAAGGCCCCAGGACACGGGTTCTAGTTCAAGCTCTGCTGTTGACACCAACAAATCCCTTAAACTTGAGCTTCAGTTTCCCTGCTCAAAGAATAAAGCAGATTAAAAGTAAACAGAAGAATACCTGTCGTCCCTCCTTCACAGGGGCACTGTGAGATATTGTTTGTGAAAGTATTTTGCCTCCATAAAGGATTAATATGAACGCTCCCAAAAGGTAAACCTGAGAAAAATGCCTCCATTTGCAAAGTATGTGTGTATATTCTGCCACCTACTGGTCAAATAAAGAAATTATTTTAATTTCGCTCCTAATATTAAGATTACATAAATAGAATGAAACTTGTTGATATTTTTAGAAACTTTGAACCAATCCTCTCAATGTATCAAATTTTTCATTAAAGTTTACTAATTCTATCAATGTTATATCACTGAGGCAGCAGAAAAAAAACAGTAATCAGATACAGAATGACATAACTAATTTACTTAAACTAAAATTTATAACCTGTCCAACATCACATTTTTTCACGTCAGATCTTCCCCCCAACCCCCAGCATATAGTCATTTACCATGAGAGTAGTTATCAGGTGCTACTTTGTCAGGGCTATGGAAGGCAAGCAACCAAAGTTCCTGCTTGTAATGGTGCTTATATCATAGTGGCAGAGACAATCAGTGGATAAATATAAAATATGTTAGTTGACAACAAGTTCTGTGAAAAGAAACGAAGCAGAGTGAGGGAATGGAGAGTGATTGGCAAGGGAGTACGTGTTCTACTTCAGATAGGGTTATGAGGAAAAGTCTCTCAATAAGAAACCTAAAGGAGGTGAAAGAGGAAACCATGCTGAAATTTGGGGATGGGGCAAGAGTATTTCAGGCTGAGGGAACAGAAGGTGCAAAATCCTGAAGGTGGAATAAGTTTGATGTGATTGAAGAACAGCAAGGAGGCCAGTGGGGCAGAGAGCAAGGGGGTGGTAGGCGAAAGGCCAGAGAGATGGTTCCCAAGTTGGTACTGGCCGTGGTTAGGAATTCATACTTGGCACTGGGATCTCTTGAGTTCAATGGGAAGGCACTGGAGGGTTTTGAGTAGTGGAATGACCTAATCATCCTGAGTAACCCTCTGACAAACAAAATAAAATACCAAATAACCTGACAGACAAGTTTAATGGAATGCCTAGGAGAAATGGGTCTCATAAGAACATAAATTTCTCAAAATGTTTATAAAAACAACTCTTTTAAGGGTACTCACAGGGGGCAGGTTATAGAGGAAGAATGCATAGCATCTTTACACTGAAATAAGTCAGGAAAGCCAAAGCTATTTTTACTCAGGATTGTCTAAAAAAAAAAAAAAGAAAGAAAGAAAGAAAGAAAGAAAAGAGCTTTGGTAACAATGGTGCATAAATTCTAAAGACTCTCTTCAATGCAGAAAATATTTACTGAATGTCCACTACTGGCTGGTCATCTGGCAAGTTCAGTTTGGGTGACAAGATAGGGCTCTAACCTTAAAAGCACTTACAAAACATCTCTGAGGAGATAAAACATATGCACATAAACGACAACATAAAGCAGCGCATAAATGCCAAAGGGGAGCTGGTGCCAAGGTCACAGTTCATGGGAGAAAGGGACATGTGTGGTGCAGGAACTGAGGCAGGGAAAATAGGGTGAGGGCCCGGTCTAGGAGAGGTGGCTTGGGGCTAGGACGAAACCCAAGAAAGTCAAGAAGCTACACCTGGGATTAGAGTCTCACAGAATTTTAGAACAGGAATGAACTCATCAAAAGAAAAGAAAATTCTGGGGGCGCCTGGGTGGTTCAGTGGGTTGAGCCTCTGCCTTCATCTCAGGTCATGATCTCAGGGTCCTGGGATTGAGCCCCACATCAGGCTCCCTGCTCAGAGGGGAGCCTGCTTCCCCCTCTCCTTCTGCCTGCCTCTCTGCCTACTTGTGATCTCTCTCTCGCTGTCAAATGAATAAATAAAATCTTAAAAAAAAATAAAAATAAATAAATGAAAAAAAAAGAAAAGAAATCTCTGTATGTGTGGTGATGGATGTTAACTAGATTTATCATGGGGATCATTTCGCAATACAATACACGGACTTGGTCACCGACCTATGAACGATGGTTCAATTTACGATTTTTCAGTGGTGTAAAAGTGATATGTAGGGGCACCTGGGTGGCTCAGTGGGTTAAAGCCTCTGCCTTCGGCTCAGGTCATGATCTCAGGGACCTGGGATCAAGGCCCGCATCGGGCTCCCTGCTCAGCAGGGAGCCTGCTTCCTCCTCTCTCTGCCTGCCTCTCTGCCTACTTGTGATCTCCACCCCCCACCCCCGTCAAATAAATAAATCCTTAAAAAAAAAGTGATATGTAGGATACACGCTTCGAAATTTGAACTGTGATCTCTTCCCAGGCTGGTGTTATGCAGTACAGTGGTCTCTCGTGTTGCTGGGCAGGGTCCCAGCTCTCAGTCAGGCACATGATCATGAGGGTTCACAACAAATATACCCACAACTACACTGTACCCCTCCAGCCTGGTCTTCACTTGCAGTGTACAGTAGTCAATCAGTTATATAAGATATTTAACACTTATATTATAAAACAGGTTTTGTGTTAGATGATTTTGCCCAACTGTAGGCTGATGTAAGTGTTCGGAGCACATGTGAGGTGGGCTAAACTAAGCTATGATGTTTATCAGGTTAGGTGTATTCAACACATTTTGACTTAAAGTATTTTCAACTTAGGATGGGTTTATTTGGATATAATCCCATCCTAAGGTTAAGAAGATCTGTATGCAAATATTGAATCATTATATTGTACACCTGAAACTAATATGTTATGTTATATTATGTTATATTGAGGTGTCAGTCACACCTCAATAAGAAAGAAGAAAGACAAGAAAATTGGAGATGATTGAATCTATCTGTGTTATTTTACAAAAGAGGAAAATCAGATTAAGACCATACTGGTTAGGGGCGCCTCAGTGGCTCAGATGGTTGGGCATCTGCCTTTGGCTCACGTTGTGATCTCTAGCTCCTGGCATCGAGCCCTGCATCGAGCCCCGCACTGGAGGGTTAGTGACAGATCTGGACCTAGAACTAAGGCTGTTGAGTGTTAGTTTGTTGCCTTTGCACATCACCACCAGGAAAATGACAGCGAGCTTATGGAATTCTTTTTTTTTTTTTTAAAGGTTTTATTTATTTATTTGAGAGAGAGAGAGAGTAAGCAAGAGCATGAGAGTGGAGAAGGTCAGAGGGAGCAGCAGACTCTCCATGAAGCTGGGAGCCCGATGTGGGACTCGATCCCGGCACTCCAGGGTCATGACCTGAGCCGAAGGCACTCGCCTAACCAACTGAGCCACCCAGGCGCCCCAAGCTTATGGAATTCTTAAAATTACTAACCAAGGCTGGAATGGAGCCTTAGGGGACCATGGAGAACATGGCCAGTGTGGCGGTTAGAAGGGTACAGACCTAGGAGGTAAGTGGTCAGCAAGGTGGAAAGAAGTAATTAGATGTAGGATAATGGAAAATATATATCGGTCCCTGCCACTGGTTCCTGGCACAGAATTCCTGAAATCCTTGTAATTTCCCAAGTGAAAAGAGCGCTAGGAGCATCTTTTGTTCTAATATCTGGTCTTTGACCCTGGCTCCTGAAATCCTTGTAATTTCCTGGGTGATAGGAGTGTCTTTTGTTCTAAGGAGGTGACTCTGGGTGTGCTCCTGGTTGAAGGCTGGGCACTGGAAAGACAAGGCATGATTCGAAGCTTGGAACTTTCAGCCGACCCTCCATTCTCTTAGAGAAGGGCTAAAAATGGAGTTAATGATCAGTCATGCCTATCGCTGAAGACACCATTAATAATCCCCAAAGTAGGAGCACTTGGGTGGCTCAATTAGTTTGGCATCCAACTCTTAATCTCAGCTCAGGGTCATTGAGTTCAAGCTCTGTGTTGGGTTCCATGCTGGGCATGGAGCCTACATTGGAAAAAAAAAAAGGAAAAAAAAAAACCCTTAAGTATGGGGTTCAGGGAACTTCCAGACTGGTGAACACATGAGGTGCTGGGGCAGTGCTGTGCCTGGAGAGGGTATGGAAGCTCCCCACCCTTTCCCACATACCTTACCCTGTGCATCTTTTCCATCTGGGTGTTCATCTGTATCCTTTATCCTCATTCTTTTATAATAAACCAGCAAACATAAGTAAACTGTTTCCCTGAGTTCTGTGAGCCACACTAGCAAATTAGTCAAACCCAAAGATGGGTTTGTGGGATCCTCTGATTTACTGCCAGGCTATCAGAAGCTCAGAGAACCACCTGAGCTTGTGACTAGCATCTGAAGGGGTGCGGGTGGGAGAGAGTCTTGTGGAACTGAGCCTTTAACCTGTGGAATCTGATGTTGTCACCAAGCGAGACGGATGTCAGAATCGAGTTAGTCTCAGACAGCTTGCTGGCCAGCTCCACTAGGCCTTGGGGAATAATCAGTCAGTGATTTGAAACATCAGTAAAGTGGGCCTAACACTGGGCAAGAGTGAGAAATCCTCACCCTACAAACCTAAGCGGGAGGCTCACAGAGACTGACGTCGAGAATTCACACCCTTACGAGAGGTGGAGGGGAGCACAGGGACGTGTCAATGAGGAATCACAGGGGAGGGGAGGGATATAAACTGTTATGTTTTGGGCTGTCTTTTTTTTCTCTTTAAAAGACACCCCACCCTTTTTTTGGTCAGATAGAACTCCTACCTGGAGAGTGCTGGCAAATAAAAGATGTAACTAAACTATCTGGGGCTATGGAGATGGGTCATCTTCCTCATACTTGAGAAGGTATACCTGTCACTTTTGTTCTAGAAAGAATTTTTTTTAGTTTTATTGAGACGTAATTGACATATGACAATGTGTAAGTTTAAAGAGTACAACATATATATATTTGTAATACATTTTTAGACCTATATAGTTAAGTATATGGCAAAATGATTATCACAGTAAATTTAATTAGCATCCATCACCTCACATAGTTACAATTTTTTTTTCTGGTGGTGAAAACTAAAATCTCCTCTCTTAGCAATTTTCAAACTGAAAGAAAAAAAGTTTTTTTTTAAAGATTTTATTTATTTATTTGACACAGAGAGAGAGATTACAAGTAGGCAGAGAGGCAGACAGAGAGAGAGGAGAGAGGAGGAAGCAGGATCCCTGCCGAGCAGAGAGCCCGATGTGGGCCTCGATCCCAGGACCCTGGGATCATGACCTGAGCCGAAGGCAGAGGCTTTAACCCACTGAGCCACCCAGGTGCCCTGAAAGAAATTTTTAATGTGAGTTTCCAGTCAGTCTTCCAATCTTACTAAGATTACTAGAGAGAACCAGCTCTGAAACAGAAGGGAATTTCTGGCTTCTCCCATGGACCAAGAGAAAAGGCCACCTGCTCCGGCAAAGAAGGCAGGATCTCATGAGCTAGTCATGCCTCTGTCCCCCCAATGTGGAAGGAAGTCACACCTAAGAGGGGCAATAGCAGAAACTGAGCAGAGAGCCAAATCTTGTTGGTTTTTTTTTTTTTAATCTACTTATTTATTTAACAGAGAGAGAGAACAAGCAGGGGCAGTGGGAGAAGCAGGCTCCCTGCTGAGCCTGACTGGGGTTGGGGGGGATGGACTCAGTCCCAAGACCCCGGAATCATGACCTGAGCTGAATGCAGACACTTAACTGACTGAGCCACCCGGGCACCCCAGCAGAGTGTCAAATCTTAACCTTCCCAGAAAAGGGAAAGGATCAAGGCCAATTATGTCCACTTTTCACTTCTCTACTCTTCCATCATCTTCATTCGTTAAATAATACTGAACTCACACCAAGCAAACTGTGTTAGGTACTGTAGGAGATGCAAAAATGAATGTGACATAGGTCCTACTCTGAGTCTGATGGGGGCAGGGGGAGACAATATTCATGGCAAATATCTTAAAAATGAAGAGTGTAAGGACTTTGAGAGAGCACTAAATGTTTAATGCACTAGTTGTCTAATGTGAATTCTATAAATGGGGGACCTTTCTGTCTTGTTTATGAGCTGTTTCCTGGTCCTTGAAACGTTAAATAAAAAAATGAATGAATGAGAAAACTGGACAAGTAGGTGAAAAACTGAAGACCCTTGGGTGCAAGATAAATTAAGTTTTTATTATTTTTGTTTATTTAAAGAATGTCAAGTGCAGGGACACTTGGGTAGCTCAGTTGGTTAAGCATCTATCTTGGGCTCAGGTCATGATCCCAGGGTCTGGGGATGGAGTCCCGCATTGGGCTCCCTGCTCAGTGGGAAGCCCACTTCTACCTCTGCCTGTGGGTCTCCCTGCTTTGCTCTCTCTGACAAATAAATAAAAATCTTAAAAAAAAAAAAGGAATGTCAGGTGCATAGAATTGGATTGGGAATAATCTTTGTCTCATGACACACCCTCATAATCAGATCATCTTTTATTATTTAGTTAGCTTTAATAAGACAAACATCCACGAACCCAGCCCTACCACAAAACCTACCACCTCACGTTCTACTATCTGTGCATGCCTCCCTTCCTCTTCCCCCACCTCACACTTCCAGGGGGACTCATGCTCCTCAATCTTGTCTCCATAACTTCCTTACTTTTCTTTTTTATATGTTTTTTGTTTCTTTTTGTGTTGTTTTTACAGATAGATAATAGATATTCCCTAAAAGTGCTTTTGAGCTGTTTATGATTTTTCTCAAAGAGTATCTTGTTGTAAACTTTTGGGGCATTTTTTTCACTTAATTTTATGTATTATAAAAGATTCCATTATGTACATGCCAGTTTATTCATTCATACTCCTGTCAACAATTGAGTTATTCCCAGGTGTTTGCTATTGTTAACTGTGCTGTTATGAACAGTTTCTACACATTTCTTGGTATAGATGTGCCACAGTTTCTTTGGGGGATATACCTAGCAGTGTGATTCCTGGGTTGCAAAGTATCGAATTTCTAATTTCAGAAAATAATGCCAAACTCTTTCTCAAAGTGGTTGCACCAATTTAGGTTCTCTCCAGAGTCATTTTAACTTAGTCACCTCTTTAAAGGCCCTGTATCTAAATACAGTCACATTCTGAGGTACCAAGGGTTAGAACATCAACACATGAATTTTGCAGGGTGGGGGTGTTGCACTATTCAGCCTACAACACCTTCTATTCCTTACTTATTATGATTTGATATATGAATGGATGTTGGATTATATCAGATGGGTTTGGTTTTTTTTTCTTGGCATCTATTGGTAAGATTGTGTTTTCCTCTTTTAATCTGTTAATGTGATTATTATTTTCATATGTGCTAATTTAATATATGTTTAGTATATAAGTGAGTATATTGTATTTAAACTTATTTAACACTCTTCTTTCAGGTATATCACTTTACCCCATCGTATCTAGGGTAGCAGAATATGCCACCCTAAATATGTTCCTTTGGTATATGGATTGTTTTGACTTGTATACACTTGAAAAACAGCAAATTCAGGGAGAGGTTTTCTCTGAACTTCCTATATCTCCCCAAAGACAGAGCCTCTAAAAGGAACTCAGTGTCATAAATCCCCTCCCCAGGAGTTTCATCAACCAGGGAGAACTGGCTCTTATCATAGGAAAGGAGACCAGAAGCCAACACCAAACCCTGACAAACTTTGTCAAAAGCTATCATACTCACATTTATTCTTCCAAGGGCTCGTTCCTCTCCTAAAAATCTGTTATTCTTCCCTAAAGGGCCTACATTTCCCCCTCCCTGTTCCTTATTAAGATGATATTTAGGGGTGCCTGGGTGGCTCAGTGGGTTAAAGCCTCTGCCTTCAGCTCAGGTCATGATCTCAGGGTCCTGGGATTGAGCCCCGCATCGGGCTCCCTGCTCAGCGGGGAGCCTGTTTCCCTCTCTCTGCCTGCCTCTCTGCCTACTTATAATCTCTCTCTCTCTCTCTCTCTCTCTCTGTCAAAATAAATAAATAAAATCTTAAAAAAAAAAGATGATATTTACATCTAAATTTGAAGCCACTTCAGAGAGTTACTCATTTTCCCCTGAGTGTCTTCCATGGATACCTGAGGCATGCATGCTAATGCACTTGTGTTTGTTTTTATTTATCAATCTTTTATTACAGGGGTCTCAGCTAAGAACCTGGAAAGGTAGAGAGAAAATTATTCCCCCCCATACCTATATAATCAACACAAAGACAGAACAAGATTTTCTAATTTGTGTAAAATAAAATCCTACTCCTGAATTTGGTAATATTTTAAACGTTTTTTACTTAGTTGAAGTTTGCTATCTTGTAAAAAAAAATTTTTAAGGCAAAAATTTAAATCCAAGGACATTTTCCCCTCCTTTCTACATTTTTTTTTTTAGTTTATTTTAAAGTAATCTCTATACCCAGCGTGAGGCTCAAACTTAAAACCCCAAATCAAGAGTTGTATGCTCGGGTGCCTGGGTGGCTCAGTGGGTTAAAGCCTCTGCCTTCAGCTTAGGTCATGATCTCAGGGTCCTGGGATCGAGGCCCTGCTAAGCAGGGAGCCTGCTCCCTCCACTCTCTCTGCCTGCCTCTCTGCCTACTTGTGATCTCTCTCTCTCTGTCAAATAAATAAATAAAATCTTAAAAAAAAAAAAAGAGTTGTATGCTCTACTGACTGGGCCAGTCAGGAACCCCTCCTTTCTACTTTCTATTGGGTTTTAAAAATGGGCTGCAGGGTGCCTGGGTAGCTCAATCAGTTAAGCATCTGACTTGATTTCAGCTCAGGTATTGACTCAGGATTGCAGGATCAATCCTGGCATTGGGCTCTGATCTCAGTGTTGAATCTACTTCTCTCTCTCTCTCTCTCTCCCTGCCCCTCCCCCTGGTCATGTTCTCTCTCTCTCTCTCTCTCTCTTTCTCTAAAATAAATAAATCTTTTAAAAATGTGGTGCAATGAGCAGAAGAAGCCCAAGAGTTGATCCATGAAAATAACATAATATACTTACTGTTGGTATCTGTTGTATCCCCCCAAATGTATGCAATATAAAACATTCTGCTTTTTTGTTTTTTTCCAATCCTTTATTATGAAATTTTTCAAACAAATAGCAAAGATGAAATAAATTTGAGTACCAGTATATCACTATCTACCATTCCCATTAACATTTCTGCATACTTGTTGTATCACATTCTTATGCATTCCTCTATTGACCCACAAATCATCTAATTTTCTGACACATTTCCAAGTAAATTTAAGAAATCATTTCATTTCCTCCTAAAAACTTCAACTTGTGTAACTGACTAGTGTCAAATATTTTTTAGACTTTTAATTTCTTTTGATGTAACATTTATATACAATAAAATGTTCAGATCTTAAACAAGCATTCACAGAATTTTGACAATATGCCTGTGTCACACTGAACTCTATCAGTGTATCAATGAACATTAACATTACCCAGGAAGGTTTCCTCAAGCCCCTTCCTGCTCATTTCCCACCTCCCCAAAACAGAAGCAATTACTTTTCTGATTGTTTTTCATCCTTCTTCTTTTTTTTTTTTTTAAAGATTTTATTTATTTATTTCACAGAGGGAGAGAGATCACAAGGAGGCAGAGAGATGGGGGGAAGCAGGCTCTCTGCTCAGCAGAGAGCCCGATTCGGGCCTCGATCCCAGGACCCTGAGATCATGACCTGAGCCGAAAGCAGAGGCTTTAGCCCACTGAGCCACCTAGGTGCCCTCATCCTTCTTCCTGTTCTAGAATTTCATTCATCATTCTGCTTTTATTCTATGCATGTATGTATTTATTTATTTTACCAGGAGACAAATGCAGAGATAACTTAATTTGATTGGATTTATGATGCTTTATTTGTACTCTCCAAGAAAAGATGAAGTGGGTATGTTAGTCATCATCATTCTGCATTTATTTATTTATTTATTTATTTATTTATTTATTTATTTATGATTTTATTTACTTATTTGAGAGAGAGACACAGAGCAGGAGTGGTGGGGGAGGGACAGAAGGAGAGGGAGAAGCAGACTCTCCACTGAGCAGCAGAGCAGGGAATCCCAAGGAGGGCTTGATCCCAGGGCTCTGGGATCATGACCTGAGCCCAAGGCAAATGCCTAACCGACTGAGCCACCCAGGGACCCCATCGTTCTGTGTGAATTAGTAGGAAGGTAGACAGTCAAATCACTGTGTCTAAACTTTTTTATTACATAAGCCAGTTGTTAACTTTCACATCTAACAGGAAGGATAAAACTTAGAGGAAAAACTTCCATTTACAAAACCATGGCAAATTTTATATTTTATTTTTTTTAAGATTTATTTATTTATTTAAGATTTTATTTTTATTTATTTGACAGAGAGAGAGAGAGAGAGAGAGAGAGGGATATCACAAGTAGGCAGAGAGAGAGGAAGAAGCAGGCTCCCTGCTGAGCAGGGAGCCCGATGCAGGCCTCGATCCCAGGACCCTGAGACCATGACCCGAGCCTAAGGCTCAGAGGCTTTAACCCACTGAGCCACCTGGGTGCCCAAGATTCATTTATTTTAGAGAGAAGAGAGAGAGAGAGTGAGGAAAGGGAGAGGGAGAGAGAATCTTCAAGCTGACTTCTTGCTGAGCCTGGAGCCCAATGCGGGGCTCAATCCTGCAACCCTGAGATCATGACCTGAGCTGAAACCAAGAGTTGGGTGCTCAATTGACTGAGCTGCCCCAAATTTTGTATTTTTAAAATGAGACTGTGGTATAATAAAAATGAAATATTTGGCCTTTGTTCCACTTCCTGGTGTAGAGTTCCTAAAACCCTTGGCATCTCCAGAGTGATGAGTATCTTCTCCGTGGCAATGAGATGATTTAAAGTGGGGGCTCCTAGATAGCTCCAGGACAGGGGGGCTAGCCATAAGAAAACCCAACCAGGTAACCAAAGGGTTAGAACTTTTAGACCCACCTCCCAGATCTCCAGGGAGGGGAGAGAAGTCAGGAGATTGAAGTCAATCACCAGTGGTCAATGATTTAATCAGCTGTGTTACGTAATGAAATCTAGACACAAGCTCATAAATGCTGGGGTCCAGGAGCTTCCAGGTTGGTAAACACAATGATGGCCTGTGAGGGGGGTATGCTCTGAGACGGCATGCAAAGTCTGTGCACACCAATACCTCTCCCCTCTCCCACCAATAACTTACCCTGTGCCTCTTTTCAATTTGAGTGCTCCTGCATTGTATCCTTTATAATAAACTGGTAAACACCAATAAAGTGTTTTTTCTGTGTTTTGTAAGTCATTCTAGAGAATTATACTGAAGGGGTTGGCAGGGGTTTTCATGGAAATCCCCAAATTCTAGTTTGCTGGGCAGAAGTGTGGGGATCTAGACTTCTTATAACTTCTTATATGTTCACTATTAACAATGGCTTAAATATATGCTTCTCAGTTATGTTTCAATAGGAATATGGCCCATGACCATTAACTATGCGTTTGGTGCTACCTTTGCCTTCTAAATAGAGCACTATATAAAATAAGTGAGGTCTAGGGTCGCCTGGGTGGCTCAGTACATTAAGCGTCTGCCTTGGACTCAGGTCATGATCCCAGGGTCCTAGGATGGAGTGCTGCTTCTGGCTCCCTGCAAGCTTCTCCCTCTCCTCCCCACTCATGCTCTTTCTCGCTATTTCTGTCTCTCTCTCTCTCAAATAAATTAATAAAATCTAAAAATAAATAAATAAAATAAGTGAGGTCTAATGCTAAAACTCCTATTGAGAGATTGAGATCAACATAGTATAAAAATAAAAGTTGAAGGGTTGATTGGGATCGTGCTTTTCTGTTACTCACTCCGTTAAGTAGGCCAACCCTGGTGACATTCTGGAACCATGTAGAAGCAGCTCAGAAATGTGGAAGCTTTTCAGCTCTTCTTCAGCTCAGACTGCTGTGGGTCGTTGATGACACGTATTATTTTTCCTGAGGCTCAAAACTGATTCTGGAGTTATCTGAGGGATGTCTCTCAAGCCTTTGTTTTTTTGTTCCAATTGAAAATCTTTTGGGGTGACTGGGTGGCTCAGTGGGTTAAGCAGCTACCTTCAGCTCAGGTCTGCATCAGGCTCCCTGCTCAGTGGGGAGCCTGCTTCTCCCTCTCCCTCTGCTTACTCCTCCCTCTGCTTGTGTTCTCTCTGTCAAATAAATAAATGAAATCTTAAAAAAAAAAAAGGAAGAAAGAAAATCTTTTTCCTTGTAAACTGCTGCTCATCAGGTTTTCAAAGTACTGCTGCCATTTCCATTTTTTGGTCACGTGCTTGTATTTTTATTTTGATTTGCTTCCAAGTCCTTTGTGTTAAGGTGCTTCAAGGATCCATCAAGGAAGCATCTGGCATAGTTGTAACATATCAAGCCAGTCTAGGAATGCTGCTTTTTAACATTATTATACAACGGTCATTTCTTTTGCTAGCTATTCTCAACTTTTATTCCTGGTACTCGCTCATTTCAAGCATCAGAGTAAAAGGAAGTTTCTCTAGCAACATACACACTCCTTAGTTTTCTTAGTGCAATTCCCTGATTTGCCTTTTTCCTTACACATTACTTGTGTGGATTACAGTTAATGTCTTCAGCTTTATTAAGTTCCTAGATTTCTTCTTGATACTGCTTTCTCACCTCTCTTCTCTTGTTTAGATCCATGGATTACTCAGTAAAAGATCCTGCTACATCGCTATGACCTCTCAATATTTCAACAAGAGCTTTTAGCATCAGCAAGAACCTTCTTATTTGTACAGCTCGTTCTGGCCTCAATCCCTGGTGTCCACCTGCTGTGGCAGTTGGGGCTCCAAGGTGCCAGAGGGGCCCATAGCCCCAACAGAGACACTCTGCATGCCTGGAGACCTTCAGTGCTGGGTTCGCCGGGCTTCTAGCTCCTGCTGCACATCTGCTTTTTAATCAAGCAAAATAAGAAAGAAAGTAATCTATTATAATATTTAATATACAGGTACCTAGACTAAGGAATGTAGTAACATTTATCATATTCATGGATGCCTAGCATATTTGCATTAGCCTTTCCATATGGGTAGAAATTCCCACATTCTGAGGCCACTTGACTTGCTCAAATCCATAGCAGGTGCTGTGGCTCTGCCAATTAGGGATACCAGCAGACTTTGATTCGTTGAGTCGGGAGTAAGCAAGGAAGGAAATGGGGCTCTGAAAGGAGTGTCTATCCTTGATGGCATATTTGATGGTGGAGGCATCCAACTTGGGGGCAGCAGGTACTTCAAGGTCAAGTTCCTGATGCAGACAGGTCATTGAGAAAGGCAGCGGGAGCAACCCCAGTAGTTAGGGGGGCAGTTGAAGGTAGTTTTCATTTCAGGCTAGTTCTGTAGCAGGTTGGGAGTGTTCCTCAAGTTTAGCTTTGAGTCTGTTTCTCTAGACTTCTCAACAATTCTGTGATCTTCCTAGTATCCTGCTTTTCTCCTGCTTAAATTAGTGAGGATAGATTCTGTTCTGTGCAGTTAGAAACTCTGGTACAGTGAGATATCTTGAATGTAAGTGGGGGCTAATAGTAGCAACCTTACTCAATTGTTCATTTTAAGCACACTGCAGTTGCAATTTTCACGGTCCTGGTTAAGAGCCATATGGAGTATTGTGTGGTACCAAAAATAAATAAATAAATAAATAAATAAATATATATATATATATATATTTAGTTTTTTTCTCCAGTCCTGGCACAGAGCTCCTAAAGCCCTTGGTATTTCCTGATAGAAGCAAAGGAGTATCTTTTGTTATTCACAATAAACCACTTTGACCACACCTGAGTTTATGCTAACAAGGTGGCTCAGAGGGACGTCCCTAGACAGCTTCAAAATGCAACCTGGTCACCAGAAAGATCAAACATTGATTAGAAGGGTGGGACTTGGAGCCACATCCCCGACCTCCAGGAAGGGGAAGAGGGACTCGAGATTAAATTCCGTAAACTCTTAAACAGGAAGGTATAGAGAACTTCCTTGTTGGTAAACACACCAAGGCATTAGTTAGGAGGGTGGCTGCCAGGAGAGGGCATGGAAGGTCTGCATGGGCTTCCCCTACCCCCCACCCCATATCTTACTCTGCATCTCTTCCATTTGGCTGTTCTTGAGTTGTAGCCTTTATAATAAACCTCTAAATGTAAGAAAAATGTTTTTCTGAGTTCTGTGAGGCATTCTAGCAAATTATGCATCTGAGGGGATCATGGGAACTCCATGGGCAGGACTATGGGTGGCCCGGGCACCCCATTTGTGAATGGCATCTGAAGTACGTACGGTCTCGTACAGTCTCGTGGAACTGAGCCCTTAACCTGTTGGGTCTGTGCTAATTTCCTGACAGTGTCAGAATGGAATTAAATTACCAGAAACCCAGTTGTTGGAAACTTGGTTGCTGGTGTCAGAAATACCACACATTATCTAGTTTGACTTTAAAAGTTTCCTGCAAATAGGACACATATTGAAAATAATAATAATACAAACAGAAACAAAAAGAAAATGACAAAACTGACATATTTTGAGTTTTCCAGGTGAAAACAGTTGGCAATTGGATTAGATGTTACAAATAGTTACAAAATGAAGAGGAAAACATCCGCTTTTTAAGAATATATGCTGTGGGGGCGCCTGGGTGGCTCAGTGGGTTAAGCCTCTGCCTTTGGCTCAGGTCATGATCTCAGGGTCCTGGGATTGAGGCCCACATCGGGCTCCCTGCTCAGCAAGGAGCCTGCTTCCTCCTCTCTCTGCCTGCCTCTCTGCCTACTTGTGATCTATCTCTCTCTGTGTCAAATAAATAAAATCTTTAAAAAAAAAAAAAAAGAATGTATGCTGTGGGAAAAAAACATTTTGAAAGTGGAGGTGTACTATTATTTCCACCGTTTGGTAATTCTGTCTCCCAAAATGATGTAGCTGTTACCTCTAAAGTTTCATATGCATTGTAAAAAGACTTGGAGATGTGATTTATGATTTATTTAAAAATTTCAGAGGGTTTTGAACCTATTTGTTAAAAATATTAAAAATGCAAAATCTCCCAGTTCGCGAAAACATTGGCTGACGTCAGGAAAGAAAGAACTTTACTAGCTAGGTCCTAACAACTGAAAAATTGGTGTACTGAATTAAAAATTAGTATCAAGACCTACAAAGTGCAGACAATAGTGTATTTCCATTTGAATCTTTGTATCTTGGTGAGATATCTCTATCAGCAAGAATTGCCATTAAAACCAAATACCAAAATAAACTGAACTAGATCTTTAAACCTGAGACCCGAAACCATAAAACTATAGAAAAAAACAAAGGCCGTAATCTCTTTTGGACACCAGCTTCACAAAGCTTTTCTAGGTATGTCTCTTAACAGAAACAAAAGCAAAAATAAGCTACTAGGACTACACCCAAATAAAAAGCTTTCACCCAGCCAAAGGACCCATCAACAAAACAAAAAGGCAACCTACCAAATGGGAGAAGATGCTTGCAAATGAAATATTCGATAAGGGGTTAATATTCAAAATATATAAAGACCTTATGCAATTCAACACCAAAAAGTCAAATAATCCCATTAAAGAATGGGCAAGGGATCCAAATACACATTTTTCCAAAGAAGATGTACAGGGGCACCTGGGTGGCTCAGTGGGTTAAAGCCTCTGCCTTCAGCTCAGGTCATGATCTCAGGGTCCTGGGATCGGGCCCTGCATGGAGCCCCGCATCGGGCTCCCTCCTCGGCTGGGAGCCTGCTTCCTCCTCTCTCTGCCTGCCTCTCTGCCTACTTGTAATCTCTCTCTCTGGCAAATAAATAAATAAAATCTTTAAAAAAAAAAACAAAGAAGATGTACAGATGGCCAACAAACACATGAAAAATTGCTCAACTTCACTAATCATCAGGCAAATGCTAATTAAAACCACAATGAGATTTCAACTTCACACCTGTCAGAATTGCTAGTATCTAAAAGACAAGAAATAACAAGTGTTTGCAGGGATGAGGAGGAAAAAGTAACTATGTGCACTGTTGGTGGGAATGCAAACTGGTGCAGCCACTGTGGAAAACAGTATGGAGTTTCCTCAAAAAATGAAAAATAGAACTACCCTATGATTCAGTAATCACACCACTGGGTATTTACCCAAAGAAAATGAAAATGCTAATTTGAAAAGATATATGCATCCCTCTGTTTACTGCAGCATTACTTATAATAGCCAAGATATGGAAGTAACCCAAGTGTCCACTGATAAATGAATAAAGAAGATGTGATACACGCACACACACACACACACACACACACAGTGGAATATCACTCCACCACAAAAACAAATGAGATCCAGCCATTTGCAACAACATGGATGGACATAGAGGGTCATATGATTTTACTTATATGTGGAATCTGAAAAATGAAACAAACTAAAAAGGAGGAATAGATCCATAAATACAGAGAACTGATGGTTGCCAGAGAGGAGGGAGATAGAGGGGGATGGGCAAAAAGGGGTAAAGGGGAGTGGAAGGTATATCCCCCAGCTATGGAATGAGTAAATCACGGAGGGGAAAGATACAGCATAGGGATACAGTCAATGCTTTTGTGATAATATTGTATAGTGACAGATGGCAGTCACACTTGTGAGTATAGCATAAGACATAGAGGTGTCAGAGCACCTGGGTGGCTCAGTGGGTTAAAGCCTCTGCTTTCGGCCCAGGTCATGATCTCAGGGTCCTGGGATCGAGGCCCGCATTGGGCTCTCTGCTCAGCAGGGAGCCTGCTTCCCCCTCTCTCTCTGCCTGCCTCTCTGCCTCCTTGTGATCTCTCTCCCTCTGTGAAATAAATAAAATCTTTAAAAAAAAAAAAAGACATAGAGGGGTCAAATCACTATGTTGTACCTGAAACTAATGTAATATTGTGTCAACTATACTACAATAGAAACAATTTTAAGAAAATGGAAAAATTATCTAAAAATTAATTTTAAAAATAACGAATGTACAAATGCATTACTCTCATTGTATCACTTATTACATTAACTATTGCGGGTGGATGCTAAAATTTTTTACTAATGGGATACTTGATCATACACACACACAAAAACTGGACTGGTCTATGTCAGGGTTTTCCTAAGTGTTATCTATGGACCTGTACATCAGAATCCCCCAGGATACGTCTTAAATGCTATTGCTTGGGCGTTGTATTCAAGACATACCAGCAACAAACTGAACTATTCTCCTGTATTTAATAATAAGAATTGAAAGAATCAAACAGGGAGTAATTTTATGCATCTGTTATTCCCTGTTATTTATTGCTATTGTCTGTGTAGCATCTCAACACCGGTGAAATGTTTCCCATACTTTAATCTCTGGATTTGCAGTATTTCAATGCAGATTCCAGGTTAAGTAAAATCATTATTAAAGAAAAGACTAGACTTTATGCCATCAGCTACTTTAAGGATTTTTGTCTACTTAGTGAACTAAAGGAAGAAACTAGAGATAGAGAAACCATGGATAGAAGGAAATGAATGAATGCAGCCAGAAAGAGAGCAGAGATGACCCTCCCTTCCTGAGAACACTTCCCCTCCCTGTTTCTCAATCTCCTAAACTCCAGAGACTTTCATTTCAACTGCTTTTCATCCATTCACCTCGGACCTGGGCATAACCTCCAGGGTCTCAAAGGGAGTTTTCTTTCTCTGATCACATCTCTCTTTTTTTCCTATTGCCTGAACTTGTTGACCTGCTCTTCTCTCTTGTAACTCTGGTCCCTTGCCCTTCTCTTTTTTATCTTCCCTATTGGATGACCTCATTTCCAGTTTCCCTTTCCCTGATTTTTTTAGCCTAAAAAGGACCTAATATTGGGGTTATAAAGATTATAAAGCCCTGTTCCAACTGCTTCAGAGCCCTTCATGCTACTGACCTCATTTTTTTGTGCAGAGTGCCCTGTTGGGCCTGGTTAGAGGCTCTCTACGTTCTTAGAACAGCCACTTTGGCTTGGGCATAGCCCCAGGACACAATCCAAAACCCTAAAGCTGAAACTTCTCATCAGGGATTCTAAGATTTTTAAAAAAATTAAATTAATAAGGTCCTTGAATGCCATTCAAAAGTATAAGAAAGTAGATATACCAATTAGACTCTATAACCATGTATTTGTTAAATAGATTATAGTGAAAAAAAATAACAAAACTGTTCCTTTTCAACAATTATTGTATTGGAGACTTTTATTTTATTTATTATTATTTTTTTAAAGATTTTATTTATTTATTTGACACTGAGAGAGAGAGAGATCACAAGTAGGCAGAAAGGCAGGCAGAGAAAGAGGAGGAAGCAGGCTCCCTGCTGAGCAGAGAGCCCAATACGGGCCTCAATCCCAGGACCCTGAGATCATGACCTGAGCTGAAAGCAGAGGCTTTAACCCACTGAGCCACCCAGGCGCCCTCCCCCCAATATTTTAGTAGATACTTTTCTCTATTGTCTCTGTGTCACAAATCCCCTGGCAAATCTCAGTGTTAGAGAAAGCAACTATCATCCTTCTTCATGAGCATTCACCAATCCTAACTTTTTCAAATATGTCTTACTAAGACATTTCCCCAGATTTTTCTCCTGTTCTCCATAAGAATTATTTCAAATCAATTTCACTCTTCTAACTCCTGCACTTCTCTCTCGTCTTCAGCTTATACTGAATTTTGAACTGTATAATAAACTCCCTATTCAAAAATCTCTATCCAAATATTTTATAGGCACCCTGGATTCATTATGTTCAAAACTGAACTCATGATGTTCCCCCTCCCTCAAACTTGCTCCTCTCCTACAATTCCCTTTCCAGTAAATGGTGCCTTCCTTCAAATGCTCAAGCCAGAAACACCACATCGTCTTATTTATTTATTTATTTGTTTATTTGTTTATTTGACAGAGAGAGAGAAATCACAAGTAGGCAGAGAGGCAGGCAGAGAGAGAGGAGGAAGCAGGCTCCCCACTGAGCAGAGAGCCCGATGTGGGCCTCAATCCCAGGACCCTGAGATCATGACCTGAGCCAAAGGCAGAGGCTTTAACCCACTGAGCCACCCAGGTGCCCCACCACATCGTCTTTACATCCAATCAATCTAACAGCAAATCTTCAGGAGTCTACTTCCCAAATAAACCCATTCTCCATATTCTCCATTTTATAACCATTTTGTTTCTTTAGAAACTCAAATCTGTTTTTGTCACTCTACCCCTCCCTACCCACCCATGCCCTTGATTCAAATATGATTTGCTACAGTCTTTAAAACCTGACAGGATCAAAGGATAATGTACTCAATGATAATACACTTTAAAGGTTTTGATATTTCGCATTCATGGTGCTTATAGTGTATGGGGAAGATAGATATTAAATATGTGACTGGCTATCTAATCGCAATTTTATAGGTGCTATGTAATTATGTTGTAATGAGAGTGAAAAATAGGAAGACCAATCTAGTGGAGGCCTCATTGAGGTGAGACCTTGTGTGTGGGAAAGGAGTAGAGAGAAGAGCTGGTTATAGGAGCCCTGAGGGGTAGAGAAGGGAAGGCAGGGGAGGGAAGGGGGAGGGAATGACAGGGTAATCGGAAGAGGTAGAAGGTCAGTGTGGCTGGAGACGTGGGCACTATTGGAGGGGTGGTTGGAGCTGAATATAGATAATTCAAGTAGAATCTTGTAGCTCATCTTAGGTGTTTTGGTCTTTATCTTAAAAACAACGGAAAGTAATTGTGAGGTTTTAAGGGTATTAACATGAGATTTAGCATTCTAAGAGATCAGTGGGATTTCTCTGTGGAGTATGCACTTCTCCCTAACATTGGTTCTCAGGACAAGCAGAGCCAAAAAGTTGACAGCTGAACAAGATTTGCACTGAGTCATTCCTGGCTTTTATTTTCTTTGACTTCCCTTAAGCCTTTCCCAGTGTGAGGGTCACACCCTGTGACTGTACCTAGATTACACCCTAGTCCCTATCTTTTTTCTGCCTAATAACATTTTAAACAAAAACAAGAACACGAATATCAAATCTAACCAACGTGTACACTATGGCATTGACTCTTCCATACAGTCCTTGATTATTCGGTTACTTGGAAGGAAAGGCCTTCTAGTGGTTTCTCTCACTAAAATAAGTTATTTTCGGGCTTTTAAGCAAGGAGAGCCTTTCCAATGTAAACCTGCCTGCCGCTCCAGTTTTTTGTATGACCTCTAGCAGTGTTGCTTTTTTGTGAGCACTTGGACTCTCACATAAAAGCGACAAAATTAAGACATGCCAAGCTGTTCATGGCCCCTAGATTTGCACTTCAAGAAACTGGACATAGATTGGTTTTTAATGGGTTTATTGAGCAGCTCCTCAGCTGTTTTTGTCTTCCCCTCCCCCACCCATCCTTCATTCCATTCATCCATCTAGGAATGAATTTTTAGAAACATTGCTTGCAATTGGATCCAAAAAGCAACTCTGGTGCTAAACACATTTTTCTAATACACATTCACCAATAATGAGGTAGTCGCCAAGACCCTCAAAATCCTAAATCGCCCCCTTCACGCAGCTGTGAAAATGCTGTTACGTGCCATTTTAAACCCAATGCGCTCATGCGGGCTCCCACCTCGGCTGCTGTCTAACACTGAGTACTCACTACGTGCAAGAGATGGGAGCTTTGGGGCGCACTGGAGAAGACGGTAAGAACAGTGCGCGCCCAAACTTACGAACCCCCCAAACGACATAGGGCTAATTCATTTCATTTTCATTTCATTGCTGCGGTGGTAGACTCCTTCTGGGCGGTGCTCCCACGGCTAAACCCTCAGCTCTCCGCACCGCACCTGGCATTCAGCAAGGGCTCAACGACAGGGACCTCACCCGGTGGAAGACCTTGCAGCCTGGCCCACGCCCTGGAGGCTGAGCGGAGACCTCCCGCACCTCACGGGTGGCCCGCGCCAGGCACGGCCACGTGACGCGCTCAGGCCAATGGGCGGGCTGCCCGCCGCGGGTCTCCCATAAAGGCGCCTGCGGCCGCCAGCTCGCGCCTGCCGCCATTAAGACGAGAGCTGGCCGCGACGGTCGGTCGGTGAACAGCTGCAGCCTCGCACCGCTTCATCCTGTGCAAGCTGGTGGGAACGATCAGATAAGGCCTTTTTCACCCAACGTGGCACAGCCTCTGCGTGGGCTACTGCTCTGGGATCCGGGCCCTCGGCGAGACGCTGAGCGGGAAAGAACCGTTTTTCACTTCTTCGCCCCTCCCCCATCAACACTGTGCGACCGGCGAGGCAGTTGGGGAGGCCATCCCCGCGGTGTGTGCCTTGCTGCCCAGGTGAGCTGCCCGTTGCTTTCCTTGGGCTTAAAACTGCAAGCTTGTTGCCCCAGTGGACCCTTGTAAAGATTGTGGGCTTTTCTCTTAAATGCTTGGGGGTTTTTTGCAAGGGGATTGGGGCGAGGACGTGAGGTTCCAGTTATACAACCGCCTACTCTCCGTCTTGGAAAACGCTTCTGGTTCTTGGGTCTAGGATTGGGGGATGTGTATGTACTACTGTATGTTTGGGGAATGCAGGCGAAAGTACGGAATTTAGCTGTAGCTGGTATTTTTGTTTTTTCCTGGTATCATCATTTGGGACAGTGACATTCCCACCCTTGATTGATTGATTGATTTAACGTTATTAAGCTCTTGGAACATGCCTAACCCTCTGCTGGGTGCTGCAGAGCCTGGGCCTGTACTCAAGGTAGTGGTTTACATTAAGAATTCAGACGAAGTATCTACATGGTGCTTTGGGACGTATGGGAAGGACCCAGGTGGGTGGAAGGGGGTGAGGGAGGTGTCTGGGGTAGAGGTGATAACTGAGCTGGGTCTTGAAAGACAAATAAAAGTTAGTCTGAAGAGTAATGGGAGGAGCCCTTGATAATCAGGAGAAAAGAGTGAGGGGAGGAGCTCTGGTAATCAAGAGAAAATTTTCGAAAGCATGGACATGTTTAAGCACAAAGTAGGGTGGGTCAGTGAAGAACTGTAAATTTTTGAGTGTGGCTGGCACAGTGTTGGAAATTAGAATAGTAGCAACATTTAAGTCCAATGAGAGGGAAAGGCTTTATATATGAGTATATTGTGAACAGCAGTGGGTTGAACAGTGTGATTGTAAATTACTAAACAAAAATCAAAATGTGACCATCGTATCAGTTGAGGCAGGAGTAACAGGTGATTGAGTTACAAAAAAAGTGGTTTAGGAGATAGAAAATAGGAATACCGTAAGTATTCAGAAAATGTAAATTTATATTCCACAATCAGGGAGTCTGTTGATGGAGTTAAAGAAAAAATCAAGGGAAGAACCCTGAGAGAGATTAATGGATTAGCAGAAGATGAGATTATTATGAAGGCACTATCTTTGGGATTTTCAATCTCTCTTCCCTTAGCACCCCTTTCCTATCTCTGTCAAAGCAGTAATTACATGTATCCTGTTGTAATTACCTATTTATAAGTCTGTACAAAGAGACTGTACCCTTCAATTCCTAGTTCAGTGCTTGGCACCATTGTAGGTGCTTTATAAGTATGTAATAAATGAACAAATGGAATCTGGGGGGAAAAGTGGTATCCTGGAAACCACAGAAGAGTTTCAAGAGTCCCGATAGTCTAGTGATAGATGTTGCTGAGAGGTCAAGTGCGATAAGACTCAAAAGAATCCATTTAACAACTAAGTATGGTAAGTATTAGCCGTAGCGTAAGGGGACTTTCAGTGGAATGGCCCGGAAAAAGTTGAGTGTAAAGACTCATTTTTTGGGATGCTCCAGTGTGAGGTACAGAAGAGAGAAGATTGAGGTTACAAGGAGACAATAGGATCAAGAGAATTTCTAAGGATACTTGAGAAAGTGTATATGGAGATTAAGCTAGTATGAAATGCTGACAATATAGGCAAGAGAGAGGAAGGACCTTTGTTATCTCCTTATCTAGAATACCTGGGAAAAGAGTTCTAGATGGTGAGGGTGTCCATTCTTAGACTGAAGGGAGGAGTAGATGAGAAGTTTGAATCATTGTGAAGAATATACATTTTCCAAAAATTATCTGTTTGACTTTAAGTGAGGCCTGATTTTATTTTGAAGAAACCATTTTTTTAAAAGATTTTATTTATTCATTTGACAGAGAGAGAGATTACAAGTAGGCAGAGAGGCAGGCAAAGAGAGAGGAGAGAGGAGGAAGCAGGCTCCCTGCTGAGCAGAGAGCCCGATGTGGGCCTCGATCCCAGGACCCTGGGATCATGACCTGAGCCGAAGGCAGCGGCTTTAACCCACTGAGCCACCCAGGCGCCCTGAGGAAACCATTTTATCCCTTGAATTGGATGGAGACAGCTTGTTTGATGCAGGATTTGGAGTCGGTATTGAGTTCACACCGGGTGGATTGCTTTTGACCTTTCTGAGCACTAGAATTATCTGGTGTTCAGAATCCATACCTTTTTTTTTTTTGAAAGATTTTATTTACCTGAGAGAGAGTGCATGTGTGCTCGTGCACGCACACAAGCAGGTGCAAAGGGAAAAGCAGATTCTCCACTGAGTAGGGAGACTGATGGAAGGGTCCATCCCAGGACCCTGAGATCACACCCTAATTAGAAGTCAGAGCCTAAGTCAGATGCTTAACCAACTGAGCCGCCCAGATGCCCCAAGAATCCAAACTCTTTGGATTCCCTGCATGTGTAGTATCTACTATTTAAGTTCAGCCAGAAGTTCCACTACATGGCAGAATAATTTATTCTCTTCCATTTATTGAAGTGATGGAAAATATTTTTAAACAATCTTCATTCAAAACCTCAAAATTCAACTCTATCTAAAAGGGCCTTCTAGGTTCAAGATATGTTAATTTACATTTTTGTTTCTTAATCAGCTCAGGTTTCCTTGAAACTTCAGTAAGCATATGGGGCAACACAATTTAATACTTGCACCACTGAGTTAATAATAATCGAGGAATTATGTAAACATTTTTTTTTCTTGACAAACTCAAGAAATTGGTTGGTCCTGGTGTTTTTGTTTTTGTTTTTTGTTTTTTTTAAAGATTTTATTTATTTATTTGACACAGAGAGAGATATTACAAGTAGGCAGAGAGGCAGGCAGAGAGACAGGGAGAGGAGGAAGCAGGCTCCCTGCTGAGCAGAGAGCCCGATGCGGGCCTCGATCCCAGGACGCTGAGATCATGACCTGAGCCGAAAGCAGAGGCTTTAACCCACTGAGCCACCCAGGCACCTGAAAATGTGGACTTAGGAAAAGCAAAAAATATAATTATGGGTTGTATAATCTTTAGAGGAAAGCCTTCCTATACCTACTAAAGAAACATACAATAATGGAAATAAAGGAAAAATTAATGAAATAATACGATTCTGGAAAAGGGGAAAGATCTTCATGGAAAAGAGGGGAGGCACTTAAGAAATACAGAATAGGAAATAAGTTAAGGGAAGTTAATTTTTAAAGGGTTTCTCTTGTAAACGGAGATCCTCTACAAAAGGGTATAGTGGAATTGAAGTTTTGATGAGTTTTAGAAATGCATTTTTTAATTGATAGACATTCATTATGTAATTCATTTATATTTTAAGGCAAATTCTTGAACAATGGGACCTAATTTAAAAGTAAAAAAAAATTTTTTTTAAGATTTTATTATTTGTCAGAGAAAGAGCACAAGCAGGGGGAACCGTAGGCAGAATCAGAGGCAGGCTCCCTGCTGAGCAAGGAGCCCGATGTGGGACTGGATCCGAGGACTCTGGGATTATGACCTGAGCTGAAGGCAGACACTTAACCAACTGAGCCACCCAGGTGTCCCTAAAAGTAAAACATTCTTGATTTCTCTCCCTTTTTCCCCCTATATATAAAAAGTCATATCTGCTGTATCTCTAACATAAAACTGAACCTGAACACTTTAATTCAGCCTATGTAGGCTCTGTCCTAGGCATTAGTCAAACAAAACTTCAGTCTGTCCTGGATTAGTACAAACTAGGTCCCTGCCGACATTGAGTTTACATTCTGGGAAGTGGGGGAGGGAGGGTTGGGAGATAGTAAACAAGTAGACAAACATGGTAGTGGTGAAGCAGAGTAATAGCACATGGATTAGCATGGGGGGAGGGGGTAAGAATGCCTACTTAAGGGGCACCTGGGTGGTTCATTTGTTAAGCATCTGCCTTTGGCTCAGGTCATGATCCCAGGGTTCTGGGATTGAGCCCTGTATTGGGCTCCCTGCTTAGCAGGAAGCCTGCCTCTCCCACTGCCACTCCCCCTACTTGTGTTCCCTCTCTTGCTATCTCTCTCTGTTAAATAAGTAAAATCTTGGGCGCCTGGGTGGCTCAGTGGGTTAAAGCCGCTGCCTTCGGCTCAGGTCATGATCCCAGGGTCCTGGGATCGAGGCCCACATCGGGCTCCCTGCTCAGCAGGGAGCCTGCTTCCTCCTCTCTCCTCTCTCTCTGCCTGCCTCTCTACCTACTTGTAATCTCTCTCTCTGTGTCAAATGAATAAATAAAATCTTTAAAAAAAAATAAGTAAAATCTTTAAAAACAAGAAACAAAAAGCAAAAAAAAAGAATGCCTACTTCAAAGGATGTTGTGAAGGAAAAGCATGGAGAAGATACTTGAACCACACAGCAAAGGTTTTATATTCAGAGTTTATGAAAAGCTAAAAAAAAAGGTTAATAGACAACCCAATAGAAAAATGGGTAGGACCCTTCAGCAGTTGATTGGCAAAGAAGATATTCATGTGACCAATAGACATATTAAAAAGGTTTTTCATATCATAAATCCTCAGTGAAATACAAATAAAATCACAAGATCCCACTTTACATTAACCAGAATGGCTGAAATGGAACACATTGATAATACCAAACATTGACAAGGATGTGGAGTAAGTAGGATTCTCAGAGCTCTGTTGTGCATATAAATTGGTTTATTTTGGAAAACTGGTATCTACTAAAGTTGAACACACACATAAGCTATGACCCAGTAGTTTCAGTTCTGGGTTTATATTCAACATAATGCATGCACATATTCACTACAAGCATGTTAATGGCAGCATTATTGGTCAGTCAAACATTGGAAATAACCCAAAAGTCCCAAGAGGAATAGATAATTTGTGGTATAATTCAATCATAGAGTACTATACAGCAGTGAAGATGAATAAATGAAACAGTTAAATCTCACAAACATAATAGTGATACAAGGCCAGACACAGTGTAATACATAGTAAAAACTATTTATGTAAAGGTCAAAAACAGTCATAATTTAAGGGGGTAGAATTCATCATAGTGATTATCTTTGTGGAGTAGGGAGGATATAGTGACTAGGTCATTCCAAAGACAGACTAAATAAATACAAAACAATAAGAACCAGTTTTAGTTGCAACACTAAAATATCTACTTTGTTCTTAATGACATTTAGAGTTCTAGTTTATGTTTGTATAACATGAGAAGAGTATAAGGAAGTGCAACAAATTACAAGATTGATAATCACTCCAAGTTAATTCTTAATCCTGGCTACACATCACAAGCACTGGAGGAATTTAGAAAGCAGATTTGTAAGCCTTATCCCAAGGATTGGGGTCTGGGCTTGCTATTTTTGAAATGATCCACAGTACCTCCCACCCATTCGAATGTCTGCTGTTAAACAACAAAAAATAAAAAGTGTTGTGAGGATGTCAAAAAAAAATTACCATACGATTCATCAATTCTCAGTTTTGCACTTCTGGGGTGTATCTGTAAAAGAGTTGTAGGTAGGGTCTTTTTTTTTTTTTAAAGATTTTATTTATTTGACACAGAGAGAGAGATCACATCACAAGTAGGCAGAGAGGCAGGCAGAGAGAGGAGGAAGCAGGCTCCCCGCTGAGCAGCGAGCCGGATGCGGGCCTTGATCCCAGGACCCTGAGATCATGACCTGAGCCGAAGGCAGAGGCTTTAACCCACTGAGCCACCCAGGTGCCCTGTAGGTAGGGTATTGAAGAGATATTTATACATCCATGTTTATAGCACTATTCACAATAGCGAAGGAAGTGGAAGTTAACCAAGTGTCCACTGATGAATGGATGGATACACAAAATACGGTATATATGTATAATGAAATACTGAACCTTATAAAATGAAGGAAATTCTGACATATGCTACAATATAGGTTAATCTTGAGGACGTTATGCTAAGATAAACAAGGCACGAAAAAGACAAATACTGTATGATCCTACTTATACCCAGAGTAGTTAAATTCATAGAAATGGAATAGAATGGTGGTTGCCAGGAGCTGGGGGGAGGCAAGAATGAGGAATTATTTAATAGGTGTAAAGTTTCAGTTTTGCAAAATGAAAAAGTTGTAGAGATTAGTTGCTCAAAAATGAATATACTTCTACTATTGAACTGTACACTTGAAACTGGTTAAGATGATAGGGGCACCTGGGTGGCTTGGCTGATTGTGTCTGACTCTGTCTTAGCTCAGGTCTTGATCTCAGGCTTGTGAGTTCAAGCCTGGAGTTGGGCTCCACGCTGGATGTGGAGCCTACTGAAAAAAAAAAAAGGTTATGATGGTAAATTTTATGTTATGTATTTTACCATAATTTTTTTTAAAAGATTTTATTTATTCATTTGACACAGAGAGAGAGATTACAAGTAGGCAGAGAGGCAGGCAGAGAGAGAGGAGAGAGGAGGAAGCAGGCTCCCCGCTGAGCAGGGAGCCCGATGCGGGCCTCGATCCCAGGACCCTGGGATCATGACCTGAGCCGAAGGCAGTGGCTTTAACCCACTGAGCCACCCAGGCGCCCTTTACCATAATTTTTTAAAAAAGATTTTATTTATGTGAGAGTAAGAGTGAGAGAGCATGAGCACAGAGGGAGAAGAAGACTCCCCACTGAGCAGAGACACCCGCCCCGTCCCCGCATGCATGGGCTCCATCCCAGGACCCTGAAATCATGACCTGAGCCAAGGCGACCGTTTAACCCCCAGCCTCCCCTACCATAATTTTTAAGGAAAGATTCAAAACTGACTAATAGGCAGTTGAGAACTAACACTACTTTAATGGAAACAAAGATATACTGGCTAAATATAACACAGTTCTCAAAAAATGGACAATTTATTTAATAATTGCACCTTTCATTTCGTTGATATACTTGGTAGTACCTTTGTTTTTTTGTCCTTTAATAATGCTGTTTAGGAATGTTTTGGTATTTTTTAATTTTAGATGTAGTAATTTGTACTAAATAGCATTTTAATATGTCATTTCTAATATTAGGTTTTATTTTATTTTATTGTATTTATTTATTTATTTATTTTAATTTTATTTGTCAGAGAGAGAGTCAGAGCACGCACAAGCATCAGGGGGAGCAGCAGGCAGAGGGAGAAGCAGGCTCCCCACTGAGTAAGGAGCCTGATGTGGGACTCGATCCCAGGATCCTGAGATCATGACCGGAGCCAAAGGCAGATGCTTAACCAACTGAGCCACCCAGGTGTCCCCCTAATATTAGGTTTTAAAGTAATCACTTTAGGGGTGCCTGGCTGGCTCAGTCAGTAAAGCATGTGACTCGATCTCAGGGTCGTGAGTTCAAGCCCTACATTGTGGGTGAACCCTCCTTAAGTAAATAAATAAATCACTTATTTAAATTATACATAAAAATCCTCTGTTTTGCTTTTCTTTCACTGAATTAATTTGAGTAACTACATACCACGGTTATGTTTAACATTTCCTGTTTTTTTTTTTTTTTACCAGAAACTTATAGACTTTTCCTGCTAAGACCTCAATTTGTATTTTAGAAAGGCAGAAGAAATACTGTGAAAGTTTGAAATATCTTAAATAATCCAAAACTAAAGCATACATAATGAAACAACTCTTAGTACTTATAAAGAAAGAGGTTCATATTTGTTTACAAATGTATTTATTTATTATTTGGCTTTTGTGTTGTCTTAATCATGATGTGGTGTAAAATATAATATTACTCTTTAACACTTTTTTGTTCCTATAGAAACCATTTTAAATGTGCTTTGAAGGTAACTCAGTTTTATTTTTGTGTTTTAAGGACATGTGCTTATAGGCAACATTGTAATAATCAGGACTTGACCCCATTGACAATGTCTCTGTCAAGTCGACAAACAGCTCTTGTTAACCCTCCACCACCAGAATATATAAATAGTAAGAAAAATGGGCGATTAACAAATCAACTGCAGTATCTGCAGAAAGTTGTCCTGAAGGCTTTATGGAAGCATAGTTTTTCCTGGCCTTTTCAGCAGCCTGTGGATGCTGTGAAACTAAAGTTGCCAGTAAGTATATCTAATGATTATGTTACTTATAAAAGAGAAAAACCCTGTGAATCTTTGAAAGAAAGAAAGTATTCTTTAATGTTATAAAACATATTTAATTTAATAAAGACCTCTAATTTATTCTGCACCACTGAAGAATTTTCCAATGAGTATCTTTCCTAAACAACAAAGCTTATTTTTCTGAGCATTGAAATTCTTAACAGTTTGGTAAATTATAGTACATGTTTTCTTGTTAGAGAATGTGTTACCTGACTTTTTTTTCTTAAGTTTTATCTATTTACTTTAAAGAATTTATTTATTTATTTGACACAGAGAGAGAGATCACAAGTAGGCAGAGGCAGGCAGAGAGAGAGGAGGATGCAGGCTCCCTGCTGAGCAGAGAGCCCGATGTGGGCCTCGATCCCAGGACCCTGAGATCATGACCTGAGCTGAAGGCAGAGGCTATAACCCACTGAGCCACCCAGGCGCCCTTTATCTATTTACTTTATAGAGAATATGTGTGTGTTAGCAGAGAAAGGGACAGAGGGAGAGGGAATCTCCAGCAGGCTCTGTCCTGAGCCTGGAGTCTGATATGGGGCTCCATCCCATCACCCCAAGATCATGACCTGAATTGAAACCAAGAGTCAGATGCCCAACTGACTGAGCCATCCATGTACCCCTCACTTGACCTTTTAGTGCAAGGTTGTCATGAATGTCATCTTCATGAAGTTGCTCTTGACACTTGGTAGACTTAGGAGTATTGTATATAGAATTCAACTTTAGGTCTTCTCTTTCGTGTTTTCATCTGATAACAGAATTGTTAAGTAATTTGTTGCATAGTTAGTAAGTCATGGCACTGGGATTATACTCTGGATCTGTCAGACTCCATAAATTCTAGGTTTTTCTTCATGCCCTTCACTTTTTATTTTCTAGGATAGTTTTACTCTTTCATTCTTGTTTTGTAATTCTTTGTTATTTTTTCTCTGAAAAAAAATGCCATGGCTGTCAGCTTTCTGAGTACAAAATTTTCAGTTTCCAAATTATGGCTTTTTAAAGGTAATCTAGTTACAAGTATATAGCTTCTTTTTTTAAATTTTTTTAATTTTTTAATTTTTTTTAAAGATTTTATTTATTTATTTGACACAGAGAGAGATTACAAGTAGGCAGAGAGGCAGGCAGAGAGACAGGGAGAGGAGGAAGCAGGCTTCCTGCTGAGCAGAGAGCCCGATGCGGGCCTCGATCCCAGGACGCTGAGATCATGACCTGAGCCAAAAGCAAGGATTTAACTCACTGAGCCACCCAGGCGCCCAGTATATAGCTTCTTAAATCTACTTGTGTACCAATAGTTGCAGTGAATTTGTTCTTACTAACATTTAGAATTTCTTCTTAAAAACTGTAGGATTATTACACCATTATAAAGACCCCAATGGATTTAAATACAATTAAGAAGCGCTTAGAACATAAATATTATGTGAAAGCTTCAGAATGTATAGCAGACTTCAACATAATGTTTTCAAATTGTTATTTATACAACAAGGTATGTAAGCCTTATGTTATATTTGATCATTGTTTGCTCTTATGGAAGATGTGTATAAAAAGTGTGCTGATTTCAGATTTCAAGTCTTGATTTGGGGTATTTTACATACTTTTAAGGATAATTTTATTTTTTACTGGATTTCATAATTTTCATCTATTTTATCTATTTCCCATAATTTTTCCTGAATAGCTGTAATGGTTTGTTATATTTTAAAAAATGAAATACCAGTGATAGTTCGTTACTGTTAGTATCACTTCAAAATGTTCTCTACCATACTTCTGCCATTTTAATTATAAATGATAAACTTTATTATATACTAATCTTGGTTGAATGTTCATGGTATGAATTCAGACAAATTACATACATCTAAACTTCATGACAAGTTAAGTTAAAGATGAGACACATTCTCTGTTATATACCAGTAGTAGTATTTGCATTTGTGTTGATGCATTGACTTGTCTGATAATATATATGGATATTTGACCTTAATCTCCACTTTTGCTTTCATCCTATAAAACTGGATTTGTGTATTCACTTTTTTTCTCCATATAGTATTCCTGTTTCCTGGAGTACTTCATTCTTTTTAAGCTGTTCTATATTTAAAAATTTTTAAACTTATATCCCATTTATTCAAAATCACTGGTGATGCTGAAATGTAATAGAAATTTTGGTTTCCAAACTCTCAGTGCCATCTTAAATTTAAGACTCTTAGCCAATATGATTTTTTTTAAAAAATGAGAACTAATGGTACTCTGAAAGTACCATTGGCAACTTCATTTTAACAATTCCAAGTGTCCTTTTACATTTAATATTTTAAAACGAAGTTCAGTAATTTTCCTGAAGTACCTGACTTCGAAGTAAGTGTTCTCTGCTTTAGGCTTTTGCTTTGTAATCTCCTTAGTCGTTTTTTTTTTTTGTTTTGTTTTGTTTGTTTTTTTTTTTATCAGTAGCAAATAAAGCAAGCCAAAACTTTTATGCAAATAGTTAAGATTTAAAAACTGAGTTAGCTCTGCGGTGTCATTTTATCACTTAGTTAATTGAAAACTGCATCATATCAAATCATGTACTGCCCACAGCCATTAACATGTTTTGTTTTAACTTATTTGTGAGGTACATGTTTTAATTTCTAAAACCTTTCTGTATTAGTAGGATTGGTTGGATTGTAACCCTCTAGTACTCAGAAAGGCTACCTGGGTTATTTTTAGAAGTTAAAAGGGTGGAAAGTTAGAATTTAAAAATATGAGCTGAAAAAAAATATGAGCTGATACATCATTTTCTGCAGTTAATTTAGAAGCAATAAATAATGTTTAATAATGTGTAAGAGTACTGTGTCACTGCCTTCTCTAAGGTAGCCTGAATTGTTGAAATTTGTTACAGTGACCATATTGTTTAACCTTATGTTTATATATCTTCTAGCCTGGAGATGACATTGTTCTTATGGCACAAGCTCTAGAGAAGTTGTTTAGGCAGAAATTATCTCAGATGCCACAAGAAGAACAATTTGTCGGTGGTAAGGAAAGAATAAAGAAAGGTAAGACAGAAAAGGGTTATGTTTTCTTACTTTGTCTTTTATATAATACATGAGTGTGTGTGTGTGTGTGTGTGTGTGTATAAGTATAATGACTAGAACTAAATAATAAATCCCTCAAAGGAGATAGATGTTCAGAAGTCCTTCTATATCCTGGGACACCTCTGTGACACAGTCAGTTAAATGTCTGACTCTTGGTTTTGGGTCAGGTGGTGATCTCCAGGTCATGGGATCGAGCCCTGCACCAGGCTTTGAGTGGAGTCTGCTTGGGACTGTCTTTCCCTCTTCCTCTGCCCCCCCCTGCCCTGTATGCAAGTGCGCTCTCTCTCTTTCCCTCTCAAAATAAATGAATCTTAAAAGAAGTCTTTCTAAATCCTATTGTCTTGGTATAAAATGTCTATTTAAATAGTAAGGCAAACTTTGAAAGCAAAGATGTTTGTCATGCAAGATTAGGGAGTATTGTGTTGATTATGGCCTTGGAGCCTGAGATTTCCTATAGTATAGTGCCATTTACATAGTAGGCGTCCAGTATATTTATTAGTATTTTTAGTGGCTCTTGTATCTGTTCTGTAATAATAAGATGGCCAAAATTATCAATGTTTCTTATATCAAAAGATCCCATAGCTAAGAATGAAATGTTACTGTTGGGTCTGAAGATTCTCCTTTTTTCTAACTCCTTCTTAATTGATAAAAAAAAAAAAACTATAGAGGGAACCATTTTACAGCTAATAAGTATAGTATTTAAATACGGAGTTAAAAAACTAATTGTTTAATTATTCAAATGGATTTATTGTAGAGTTCAACCAAGGTTGTCATAGATGAAATGTTAGTTTATTTTTGTATCACTGATGGTGTACATTTAGATAAGTTCCCTAATCATTCCATGTTAGTTTCCTCATATATAATATCAGGAAAATATTTCATTTTTGTGGTTGTAAGTGTTTATAAAGTATACAGTTAAGTGGCTGGGATATAAGAGACTCACACCACTAAAGAGGTGGTTTTTTTCGGTAATAATGTGTACTTTTTTTCCTTGTTGGTAGATCTTTAAGTTGGGTCATGACTTAAAGCTGTACTCAATCCTGTGAAATATTCACTATTTTATTAAAGTTCTTATTTTATTCTCACCTTTGGAAAAGCTTGATCTTAAGTCTGACCATATAAAGCCTAGGGTTCTAAAAGAGGATTAAAATAAGCTCTTATAAGGTAGGTAAGTGATAATTATTGCCAACTTAAAATATTAACTCCAGCAAGGTAAAAATTATCTTTAGAATGCTTCCCTTAAAAAAAAACACTTTGGGCGCCTGGGTGGCTCAGTGGGTTAAAGCCTCTGCCTTCGGCTCAGGTCATGATCTCGGGGTCCTGGGATCGAGGCCCGCATCGGGCCCTCTGCTCCTCAGGGAGCCTGCTTCTTCCTCTCTCTGCCTGACTCTCTGCCTACTTGTGATCTCTCTCTCTCTCTGTCAAATAAATAAATAAAATTAAAAAAAAAAAAGAAACACTTTAATACATTCTTAATGTTTAAGTTGTATCTACTTGTTTCAGATGCTCAAATCACTGCTAAGAGTTTGTTTCCCTCAGACAAAAATTCTTTGACCTTTTCTGTCAATATATATTTGGATGTTTGTCACTTACAATGCATATATTATGGGATTACAAAGATGTACAACCACTCGAACTCTCAAGTTCAATTTACATTTTAGTTAGAAATAAAACTTTAGGGTCTGCTGATGGCTCGTTCGGTTGAGCTGCTGACTCCTGATGAGGGCTCAGGTCCTGAACTCAGAGTTCCTGGATTGAGCTTGTGTCAGGCTTTGTGCTCAGCAGGGGGTCTGTTTCAGTTTTCCCTCTGTCTCGACCCCCTGCTTTCTTGCTCTGTCTTTAAAATGAATGGATAGATCTTTAAAATATAAATAAATAAAACTTCTTGGGCGCCTGGGTGGCTCAGTGGGTTAATGCCTCTGCCTTCGGCTCAGGTCATGATCTCAGGGTCCTGGGATCGAGGCCCGCATCGGGCTCCCTGCTCAGCGGGGAGCCTGCTTCCCCCTCTCTCTGTCTGCCTGCCTCTCTGCCTCCTTGTGATCTCTCACCCTCTGTGAAATAAATAAATAAAATCTTTAAAAAAAAAAAAAAAAAAAACTTCTTAAAAACAATAAGACAAAAAAAAAACCACAATAAGACAATGCAATATAATGTCAGATGAAATTACACATAGTACATGGTATGGTTTAAGAAAGTAAGAAGTTGATTTCACACTGGTAAAGCTGGGGAAGGCTTTAGTGGTGATAGAACTTGTGAGTTTGGCCTTGAAGGACTGATAGGATTTGGCTTTGGAGTAAAGATCTAGGTTTCCAAATAACTTTCTGCTGCCAATATCATGTCATTTTTATGCACAGTGGTAGGGAAACTGTCATATGACAGTAGCTAGTCCAAATAATAGCGAAGAAAAATTTTAAATTTAGTACATTAAGTTGAATTGGTGTTGATTTATTGATTGATGAAATTAGTTGAGTAACTTTCAGTACTACAACACAGTTCTAGTTCTTGGGATATATCAGTGAATGAAACAAAAACTTTTGCCATCTTGGAGTTTACATTCTAGCAGAGAAATAGAGGCAAACAAACATGATGGGCTCCCAGTGGGCCTCATTAAGAACTTAAGATTTGAACAAAGAAGAACATTCTAGGCAGAGGGATTAGCTAGAGCAAAGGTCTATAACAGGATCCTTTTCTCTTCTGTCACTTGGGCCATTGCCTTCATGACCCGGATCTTCCCTCTTCCCCCTTCACCTTGTCAGAGATTTTATTCCTCTGGTTTTCCAAAGGAATGTACATCATTAATGTACATCATTAATCTCTCCTTTGTAGAGTTAGTCTCATTACTCTATAAACATGCTCTAGTATCTTATTTTTAAAGTTCATCTTTTACTTGTCATTTTTCAGCTACTCTCCCATTTTTTTTGTTTTTCTCTTATGCATTCATGAAATTCACTTCAGTATAGTTTCTAGCCTCCCTGCATCACCAAGAAGATTCTTACCACACTACTTAAAAAGTCCTTCTCAGTCAGGGTCCCTTACAGTCTTGATGTGGCAAAATTTAAGTAATACTTTTCTATTCTCATTTTACTTGACTTCTGTCAGTATTTGCGTTAGAAGGCTACTATCCCTTTCCTTTTTTTCATTGATTAAAGAATACACATTTTATTATTCATAAATCCAAAAAAGGAGGATTTGTTACCTTATTACAGTTTAGATTTTTTTTCCCCTCACCAAATCAAATTTTATTTGGTCAAGGCAGGCACCAGTAAGTAGATCAATATTTATCATAACAGTTGGTTGTAAAAAACTTTACTATGTTCACCCTTTTTAAATTTAAATTCAATTAATTAACATACAGTGTATTATTAGTTTCAGAGGTAGTGTTCAGCAATTGATCAGTCATATATAACACCCAGTGCTCATTACATCACATGCCCTCCCCCAATGTCCATCACCCGGTTACCCCACCTACCCCCAACCCTCCAGCAATCCTCAGTTTGTTTCCTATGATTAAGAGTCTCGGGCGCCTGGGTGGTTCAGTGGGTTAAGGCTCTGCCTTCGGCTCGGGTCATGATCTCAGGGTCCTGGGATTGAGTCCCGCTTCCGGCTCTCTGCTCGGCGGGGAGCCTGCTTCCTCCTCTCTCTGCCTGCCTCTCTGCCTACTTGTGATTTCTCTCTCTGTCAAATAAATAAATTTTAAAAAATTAAAAAAAAAGAGTCTCTTATGGTTTGTCTCCCTCTCTGATTTTGTCTTGTTTTGTTTTTTCCTCTCTTCCCCTAGGATGCTCTGCCTTCTAAAATTCCACATAGGAGTAGAGATCCTATGATAATTATCTTTCTCTGTTTGACTTATTGTGCTTAGTCTAGTTCCATCCACATTGTTGCAAATGGCAAGATTTCATTTTTTGATGGCTGAGTAATATTCCGTGGAATATGTATTCCACACCTTCTCTATCCACTCATCTGTCAATGGACATCTGGGCTCTTTCCATAGTTTGGCTTTTGTGGACATTGCTGCTATCAACATTGGGGTGCAGGTGCCCCTTTGGATCACCACACTACTATCTTTGGGGAAAATACCCAGTAGTGCAATTGGTGGGTCATAGGGTAGCTCTATTTTCAACTTTTTGAGGAACCTCCATACTGTTTTGCAGAGTGGCTGAACCAGCTTGCATTCCCATAAACAGTGTAGGAGGGTTCCCCTTTCTCTGAATCCTTGCCAACATCTGTCCTTTCCTGACTTGTTAATTTTAGCCATTCTGCCTGGTGTGAGGTGGTATCTCATTGTGGTTTTGATTTGTATTTCCCTGATGCTGAATGATGTTGAGCATTTTTTTCATGTGTGTTTGTTGGTTATTTATATATCTTTGGAGAAATGTCTGTTCATGTCTTCTGCCCATTTCTTATTGGATTATTCTTTGGTGTTGCATTTGGTAAGTTCTTTATAAATTTTGGATACTAGCCCTTTATCTGATATGTCATTGGCAAATATCTTCTCCCATTCTGTTGGTTGTCTTTTCGTTTTATTGACTGTTTCCTTTTCTGTACAAAAGCTCTTTATCTTGATGAAGTCCCAATAGTTGATTTTTGTTTTTGTTTCCTTTGCCTTTGGAGACGTGTCTAGCAAGAAATTGCTATAGCTGAGGTCGAAGAGGGTGCTGCCTGTTTTCTTCTCTAGGATTTTGATGGGTTCCTTTCTCACATTTAGGTCTTTCATCCATTTTGAGTTTATTTTTATGTATGGTGTAAGAAAGTGGTCCAGTTTCATTCTTCTGCATGTGGCTGTCCAGTTTTCCCAGCACCATTTGTTGAAGAGACTCTTTTTTCCATTGGACATTCTTTCCTGCTTTGTTGAAGATTAGTTGACCATAGAGTTGAGGGACCATTTCTGGGTTCTCTGTTTTTGTTCCATTGAGCTATGTTTTTGTACTAGTACAATATCATCTTGATGATTACAGTTTGTAATAGAGCTTGAAGTCCAGAATTGTGATGCCACCAGTTTTGGTTTTCTTTTTCAACATTCCTTTGGTTATTCAGGGTCTTTTCTGGCTCTATACAAATTTTAGGATATTTGTTTCAGCTCTGTGAAAAAAGTTGGTGGTATTTTGATACAGACTGCATTGAATATATAGATTGCTCTAGGTGGTATAGACATTTTAACAATACTTTTCTTCCAGTCATGAGCATGGAACATTTTTCCCTTTCTTTGTGTCTCCCTCAATTTCTTTCATGAGTGTTCTGTAGTTTCTAGAGTACAGATCCTTTACCTGTTTCATTCGGCTTATTCCTAGGTATCTTTTGGTTTTTGGTGCAATTGTAAATGGGATCGACTCAATTTCTCTTTCTTCTGTCTCGTTAGTGTATAGAAATGCAACTGATTTCTGTGCATTGATTTTACATTCTGCCACTTTGCTGGATGCCTGTATGAGTTCTAACAATTTTGGGGTAGTCTTTTGGGTTTTCCACGTAGAGTATCATGTCATCTGTGAAGAGTGAGAGTTTGACTACCTTTTTGCTGATTTGGATGCTTTTTATTTCTTTTTGTTGGCTGATTGCTGAGGTTAGGACTTCTAGTACTATGTTGAACAACAGTGGTGATAGTGGACATCCCTGCTGTGTTCCTGACCTTGGGGAAAACTTTCAGTTTTTCCCACTGAGAATGATATTTGCTATGGGATTTTTATGTATGGCTTTTGTGATATTGAGGTATGTTCCCTCTGTTCCCCCTCTATCCCTACACTGTGAAGAGTTTTAATCAAGAAACGATGCTGTACCTTGTCAAATGCTTTTTCTGCATCTATTTTTTTTAAGATTTTTATTTATTTATTTGACAGAGAGAGAGAGATCACAAGTAGGCAGAGAGGCAGCCAGAGGAAGAGGGGGAAGCAGGCTCCCTGCTGAGCAGGGAGCCCGATGCGGGGCTCGATCTCAGGACCCTGAGATCATGAGCTGAGCCGAAGGCAGAGGCTTTAACCCACTGAGCCACCCAGGCACCCCTTTTTATGCATCTATTGAGAGGAACCGTGTGGTTCTTGTCCTTTCTTTTATTAATGTAGTGTATCACATCGATTGATTTGCAGATGTTGAACCACCCTTCCAGCTCAGGAATAAATCTCATTAGGTCTTGGTGAATAATCCTTTTAATGTACTCTTCCTTGAAATGCCTTTATTCTTGGTGCACACTCTAATTTTGTGAGTTTACTTCCCATTGTGTAGTCCTCTTAGCATTATCCTTTTTTATTAAACCTCTAAAATATTGGTGTTTTCTTTTCAGGCCTTGATATTAGATATTCTTTTTCTAAATTCCATCTGTGTGCTATTAATCCCCAAATTATGTCTCTAATACAGCCCTGGACAGTTCCACTTGGATGTCTTATACACGTCTTAACATTTAACTGGCTCACAATTAAACACTGATGTTCCTCAGATTATTCTATATAATAGAAAATGGTACTAATACACAGTTATTCAAGCCAGAATAGTAGAAATTGTCCTTGATTTCTTCCTTTCTCTGATTCTTTCTCACATTCTGTTCATTAGTAAGTCATTTGTCTTCAACCCTCGGTCTGTTTTTGCAATTATCCTAGTTTAGGCTGCCATCTTCTTATTCCCTGTGATCCTGATTATTCTGTGTGGTCTATTGTCTACACAATAAGAAAGGCAATATTTTAAAAATAAACTAGAATGCATCATTATTAGCCTGCTTAAAGCCTCTCTTTAGCTTCCCATGTTAAAACGAAGTTTGAATTCCTACTGTGGCCCTTTGTGATCTGGCATTTGCCCAATTCTCCATTTTCATCTTGAGCGACTTTCTTCTCGGTCACTGAAGTTTTCCCCTACTGATTGTCTTGAAATATATTTTTACTGCCACCCCATTCTCTGGCTGGCTCCTTCTTATTTTCACAGTAAAATCTTAATTGGTACCTCTTCAGAGAGGCCTACCTGCCTTATCTTCTTTATGGTAGGTCTCTGCCTTAATTTAGTCGGCACCCCATTTATTTCCATTCTGGTGCTCAACATCACTTGTAATCAATTTCATTTTTTTGTATTTCTTACACTAGACAGTGTGCTCACCAAGGACAGAAATTGTGTTTATCGTGTTCATTATTGTGCCCTAGCACCTAGAAAGGTGGCCTGATAAATAATGGCATGCAGTATATGTTCATGGGGTCCTCTTAAGTTCCAAGTACTGTATTAGGCACACGAGATATTATAGAGATTAAAACAAACTTCCCTTCCCCTCAAAGAGCTTTTTTTGTTCTAGTTTGGGAAATTGGTAAAATTAAGTAAATGTAAGTGTTCCTCATTATACTTATCTCTTTAGCTCCTGAGTTCAAAGAGTCACAGTTGGGATATCAAAAGATACGAGGTTATCTCAGTTTATTTGGTTCCTAAGTTTTAATTTGTGGATAATGAGAACTCAGAGATTGAGAAATACAAGCCCTGTCTTAAAATATATTCAAACCTTTTTGGTTCCTGAGTTTGTTAAGCAAGAATTCGGAGAGTCAGGGATACCTGTATGTTGTATGTTGAATGTGATAATGGCAGGGAAAAAGTAAGTGTAAGAGAACAAGAAGGTAGTGGGGTTGAAAGAGAACTGTTTTACATAGGATGGCCTGAGAAGGTAACATTTCAGTAAAGGGATGAAGGGTATTTGGAGTGAGTCATAAGGATATCTCCCTCCAGCCAGAGAGAATAGTCTGCTTACACTTACCAAATTTGAGGATTTGTGGCAGACCAGTAGGCCGAAGTGAACTAAGTGAAGGGGAGAGTGATAGGAAGTAAGGTTGGGAGGGGGGAGAGCACATAGGTAGAGAGATCATGCAGGACTTACAAAGCATTGTAGGTTTGAAGTCTCCAATATTATATCTAAGTAGTTCTGACAGAAGTGTGTGGGGGAGGGTTTCACAGGGGAATGGGAGTGTATTGTGTTTATATTGCTAAAAAGCTGAACTAAATGAATTAAAATAGAATAATAAGAAAAATAGTTTATATTTTACTCACATATTGACTCTGCTTCACACTTTACTAGGCATTCAACATAATGTAACAGTTCCTTCTGTTAAAGAAAAACTGTCCCCCAAAGCACTGGAAAAAGTATATAAGCCACAAGTGATTCCCTCTTTATTTCCTGAGACATCAGTTTCTCCTCCAAACATGGCACAAGGTACTCTACTCAACTCCACCTCACAAACAGTGGCCCAAGTAAGTTCACTGTAGCTTTAAAATGTTTCCATGTAAGGAAGTGTTGTGATGACTACACCTTTTTTTAAGTTGATATAAAAATCTGTCTTCAGCTTATTGCACTCAATCTTTTTGTCTGTGTACATTTTGTAACAGAGACCTAGGATGTGAACCAAATTTTAGAGATTTCTTGTAGAATTTGAACTGGTTTACTATATTTTTAGTGTTACTGTCAGTTGCCCAACTGTCCATTCTGTGTGTTATATAACTTCTATTGGGTTGATAATTTAAAATTGTATACTCAGATATTCAGAAACTTGTTTCTGTATAACTGTGACTTATTTTTCCATATATCTTTCATTTAGGTTTACACAAAACAATTCTTTGGGTAGTAGGAAGAAAATACTTGAACTGTTTACCTATAAAAGAGAAATTAACCTTTACTAATATTTAATATAGGGAAGACTTGGTGCTCTTAAAAGTTTGAAAACTTGCTCTTAATTGTAGTTTTTGTTGTTGTTGAATTGTTCCAGGTTACGAGGGGTGTGAAGAGGAAAGCAGATACCACAACTCCTACAGCTTCAGTAGTTAAAGCAAGTGGTGAATCTTCCCCAATGCCTGCAGAAAAAAAATCATTGAAAATGCCACCTATAAAAGCAAATGTGCCGAAGACTGTTTTGCCAGATTCTCAGCAACAATGTAAAGTTGTAAAGAATGTTAAAGTGACTGAGCAGTTAAGGCACTGTAGTGAGATTCTTAAAGAAATGCTTGCAAAGAAACACTTGTCCTATGCGTGGCCCTTTTATAACCCTGTTGATGTTAATGCTTTGGGGCTCCATAACTACTATGATATTGTGAAAAATCCAATGGATCTTGGAACTATTAAGGTAAATGTTGTCTTAAAGAAGAAACTTCCTGGGCGCCTGGGTGTCTCAGTGGGTTAAGCCTCTGCCTGCGGCTCAGGTCATGATCTCAGGGTCCTGGGATCGAGCCACGCATCAGGCTCTCTGCTCAGCAGGGAGCCTGCTTCCTCCTCGCTCTCTGCCTGCCTGCCTCTCTGCCTACTTGTGCTCTCTCTCTCTCTCTCTCTCTTTGTCAAATAAATAAATAAATTCTTTAAAAAAAGAAGAAGAAACTTCCTTTCTTGATTATTAAAGTAATCTTGTCAGTATAAAAAATTGTTTTAATTCAGAAAAAGATAAAGAAGAAAATTAAAATCATCAGTAGGTCATATCACCTGGAATGAGTCATGGGAGAATTTTTAAACATCTTTTTCTTCTATTTTCTTCTATTGTTCTTTGCCACAATGTTTGAGTTATAGTATGTAATATAACTCTGTACCCTGAACTTTCACTTACTGTGTTACAGACATTTTCTCATTATATAGTCAAGATTATATTTTTAATAATTGCATGATTCAGATGCAATTTTTTGGAGGGGAATAAGGCATTGATAGTTTCCAACCTCTCTCTGCATTTCTTTTGGGGGATGTCTTCTGCTGGCTTGGTCAAGTTTTTTAAATTACTATTTTTTTTTTAAAGATTTTATTTATTTATTTGACACAGAGAGAGAGATCACAAGTAGGCAGAGAGGCAGGCAGACAGAGAGGAAGAAGCAGGCTCCCTGCTGAGCAGAGAGCCCGATGCGGGCCTCGATCCCAGGACGCTGAGATCATGACCTGAGCCGAAGGCAGAGGCTTTAACCCACTGAGCCACCCAGGCGCCCTATTTTTTAAGATTTGATTTTCAAGTAAACTCTACCCCCAGCATGGGGTTCGAACTTATGACCCCCAAGATCAAGAGTCACATGCTCTACCGACTGAATCAGCCAGGCAGCCCTTAATTTTTAATTGAAGTATAGTTAACATACCATGTTATATGATTAAGGTGTACAGCACAATGATTTGATAGTTCTATACTTCATGCAGTACTCACCATGAAAGTGTAGTTACCATCCATCACCATAACAATGTTATTATAATATTATTGATTGTATTCTCTATTCTTTACTTTTCATCCTCATGGCTTATTTATTTTCTAAGTAGAAGTTTGTACCTCTTAATCCCCTTTACCTATTTCATTCATCCCCCTTTCCCCACCTTGCAACCATCCGTCTGTTCTCAGTACTTATGAGACTGTTTCTGTGTGTATGTGTGTTTGTTTTGTTTTTTAGATTCCATATACAAGTGAGATGATAATGGTATTTGTCTTTCTCTGTCTTATTTCACTTAGCATAAATATGCTTTAGGTCAATCCATGTTGCTGCGTATGACAAGATCTCATCATTTTTTATGGCTGAATAATATTCTACTTGGGTGTGTGTGTGTGTGTGTGTGTGTGTGTGTGCGTGTGTGTGTGTGCGTGTGTGTGTGTGTTACATCTTCTTTATCTATTCATCTCTTGATAGACTCTGAGGTTGCTTCCATACCTTGGCTATTATAAATAATACTGAAATAAACAGGTGCATATTATTTTTTTGAATTAGTATTTTTTGTTTTCTTATATGAATTATTTATTTATCTTGGATATTAACCCCTTATCAGATATATAATTTTCACATCTCTTTTCCTATTCAGTTGGCTGCCTTTTTGTTTTATGATATTTTTCACTGCACAAAAGCTTTTTCATCTGATATACTTTATTTTTGCTTTTGTTTCCCTGGCCTGAGGGAAGACACGCAGAAAAATGTTGCTAAGGCCCATGTTTAAGAGATTACTACTTGCATTTTCTTCTAGTTTTATGGTTTTTATGTTTCATTTAGGTCTTTAATCCATTCTTAATTTATTTTTATGTATAGTGTAAAAGGTGGTTCAGTTTTCATTCCTCTGCACTTAACTAGTTTTGTAGCAACACTTGAAGAGACCGTCTATTCTCCATTGTATATTCTTGCATCCTTTGTCATAGGTTAATTGACCATATAAGTGTTGGTTTATTTCTTTCTGTTCTTTTCTACTGATGTATGGGTATGTTTTTGTGCCAGTACCACACGGTTTTGATTACTGTAGATTTGTAATACATCTTGAAATCTGGGATTGCAATACCTCTAGTTATGTTCTTAAGATGGCTTTGGCAATTCAGGCTCTTTGTGGTTCCTTAAAAATTTTAGGATTATTTGTTCCAGGTCTATGAGAACTTCTCTTGGCATTTTCATAGGGATTGCATTAAATCTGTGCATTGCTTTGGGTGGTATGGACATTTTAACTATTCTTCCAGCTCATGAGCAGCATGGTTTATCTTTCCATTTATGTCTTCACTTTCTTTCATCAATGTCTTATAATTTTCAGAGTACAGGTCTTTTACCCTCTTGGTTAGATTCATTCCTTGGTTTGTTTTTATTTTTGCTTTTTGATGCAATTATAAATGGGATTGTTTTTCTTAATTATTCTTTCTGCTACTTTGTAATTAGTATATAGATGCAGCATATTTCTGTATATTAATTTTGTATCCTGCAACTTTACTGAATTCATTTATTCTAATAGTTCTCTGGTAGAGTTTTTAGGATTTTCTATATACAGTATCATGTCATCTATAAATAGTGGCAGTTTTACTTTTTCCCCTACCACTTTGGGTGCCTTTTACTTCTTTTACTTATCTGATTGCTGCAGCTAGAATTTTTAGTACTATATTGGATAAGTGATGACAGTGGATATCCTTGTTCTTGGCCTTAGAAGAAAAGCTTTCAGTTTTTCACCATTGAATATGATGTTAGCTGTGGGTTTTTCATATATGGCCTTTATTATATTGATGTATGTTCCATTTAAACCCACACTGTTGAGAGTTTTATCATGAACAGATTTTAATTTTGTCAGTTTTTTTTGCATTTATTGAGATAACTGCATGACTTTTGTCCTTCATTTTATTCATGTGTTGTATACCATTGATTGATTTGCAGATATTGAGTCGTCCTTGCGTTCCTGGGATAAATCCCACTTGATTATGGTGAAAGAATTTTGCTGATACTTTGTTAGGATTTTTGCATGTATGTTCATCAGGGATATTGACCTGTAATTTTTTTTTTTTGTAGTGTCTTTATTGTTTTGGTATCAGGGTGATGCCTCACAGAAGGGATTTGGAAGTTTTTCTTCCCTTTTTTTTTTGAATAGTTTGAGGAAGTTAGGTATTAATTCTTTAAATGTTCAATAGGATTCACTTGTGAAGCCATGTGGTCCCAACTTCTGTTTCTTGGGAGTTGTTTTGTTGTGTTTTTGTTTTTATTTATTTGACAGAGAGAGAGAGCACAAGTAGACAGAGTGACAGGCAGAGGGAGAGGGAGAAGCAGGCTCTCCACCGAGCAGGGAGCCCCATGTGGGGCACTATCCCAGGACCCTGGGATCATGAGTTGAGCCAAAGGCAGCCACTTAACCAACTGAGGCACCCAGGCGCCCCTCTTGGGAGTTTTTGATTACTGATTTAACTCCATTACTAGTAATTGGTCTGTTGAGATTTTCTATTTCATCATGGCTTAGTCCTGGAGGATTGTGTGTGTCTGGGAATTTATCCATTTCTTCTAGGTTATCTTAATTTGTTGTCCTATTATTATTATTATTATTTTTTAAGATTTTATTTATTTATTTCACAGAGGGAGAGAGATCACAAGGAGGCCGAGAGGCAGGCAGACAGAGAGAGGGGGAAGCAGGCTCCCCGCCGAGCAGGGAGCCCGATGCGGGCCTCGATCCCAGGACCCTGAGATCATGACCTGAGCCGAAAGCAGAGGCTTTAACCCACTGAGCCACCCAGGCACCCTATTATTATTTTTTTGTAATAGCCTCTTATCCTTTGTATTTCTATGGATTGGTTGTTTCTTCTCTTTCAGTTCTGATTTTGAGTCCTCTCTTTCTTTGATGTGTCTGTGTAAAGGTTTATCAGTTTTGTCTTATTTTTTTCAAAGGATTGGCTCTTGCTTTCATTTCTCTTTTCTATTGTGTTTTTAGTCTCTTTATTTCAGCTCCGATTTTAGTATTTCCTTCCTTTTACCAATTCTGTTCAATTTTAAATGCCTTTTCATTTTGAGGAAAATTTTAATAAAAATCTTTCATTTGGATGTTCAAGGTTGATTTAAGGAATTTATCTTTTCATTGCTTTCCTAGGATCATATTTGTCTAAGATTATCTGGAAATGCACTGTTTTCCTTCTTTTGTGATTTTGTTCCTGTTCTGTTCTTTCTTTTTTTTAACTTGGAATATCCATCCTCCTTACCTTTACTTGTCAAAATTCATTGGATATTTTCAAAGTAAAAAAACACAAAACTATACATATAACAGGATTTTAACATTTGTCAAATTTGGATGGTAGGTATCTGTTTTTGGTATTACCTGTGTTCTGTATGTTTCAATTCTTTCATAATATAAATAATGTAAAAGCTCAAATGACTATTGAACTGTGTTGTTTGTGAATCCTATCATTTTTCCTTAATTTAGGGAAAAATGGACAACCAAGAATATAAAGACGCATATGAGTTTGCTGCAGATGTTAGATTAATGTTCATGAATTGCTACAAATACAATCCTCCAGATCATGAAGTAGTGACAATGGCAAGAATGCTCCAGGTAAGTTGATAGGTGTGCTCTGAAAGTGGGTTTTCTCTGAAAATCGTTTGGAAATTTTATTTTTTTAAAAGATTTTATTTATTCGGGAGAGTGAAAGTGAGAGAGATCACAGAAGGAGAGGGAGAAGCAGACCCACAGCGGAGCAGAGAGCCCAATGCAGGGCTTGATCCCAGGACCCTAAGAGTATGACCTGAGCTGAAGGCAGACACTTAACTGACTGAGTCACCCAGGCATCCCTAGTTTAGAAATTTTAGAACCATAACTCAAAAAATAAAGATCGCCCCACTTCCCAAATATAAAGCACAGTTTATTAATTAAATTGACTCTTAAAATGTGGGGATTGTTTTTTAAGGTATAACCCACATTAGTAGCAAATCTTATAAGGAGGCTGCATTATAGAGGATATGGGGAAAATATTAGTGAAGAGGGGATAGTAGATACCTAAGATAGGATTGACTAGAGCCCATGTTCCCTTGAAGGTAAAGCTCTAGGACTTTTGAGTGTATGTACTGGAGGGGTAGCGTGGAACGGAGCGGAGTGGGAGATAGTGGAGTGATGCATCAACTACAGGGCAGGAGATCCTTGAAAGAAGGTCCTCTATACAACTTGAGAGGTCTATCTTATGTGCAAGAGAGATGAAAAGTTCTAAGGTTGGCAGGCAAGGAAGCATGAGTCTTATGTTTCTTCTTTGGTAAACCGCCTCCCCCCCATTTTATAGAGATAAAATGGGCATTTAACATTGTATAAATTTAAGGTATATAATATAATGCTTTGATGTATATATTACATAACATTTACTCCAAGGAAAAAATAGGATTATCATCGAAATATGACACTTGTTGAAGGGTGTTATTGCTGTATTAAGTTGGAAATACAGAAAATATTTATAGTCTAATTTTTCATTATAGGATGTTTTTGAAATGCATTTTGCAAAAATCCCTGATGAACCTGTTGAGAGTATGCCTATCTGCTACATCAAAACAGATACCACAAATATCCTTGGTAAAGAAAACAGTAGTGAAGCTTCCTCTGAAGATAACTCTTCTGGTGATTCTGAAGACGACCGAGTTCAATGTCTTGCAAAGCTTCAGGAGCAGGTAGTTGATTGTATTGATAAAAGTTTTTGTATTTTTTTGAGCTGTTGCTGCGGATCTATCATGAAATCATTTTTGTATATTAAAAGCTGTTACATTTAGCTCACTTAGCACCCAGCTGTGGCTTTATTTACTTCTCAGCACATTTGTAATGTTTAATAGTCTTTCTTACCCAAAGATCTATGTATCTTAAAATTCTGTTATCTTTCTAACCACAAGGAGTTTATTTTCATTGAAATGATTTATATGATATAGTCCAAGATATTTTCTGGATGAGTTTTTGTTCAACATTGCTACCTTTTGTGATAAAATGTTAATTTGCTCCTAGGTCAAGCCTGAAAAAAAAAACAATTAGGAAGTTGAGATTACCTGGAAATATTAATTTTCATGGTCTGTTTTTAGTTGAATATCTAAGTTTATGGGTTGAGTACAGGATAGTATTTCCGATTTAATGTATACCCTTCAAAATAATGAATTTCTGGAATGAAATAAGAACTCAAAGGAAATGTAATACGAAATGAATTTCAGGAGGATAGGCTTGACTTTTGAGTGCCTTCATTTTTTTTTCTAATGTGTTTAATTATTTAGAGCCATGAATGTTTAATTTTAATAAAGAATTTAATAAAGAATTTTTTAATAAAGAATTTTTTTCTTTATTAGCTGAAAGCTGTTCATCAACAGCTACAGGTTCTCTCCCAAGTACCTTTCCATAAGCTAAAGAAAAAGAACAAGCCTAAAAGGGAAAAGAAGAAAGAAAAGGCTAATAACAGAGATGAAAATCCAGAAAAAAAGTTTAAGCAAGTGAAATTAAAGGAAAAGTCCAAAAGCAAGTAAGTATCTTTTATAATGCCTTATTCGTATAATAGTATTATCTAACATAAATTTGACTAAATTCAATTTTTGTTTAGTCAGCCAAAGAGGAAACAACAGGTGTTTGCTCTGAAACCTGAAGATGAGGATAACGCTAAGCCTATGAACTATGATGAGAAAAGGCAGTTAAGCTTGGATATAAACAAACTCCCGGGAGATAAACTTGGGCGAGTCGTTCATATAATACAATCAAGAGAGCCTTCTCTGAGAAATTCCAACCCTGATGAGATAGAGATAGACTTTGAAACACTGAAAGCATCTACACTGAGAGAACTGGAAAAGTATGTTGCTGCATGTCTAAGAAAAAGACCCCTAAAACCTCAGGGTATGTATTTCTGTCAGTAGAAATCAGTCTGGCATTTGTGTTAGTTTTTGGTAATACTTTTTTTTCCCCTCTTAAATCACACAGGTAAGAAAATAACGAAGTCCAAAGAAGAATTAAATTCACAGAAAAAACGGGAGCTGGAAAAGCGGTTACTAGATCTCAATAATCAGTTAAATTCTAGAAAATGTCAAACAAAACGTAGGTGGCAGTTTTTTATGTGTTTGTTTTTAAAAAGGGGGCAGGTTTTTGTTTTTTTTTAAAGTTCCTGTGATTATTTAATTCTACTGGCATTGTATGTGTTTCCCTATTTTGTAGCTGAGAAAACACAAACTCAGTTGTCCACGGCTGTTGGAAGTGGTTCCCGGTTGAGTGAAAGCAGCAGCAGCAGCACTAGCAGCTCATCGGAGACTGAAAGCAGTAGCAGTGATTCCGAATCAGGTTAGCTGTCCCCTTAAGTGTACCTCTGTTTATGGGAACATTTTTTCCTTGTATTATTGAGACTTATATTTTAAAGAAATGTTTGTCACTTACCCAGAACCTGTGGTTTGAATGCCGCACTTGTTTAATTTCATGTTGACATTCTTACTATTTTAATTTAAAAGATACTGTGTAAAATGAAACTTCATATTATATGTATAAGACTTATAGGTTTGTAATGTTGAAAAGAAGTTTACTAAAGGTGAGAGATAGTTTCTTAATATATAATACCACATCTTAATATGAGAAAATAACAAATAATAAAATTCTGACCTTTTTATAAAGTAAAGGCTTATTTGAGGACATCTTTCACTTTACTCTCCCTGATCTATCAGACCACTCTAATGTTGCAAAGTATGTCCTGTTGTGACAATATATTCTGAATTAATCACTTTGAATTAAGAAACCAGTCATCCCAGAAAATGTTTAAAGCAGAATTTTATTCACTTGTACGTTTTCTTCACTAATAGAATATTATCTTCCATTTATAGAAAAATGTACTTTAAACTGAGATTTTCAGTTATCCTAAAGTACCGTATTACCCTGGGTAGTTTATCATCAGCTGTATCAAGCTTAATTCAGTCATGTTTTCTTTGTGCTCTTTAATTGATGGTTATTTAGTTAACAAGTAATCACTACCCCAAGGATACTGACTTGGCAGTGGCATCCCATTATTATCCACCAAAAGGCACGTTCAGAATATAGGGATCTTTTGTGCCTAAAATTTTGCTTTATTTTAAAATGAGATATTTTTTTTGTCATGAAATTTAGTTCTCTTAAAAAAAAATATCCTACACAGAATATTGTCACATCAGGGATTCTTAACCATTTGTAACAATATCCCTCTTATTTCAGTCTGGTAGGAAGGGTCTGCTGGCTTGCAGTACATTCTGTTTCACTTTTGGTTCGTTTTAGTTTGCATTTATGTGGTGCTGATTGCTGCATTTTGTTTTTACATTTCTAAAGTATACAGTGGTAAACATTTTTGTTAGAATAAAAAATTTTTACTTTTGTTGGAATTTGTCATAGTAAATTTTTAAATTATTTTTGGGCTCTGATTATACATTATTTCCTTATATTTGACTTTAAAGCATAAAACAATGCTGGAAAAGTATTTTAAATTGTAATTAGCATTTGTAATTTCATCTAATAAAGCATTTGTGGCCTAATAAGTTAGAGCACTTTGTCGTTTATTTGTAGGATAAAGCTGAGTTATCCAATTATATATTGGCTACTGATCAATAAATGCCTTGAGCATTAATGGAAAAAGTGCTATATACAGAGCGCTTCAATAAAGGTATTCAAAAATACCTTAATTTTAATTTGAATTACCGATTTCTGATAGATTCTTCCAATAAATTGCTTGAAGGAAACATGTTTATCATCCACTATGTGTTCTTAAAGTGGTGTAATATATATGTTTTCCTAACTTTCTAGTGGAATATCTTGGCCTCAGAATTATAGTTTTTTTAAAGGCATTTGTGTAGAATTTTTATTTTATGACTGACGTTCTTTTTTTAATGTCATCTTTTTCAATAATGGACTGTTTTTGAAAACACCGTTAAAATCAAAGCAACACATTTTAAATTTCAACTTACATTTTGGATAATATATAGGTTTGTGACACTAAGGTCAATTTGTCTTCTGACATGATGGTGTGAGTTAGCATTTTTCTTTGAAATGTTTGTTTTATAAACGTTGAAACTATGTACTTGATTCAAGAAACACTATATGTGGGCGCCTGGGTGGCTCAGTGGGTTAAAGCCGCTGCCTTCGGCTCAGGTCATGATCCCAGGGTCCTGGGATCGAGGCCCGCATCGGGCTCTCTGCTTGGCGGGGAGCCTGCTTCCTCCTCTCTCTCTTAATATGAGAAAATAACAATTCCTACTTGTAATCTCTCTCTCTGTGTCAAATGAATAAATAAAATCTTTAAAAAAAAAAAAAGAAACACTATATGTACAATGTGCAATTATAAATTGCAAACACAGTGCCTACCTTAAATGAGCATTAAGTTCTGTTTAGTTTTTTGTTGTTGTTTATTTGTTTACCAAAATAAATCAATAAGTGAAGCAAGCAATAGGACTTTTGTCCTAAATATTAACTTTAATTGTATGCATTAAGATACTGTAAGGCTCTTAATTTTTAGTGTGTAATCTAAGAACATTTTTTATTTGAACAGAAACCCTAAATAAAAGCACTGTAAATTATGAAAGATAATTTGCAGATCATATCAATAGCAATACTGAAGTAAAAATAACTAAATCATCTACCATTCTTAATTGTGTGCATGACAGTCTCAAGGAGCAGATGACAAATCCCAAGTATGTATAAGTTACCGAGAAAATAGAATTTGTGAAAATTAGGAATATTAGTGAAAAATTTGTTATATAAGTAAAAATTAACTGAAAATATGCATGAGATTTTGTAGCTTTAGAGTTTATTATGATTTTCCCATAACTGAAACTTACGATTGGAATATCTTTACTACCATAACTCTGATTAATAAGGCTTTTGATTATTCAAGAAAGGAGATAAGAATATAAGCTCATTTCTTCAAAATGTTAATAGAGGAAATTTTTCTGAAAGTTTTGTGAGAAATTCTTTCCCAATAGAAGGATATTGATCTTTAGCTATTTTTTCTTAATCTGTTTTTTAATACCTGCCTTTTGGAATTTTTTTTTTTTTTTTAAAGATTTTATTTATTTATTTCACAGCGGGAGAGAGATCACAAGGAGGCAGAGAGGCAGGCAGAGAGAGAGAGGGGGAAGCAGGCTCCCTGCGGAGCAGAGAGCCCGACGCGGGCCTCGATCCCAGGACCCTGAGATCATGACCTGGGCCGAAAGCAGAGGCTTTAACCCACTGAGCCACCCAGGCGCCCCTTTTTGGAATTTTTATAGCAGCTTGACTGTATGCAGTTTTCTTAACCAAGTCATAATCTTTTGTAATTGTGGTTATCAAGGACAGAGCTCTACATTAATTTTTCTTAATTCCCTAATATTATTGACTCATGTTTCTTCAGTCGTCCTCTATTATGAGTTGGTCTGTCTTTACTGCAGTAGAATTCTGTTCAGATGTGTGAACTGCAGTAGAATTCTGTTCAGATGTGTGAAATGGGTGTGCAAAATGTTTGAAAGGTAACATCTGTGAAAAACATTTAAGTGTTGTAAATTGTGTTACAGTTGTTTATTCTACATTATTTAAATGGTTATCTTCTCTGTATTCTCAAACCTTATTTTATCCACTTTTGAAAAATACAGATTCAATTCTCCTCTATTAAATAGGATTAATTAAATGGCAGAGCTGTGATTTCCAAGGAAAGTTTGATTTAAAAATTCTTTAATGGGCTCAGTGGGTTAGGGCCTCTGCCTTGGGTTCAGGTCATGATCTCAGGGTCCTGGGATCGAGGCCCGCATCGGGCCCCCTGCTCAGCGGGGAGCCTGCTTCCTCCTCTCTCTCTGCCTGCCTCTCTGCCTACTTGTGATCTCTCTCTGTGTCAAAAAAATAAATAAAAAATCTTAAAAAAAAATAAAATAAAAATTCTTTAATATTTCAAGCAAGATATTAAATCCATTCCAAAACAGAGTTGGAATGAAATCCCTAAATCTTTGAAAAATATAGATGAGCTATCTGTGGGGTAGAAGCAGTACTTGATTGCAGATATGTTATAATTTGGTTTTATAATTTAAATTATTCTCTTGACCAGCAACAGTATATGGAAATTGTAATGTGCAGATCAGTCAAGAACATTTATTAAACATTGGTATAAATATAAAACCTTCCCAAATTATTTTTCATAACCATCAAAATATCATCAAATGTCAGATCAAAGATGTTAATGAAATTTGATAATAAAATGAATTCCAGATGCCTATATGCTGTGTTAGCTGAGCTCTGCTAGTGTGTACACGAAACCTGTTGAGAGTTTTCTACTGTTCAACAACTTTGGCTGTCTTGAGTGATATATAATAGGGGTGAATATAATAATTAATAGATTCAGTCATGTGGTCAATATTACTGAGAAACAAATGGGAACAGTTCATTGGTAGTAGTGCTTTTGATAGAAATCTTGTAAGAAATAACTTTAGGATCTGTCTAAATGTAAGCTCAAATACTCAATTAGTGTAGAATAGAATATTTTTCAGGAGTGTTTATAATTTCAGTTGTTTACTACTTACAAAGAAAACTGGTTATGGCATCAATTCTTTATCTCATTAAGACAAAATGAATTTGTCACTTCATTTGTTAGACTTTTTGCTTTTGTTGGCTTCAGGTAATTTCAGAGAATGAAATTTATGAAGTTCTTTAACAGTTTCTTCTTTAAAAAACTTAGTCATGGTGACTTACAAACAGGAATATAACAACTTCTCTTTTTAGTTCTCTACAACCTACGTTTTCTGTAGAAGTGACAAGGTTATGATTTTTTTTTTAATGCAAGGGAAAAAGGACAGAAAGGACTTGGTTCAAGTCTGGATTTTGTTTTATCTCTTTAGGAGGGGGATGGTTTAGTGAATGTAGGAAGTACGAAATGACAGTTTGGGAATAATCTTTGCATTTAAGAGAAATGATCAGAATTTATCATTCAAATTTTTAAAACTTTATGACTTTTTCATCAATTAAAGTGTTTTCAAAACAAAAGCACCAGAAAAATTCAAAGACCCAGGATTGATTAAAAACTTATATATATTGAGGTCCATACTTGGGCCTTTGAGTCTTCCAAATTAGTGATGAATTTTGTCTTGTGCATTTAAACATTTTTGTTCAAAATGGGTCTTCCTGAATAAGCAATCTGTCTAGAATAGTGTTTTCTCAGTACCTTAGAATCACCTGTAAAACTTTTAAAATAGTGTCCAAACCTGAATTGAATGGAGAATGGAGCCAGCCAGGTATATGTGATGTTAAAAGTATCTCAGGTAACTTAATCTGCCGCCACATTTGAGAACTGTTCGTCTAGGGTTTTTTCCTTTTGTTTCGACTTTTTTTTTTTTTAAATTTTATTTATTCATTTGACAGAGAGAGAGAGAGATTACAAGTAGGCAGAGAGAGAGGAGAGAGGAGGAAGCAGGCTCCCTGCCAAGCAGAGAGCCCGATGTGGGCCTCGATCCCAGGACCCTGGGATCATGACCTGAGCCGAAGGCAGCGGCTTTAACCCACTGAGCCACCCAGGCGCCCTTGTTTCCACTTCTTAACTCTAGTTATAATGACTTTGCTAAAAGGAACAGCAGCAGTTTGTAATTGGGTTGTTCTGGGGCACCTGGGTGACTTAGTCCTTTAAGTGTTGTGCTTTGGGTTCAGGTCATGACCCCAGGGTCCTGGGATTGAGCCCTGCATCTGGCTCCCTGCTCAGCAGGGAGTCTGCTTCTATCTCTCCCTCCACCCCTTTGTCTCCCCCCGCCCCCACTCATGCTTTCTCTCTCTCTCTGCTCTCTCACTCTCAAATAAATAAAATCTTTTAAAAAAAATTTTTAATATTGGGCGCCTGGGTGGCTCAGTGGGTTAAAGCCGCTGCCTTCGGCTCAGGTCATGATCCCAGGGTCCTGGGATCGAGGCCCGCATCGGGCTCTCTGCTTGGCAGGGAGCCTGCTTCCTCCTCTCTCCTCTCTCTCTGCCTGCCTCTCTGCCTACTTGTAATCTCTCTCTCTGTGTCAAATGAATAAATAAAATCTTTAAAAAAAAAATTTTTTTAATATTTTATTTATTTAACAGATAGAGAGAGATCACAAGTAGGCAGAGAAGCAGGCACAGAGAGAGGAGGACGCAGGCTCCCCGTCGAGCAGGGAGCCCGATGCGGGCCTCGATCCCAGGACCCTGAGATCATGACCTGAGCTGAAGGCAGAGGCTTAACCCACTGAGCCACCCAGGCGCCCTAAATAAAATCTTTAAAAAAATAATAGGGTGGTTCTTCTATATTAAAATAAGTACCAAACACTTCAGTGAAAATTGCCAGTCTTTAAAGAAAACAAATTTTTTAGTTTAAAAACAAATTGCTTGATTTTTTTTTTTTTTTTTTTAAATCAGTAGAACTCGTCTTTTGGTGATAAGTTTGGGCAAATCATTTAGCAGCTCCGGACATTCTTTCTTTCTAATGAATTATGGTAGCAGAACCCTGGAGTGACTTTCAATTACCTGTACTATGTAACAAAAGTGTGATTTATTTTTCTAATTAAAAATTTTTCAGTAATTTTTTTTGCTTATATGGTACAACATTCTGGTTTGTACTATGGTATTATATTCATATTCAACTTATTAAATTTCTTAGTCCATACTGTCTTGCTGATAATATTTGCTATCTCTGGAGCATTTATCTCCATGCTTTTACAGGTTATGGGTATTAAACCAGTTCTTGAAGCAAATATTTGATTCCAGCTCTATTTTTTTTAATTAGATGATTAATTTTTTTCCCTTAGTTTAAAATGAAAACTTTCCTATCAAAGTTTTATATTGAGGTTTAAGGAAAGATGTGAAAATAGAGCATATTACATAACATGCATAATATGCATTTGTTTAGTAGTTCACATATATTATCCAATTTGATCTTCCTAAGGTAAGTATGCATATTATCAGAGTTTCCTGGAGAATTAGTTGACAGTATATATGTTACCACTATACTGCTCAATTTCATTAATATTTTTAAGACCTGGGGCTTCTTCACTAATTGAAATGATATCTTAAGCTTGGTAGTGAAAATGTGTATTTTGGCCTTTTAATTGCAAAGTCCAGGAACTCATAAATAAGCAGAAATAAACAGTTTTACTTTACTATGTTGCTGGAAAGTCAACTGTGCAAAAGTAGAATGAGAACCAAAATGCTGAGTTTTAGTCTGTCATTATTCATCTATCCAGAGTCTGTAAGACTTTTATGAAACACACTGTATTGGGTGGTTTTGACTTTTTTTATTGTAGTATAATTGACATACTATAGGCTATTAGTTTCAGGTGTATAACATTAGTATTCACTATTTGTATACATTGCAAAATAATAACTACAATAAGTCTTGTTACCATTCTAGTTTTTTCAATTAAAAATGCTTTGATGCCTTTTGCTAGTATCTTCAGACTTGGAGATGCTAATTTTTAAAATTCTGAGCTTTATTTTTATATATCAGAAAGCTAAATAATGCCCTTGAATTTTTTTAGTAGAACATTAATGTGTTATGTTATATTTTACTTTAAGTTTATACTTAAGAGTTTATGTGAATCATAGAATAATGTAGTTTAGCTACATATTTGAATAGTTAAGATGTGTAGATGTACATATAGTATATGATCATATTAATGGAGTCTGTTTTTTTTGTTCAAAGCCGAAACCATAATTTATCCCCTAAATGTGAAAGCTCCTTGGATCCATAGCCTCAGTCTTTACTCTCTGTATTCTTCCCTTCTACGTAACCCCCAACACTTAAATAATAACTTAGAGGAGTGACATTAAGATGGTTCTTGTCATTTCAAATACTTGAATTCTTTAAAGCACTTAATTGAGTGGCATTTAGCAGTTTTAACAATGTCCAGCATCAAACATTTTAGGAGAGGAAAGAACAGTAACACATCCAGTGGCAACTGATGGCATTTCAGGAGGCAGAAGGTAATTATTAAAATTAGAATGTTTTAAGTTTGAATAAGATTTGATGTTAACCAGCTGTGGTGCCCTGGAGCCTGAGGCAAATAATGCTCGGGTGGCTCAGGAATACTGGCCTGGAAAGATGGGTCAAGGCATTAACTGCTGGTTTGTTACTTTACCACATTGACCTAGGCTTATGACTGGGGAGGAAAGCACCAGAATCAATTGTAAGATAAAGAAAGAGGAACCTATGAGCACCATGTTAGAGATCTCTTTTTATATTTATCCTACCACCAGTGTCCGCTGTAAAGGTATTTCTAAAGGTAAAGAAGGTAGTATAAAAACCATTTGTTGCTACATAGTTGAGGCTGCCAAATAGCTAGAAAGTAAATAAGGATTATTTGGGGTTTTTCCTATAGTGCTTAGTGAGCAGAGAAGACTTTGCCATGAAATCAAATAGCTTTGCTTTTCATAAAAGACTCAGATAAGTGACATACCCTTCTCTTATAGTAAATTCTTTAATTATTTAGTTAAGTCCCTTATGGCTATATTTATGGCTACTTGATAAAAGATTTTACTATAATTCATCGTCCTTGTTTAAAACCTTATCTGTGCTGTAACTTGTCCTTTTTAAATTACTATTTGAGCTCTTTACTATGCTGGGGTTTTTTTTGCCTAAATAATCCAACTGAAATTTGTGAGTGGATATTTATTCCATCATGTGGAAAAGAATATATCCCTTTTAAAAAGCAAGTATCCCGGGCGCCTGGGTGGCTCAGTGGGTTAAAGCCGCTGCCTTCGGCTCAGGTCATGATCCCAGGGTCCTGGGATCGAGGCCCACATCAGGCTCTCTGCTCGGCGGGGAGCCTGCTTCCTCCTCTCTTTCTGCCTGCCTCTCTGCCTACTTGTGATCTCTCTCTCTGTGTCAAATGAATAAATAAAATATTAAAAAAAAAATTAAAAAGAAAAGCAAGTATCCCTTTAGAATTCTGACTGATTCAAAGGTCAAAAACCTGGTAGCTGTAAGAATTTCTTGATTGAAGAGGTTGGTATTAAAGGTATTTTCTTGAAATGACCATTTTATTTCTAATATGAAAATAATTTATAATTTAAACAAATTTCTAATCTGGCAAACATTGAAATATTTCTTTATATACATTTGCAGAAATGTTTCCTAAATTTACTGGAGTAAAACAGAATGATTCTCCTAAAGAACAAGTAAAGGTAAGTTAATTCTTCATTTTTTACCCTAGAATTTTAAAATGTATGCTATGACTCACTGATATAGTAATAAATTCTTTAGAATTTGTTTTGATTTAGGTGCCTGGGTGGCTCAGTTGGTTGGGTATCTGTCTTTGGATCAGGTCATGATCCCAGAGTCCCAGGATTGAGCCCTGCCCCTCCCCCACCCCAATCAGGGAGTCTGCTTCTCCCTCTCCCTCTGCTCCTCTCCCTGCTCATGCTCTCTCGCTCACTTTCTCAAATAAATAAATAAAATCTTAAAAAAAAAAAAAGATTTCTTCCTGAAGAAAATAGAATACAGGAACTAGTTGGCTACATTTTTCTAATAAGGTCTAACTGTTCTATAAATCAGACAGATTAGTAGAACAAATTATAGAAATTTTGAATTAATCTTGAGAGTCTAAATACAGAGGAAAGGCCTTGCGTTTCCTATATGCACACAGTAGGATGGAGGGTGTGTATAGTAAGGTGGAATTTCTAAATGTAGTAGGAAAATGGTAGTTAGGGTTTAAGATAAAGCTTTTAATTACCGGGCGCCTGGGTAGCTCAGTGGGTTAAAGCCTCTGCTTTCAGCTCAGGTCATGATCTCAAGGTCCTGGGATCGAGGCCCGCATCGGGCTCCCCCCCCCCCGCCTGCCTCTCTGCCTCCTGTGATCTCTCTCCCTCTGTCAAATAAGTAAATAAAAAAAAAAGCTTTTAATTACCAGCTATTAATTTTAGCACATCTGTGATTAGTAATTGACATGCTTTGAAAAGGATAGAAGTAGTTTTATCTGTGACTAATTCAGGTTGCCATTCTCATTAAATTTTTCATCCTCCGTATCCTTCTCAAGTATGGAATTATAGGTAGATACGTTTATTATATTATAAATGATTTAACATCATGTAACTGGGTTAGGGATGCACAACATAAATACCTGTCTTGAGGGAGCTCTCAGTTGTGAGAAGAAATAAAATCACATGGTTAAGACGTTACTTAATTAGTGCTAAATCTATATTCATAATTTATTGAGAAAATGAAGAAGGAACGTACATACTGCCTGAAGGAGGGAGTGCTTACAACGGGTTTTAAACTATAGGGAAAAGGAAGAAATGGTTAGTACATAGACACAAATTCAGGACTTATTTTTTTTAAACAGAAGTAGTAGCATGAGGAGAGGCAAAAAAAGCACAAGAGGTGTTCAGGGAAATACGGCAACATGGGTATTTGTAAGAGATTAGTTGGCTTGGGAAATAAAACAGGGAGGGCTTTGAACACTTAGGTGAAGTCGTAACTAATATGGTAGGCGAGAGTGAGTTCTCGAAGGTTTTTGAGTAAGAACAAAATACAGAGAGTCTGTTGCCATAGGTATTAGGGGAATCGAAATTATACTGATGAATTTTGAAAGCATTCTCCATACATAGCATACAGAATGCTGTCATAATAATCTGTGGCCAGAATTTTTTCAGTGTCCCTCATTGAGGAACAAATGCCCTCTGATGATAAGAGAGAATATATTTTTAGGAATATGAATAAGTGCATGTATTTGTGTGTTTCAAAAAGTGATTTTTTTGGCTGATTTAAACCTCAGCATTTGACTTTAAGTTTTGGGCTTGGGTCTGTATTATGGTTGGGATAAACATTCTTATGGCATTAGTTTTATTCAAGCTAGCATAGATAGGTTTTCATACACTTGCCTCATCTACTCATTTACTCTAACTCCTTTGTCAGATGGAGGAGAAAGACTTACTCCTCTCTGTACTATCTATAACTTAAAGCTTAGTAGGGAAGGTACTTGGGCTTTGGTACTATAACTTAGCTTGCAAATGAATAGATGTAAGATTCTAGGTAAGTTTCTTTTATTATAGCTAAGTCCTGTTGCAAAGTAAATGTGGATGATAGTTACACCAAACTCATGAAAACTGAAGAACTATAAAAAGGGTTTAGCCTGGTGCCTCACACATTATAAGCATTAAATAAATGTTAGCTGTAACACTATAATTTTTACCTAATAAATTAATCAGAATTTGTTGATAGCCTTACAGGTCAACTATCATATGATTTTTACCCACCCTTCCCATTATGCCTATAATTCAGTAACAGAAGGGGGGTAAAAGAAAGTGGATTAGTCTCTAGATTTGGTTTAAAAGGTCAGTTTTTATTTTCCACAGCTCACAGGAAAACATTGGAAAATAAGCAGCACTGTCTAATAATGTGCGTAAGTTTGTATGTATTATTAACTAAGATTATAGGCTTTGACTAACTCTACTTAGAACTATAGGATGGCCAAGTCATTTAATCATTCCACACCTTGGTTTTCTCATCTGTAAGAATGGGATAATTAAAACTTATAAGTTTGTATGACTATAGTAACACCATTTTTTGAGATAGAATTGTTTTTCCTATTGTGTTTCTATTTTTTTTTAGTTAAATCTCTTGTGTAGCTAAAACTCTGAAAGACAATTTTATTTATCTTTGTCTTAACAGATACAGTCTTCTGTGCAAGATAAAGCATCTGCAAAAACTACACTTGTTTGTCAGACTTCATGTGAAACAACACCAAATCACCACCAGTTAGCATTTAACCATCAAGAAGTAGAACATTTACAGAGTGTGAAAAACATTTCACCTTTACAAATTCTGCCTCCCTCAGGTAAAAAACTAACTGGTAAATAACTGGTAAATTCCAGCTTAGAAATAATCACTGAAGCACATTGTTAGAAATTATCTGCTTTATACCTAAAGATACTCATTACATTTTTTAAATTTTATTTTAATTCAATTAGCCAACATATAGTACATCATTAGTTTCAGATAATTCATCAGTTGTGTAAAACAGCCAGTGCTCATCACATCATGTGCCCTCCTTAATGTCCATCACCCAATTACCCCATCCCCCCCAGCTCCCCTCCATTAACCCTCAGTTTGTTTCCTATAGTTAAAAGTCTCTCATGGTTTGTCTCCCTCTGATTACTTCCCATCCATTACATTTGAGTAAGAAAATTAATGTGCAGTTCACACTCAGCTTACATTCAGGTAGATTATATACATTGGCGTAGGACATATATTAAAACCTTTCACTGCCAAAGTCAGTACTACTAAATTCTGAGTAGATTTCCATGCCTATTTGAGTTGGAAAGGTAGGATGGAATATGGAAAAGACAAAGATTTTATAGGTAGAAAAATTGTTAATATACATGAGAAATAGTTTACAGCTAAGGAAACTTGGGCTAGAAATACGTGGCTGGCAGTGGTTCCCATTTACCAAAACATCTTCCAAATCTGGCTAAATTTTTATATTGTTTGATTCATTTGACTAAATAGCTTGTCTGTTAGTCTTATCAGAAGTGAAGGTATTGCCTGTCTCATCCTGATTCTCCTGCTGGTGTATGGCACAAAGGATAATTCTCTCATACTGATGAGCCTAGCCTAGGAGTACCTGAATCTTGCAGTACTCTTCAGGTCTAGCCTAGAGGCAGGTGTGAATATTCCTTATGCATTTCTCCTTCTGTCTAGGCCGCTCACTGGTTTGTATTTGGCCCTCCAATGACAGGGGTTTCTCCAAAGCAGAAGAAATTTCTAAATTGTTTTACTGCAGCACAGATTAGGAGGAACAGAGAAATTTGGGTCCTCCCTTATTGCTTCCAGTGATAGCTCCCTATTGTTCTGTTTGAGTATTCTATATTGTATTTAACTCAAGTTTTAGCTCTTCCCAAAGCAACACTGGAGGGCATCCCAAGAATAAAAAAAAAAAAAGATCCAGAGTATGAAATATTTACATCTGTCCTTTTGTGGAAAAGGTTTTCAAATTATTCAGGAGCATAACTGAAGATATTGTAATTCTGGGTCATGAATTACCTTGAATACAGGTGTTCTATTTGGATCTTTTATTTTTGTATCCAAGTAACTTTAAACAGGAACGTAACAAAATTAGATTTTATATTAGGAAGTGATTACTGCTTAACTATAAAGGGGGCGGATTAAGGTGAAGATGCTCTGGTGTAGTTGGGATCAAGTAAGGAAGCTGAGTGATATAGTCTAGGAAGGAAATTATGAGGACCATAACTAAGGCAGTAAGTATGGAAAGGATGTGGATAAATTAGAAAAATATTTTTGTGGTACAGTTGATAGGCTTTGTTAGAATGAATGTCTCACCAAGGTATCATCCAGTAGTTGGACTGTCATTAAGAGGCAATGCTCACTTTGGACATGTTTGAGGTACTAGAGTATTAATTGGAAATACACAACTGTAAGTAGGTTTCTAGAACTAACATGGTATACAACTAATATATAGAAGCTACTTGAAACTGAGAATGAATGAAAACATCCAGGAAAATGTATAGAGCAGGAAGAGAAATGTCAAGGACAAAATTCTAGGAAACAAAACCTCCTCAATAAAAATAAAAAAATTAAGTTAAAAGATGATGTCATCAAATCACAAAGGTACAAAAGTACCACAAGAGTATATTGCAATGCATTAAAGTAAGATGAGAAGTGAGGAGAGAGGATTAAAATTGGCAGTGTGAAATTTTTTTGCAAAAGGCCATTGTGATTGGGGTAGAAGCAAGATTTTTATAAGTTGAGAAGTAATGGAATCTGAATGTAAAACACTCTTTCAAGAAGTTTGTTGTTGGAGAAGATAGCTGTGGCTTTAACAGGAAGATAGTTTTTTTGGTTTGTTTTTTGTTTTTTGGTTTTGGTGGGGGGGTGGTAGAGAATTTTTGGTTAAGAGTGGGAGACAGTTTTCATTATGTTTTGAGTTTTTGAATCAGAGAGAACCAGAGTAGAGAAAGATGTTGTTTTCACTATAGTAAATTCATAGAAGATTGATAGGGATAGCCCTGAAGAAGAACTAGACAGTAAGTCAAGATGGTCTTTTGTTCCCATTTTAAGAAAACATCCTAAAATAGCCTATCTGTGAAAAGTCAGGCTTTCGATATATAAGTCTTCAGTTGGGGAAGTTTACTGTATTACTTAAGTTTTGATTTATATGGGATTGTGAGTAAAAGGAATTTATGTGAATATTGTATAAAAGGAATGCTTGGATGATGCCAGAGTGGGTCTTCTACTTCACTTACAAATTTTTCAGAACCAAGTGGTTTGCATTTGCCAACTGTAGGTGGCACTATGCCCAAGGGAAACTGCAAATGTGTATAAGCTAACTGTATATAGAAGCTTACTTTTCTGGAGTTTAATCTTGATGGAAATAAATTTTTAGTTAAATCTTTTAAACAATAACATTTACTGTTATCTTTCATTTACATCAAACGTAAATCTTCATTTACATTTTCTTAATAAAAAATCTGACAAAATGTTAGTACATAAAAGCTTTAAGAAATTGAATCAAGTGTTATCAATTTTTTTTAAAATGACTGCCATCATCTCTGCATGAACTGGAAAATGCCTAATTTTTTCCCTTAAAATAAGTTGAAGTTTTAAGTTACAAAGGATTACTAGCCTTAGCCTTATAATTTACCCATTTCCCAAATTCATTTCCCAGCTTATAAATCTTCCCTCAATTATATTAAGAATTCTTTAAAAACAAATATTTTTGCTGCATATGATTATGAATTAATATGGCAAATGAAAAGGTATATTAAAGAGTTTGCCATCTAGTAGGAGAAATAAACAACTGGTATACAAAGTAAAAGTAATGTTCCCTAAAAGAATCAAATCAAAATTGAAAGAGGTGAGGAAGGCAAAATTACCTGATCTCTTTGGCAGATGTGTATTTTACAGATTAAGTATCATTTGAGCTGGATATTGGAGGAAGAAGTAAGACTTATCTATGTATATCTAGGACTGAAAGGCATTTTGGATGGAGGAAACAACATGCATGAAGGTATTTAGGCAATCAATAATTGGATGTGATTAAACCTTTGGTTGGATAAATAGGAATATGGGGAAATGAATTTGGAAAGGTAGACCAGGTTCAGATCATAAAGAGCCTTGATATCTACAGACTTTGGACTTAATGGTAATGGTATAGTCACTGGGGGGCCAGTGAAGGGTTTTTCGTTTGTTTGTTTTTGTTGTTGGTTTTTTTGTTTTGTTTTGTTTTGTTTTTGAGCAAAGGGTGTGCTTCCAGGTAATTAATCTGCCAATATTATATAGGCCATTTGGAAGAATGGGCCATAAGGCCCAGAGAAAGAAGAGACCAACTGGGCTTTTGCAGTAGTAGGGGGGACAAAAATGAAATAATGGAAAGAAAGAAAAGTGAAAGGTTGAAAAAAATTACAAGGGTAGAATGAGCAGGTCTGCAAAAGATGAAAATATTCTAGATTTTAATAACAAAGGAGTATAAGCTTTAGAGACTCAGAGAATATGGGCTAGATACTGGTGCAGGTTGAAAAACTTAAGTCTGGGCGCCTGGGTGGCTCAGTGGGTTAAAGCCTCTGCCTTCGGCTCACGTCATGATCTCAGGGTCCTGGGATCCAGCCCTGCATCGGGCTCCCTGCTCAGCCGGAAGCCTGCTTCCTCCTCTCTCTCTGCCTGACTCTCTGCCTCCTTATGATCTGATCTCTCTCTCTGTGTCAAATAAATAAACAAAATCTTTAAAAAAAAAAAAAAAGAAAGAAAGAAAGAAAGAAAGGAAGAAAAATGTAAGTCCGAGGAAAGAGAAGTTTTGTAGTATTTTGCGGTACCAAAGGGTCATCCCCATAAAAATGTTTTTTTAGAGAGTTGGACCTTTGACCTACTTCCCAGGCTTCTGTGACACTATTTTTTTCATTATCCCATCTCTTTGAATGTTCCTTACAGATATCTCTGTATCTGCCTATCTTTAAATGCTGATAATACTCTGAGTTACATCCTTAAGCCTTTATCTTTTTATTTCAGAGTATTCCAGCCATGTTCCAAAGCCTAGGTTTACTAAGCTAGTAGTGATCCCCTCAACTTTATAGCAGTAGGCTTGGAACAGCCTTCCCGTTTACCCAGGACTGCCATACGTTGATTGTTTTCTATTTATTATAACGTGTTAAAAGTTGGGAGGTAGTGATCTATACATTCTTCCTGAGTGATCTTGGTGTCTGTGACTAATAGTTTCATTTTTACAAATCAAGCATCCAGGCCTCATGCATATTTATACAACTCTACTGAATATCTTCTTAAACATCACATAGGGCTGTCAAACACAGTATGCCAAAACTGAATTTCCCTATTTTAATCCCCACGTTTTAATCTTTCCTCTTTAATTCTTTTTTTGCCTTAGAAAACACTATTACTTAACTACCAGCAGGACTGGCCTGCATGCCACAGTGGACACTGGGCTCAGGGCATGTGTAGGATGAGAGGAGGACATGATGACTGGGAAGCTGCTTTGAAGGAAAGGGGTGTTCTGGCAGCCAGGCTCATGAGCCCCTCAGATTCACTTCCACCAGTGGTGGACCTTGTAAAGGAGTCATGGCAAGCTATGGCTGTGCCACCAGTAAGATTAAGAAATTCCTGGCAATCTAGCTGGCCATCAGAGTTGAGGTCCAGTTTTTTCATCATGCAGTGAAGGACCCCAGGGTCCTTCTGGTTCTTTATGAAGGCAGCCAGTTCTGTACTCATGAAGGTTAGGAACTCTGCCTTGGAGAGTGCATTTGTTACCCTCCTATCCAGCACACCTCTGGAAATGGTAATCAGAAAGACAATGCACTGCTTGGTCTCAGTAGGGCTGGACATTTTTGCCATGTGTGTGTGGAGCAGGCACTTGGAGCCTGTGACCAGGTGGCGGCCATGCTATTCCTCTTTAACTCTTGATAATAGCACTGCCACCACTTATCTCAGTCAACTGAGAGTCATTTAGAATTTACTTCTCTTGACATACTTGCTCTTTTTACTTCTTAATATCTCACTGTAAGCGCAAAAGGGATATAGTTCGAAACTTAAAGCTTAACTCCCTATTTTTCCATTCCTTGTCAAACTGAGAAAATATAGGCATATTGGGCTATGTAGGGACATATAAATTTAATCTTTGCTCTGTCATTCATGCCTCCATTGTAAGTTTTTTCTCACCCTTCTGTGCTCACTCCTATCCCTTAATGTTCCTCTCTTCTTCAAGCCTCAACTTCAACTAGTAGGATTTGGCCAGAGAATCAGTCAAGGGATTGATGGGTAGGAGAAGCTTGAATGTAAGTTCCTATAATATATAACTGGCTAGATTTCTGTGAGCTTGAATCAGTTAACAAAGACAGCAGCAGAGATTTCATTTGTCTCCTCTTTCCTTTTGCTACTTGTTAGGGCCTGTAGTAAAGAATTAGGGAGAATTGAAAGAGAAATGACCCAAGTAAGTTCATGCATCAGGGTGTTCATGGTTGCATATGACAGAAAAGTCAGTTCAAGATGGCTTGAACAATGGAAGTTATTTTGTTAGCATATACAATCACCAGTCCAAAGGTAGGTCAGTCATTTAGGCATGGATTGACCAAGACTTAAGCTTTTTCTGTAGTTACCTTTACCAATAATAAATGAAATATTTGTATGAAAGTTTAACAGATAATAGGATTGCATAGTTTGTTCTCTTCACCCCCGAGTCAAGCCAACCTTTTACATTTTATACTCTTCTCACTAGCTATGATAGATATTTAGTGTCTTAGTTCTTCCATTCTTTGTGTTTCGTTTTCAATTTCATCAAGAAGTATCTTTCCCTACGAGCACTGCATTGGCTTAGGCCTACTCTTTCCTAACTGACTCACTGGTGTTGGGTAGCCTCATGAATCTGGAGCTGAGGTCAGCTTGTACACTAGAGGACTGCTATACCATGGGAACAGACGGAACAGATTTTGGTGGGTGAGCCACGGTGTCAACTATCTCTAATGTAGACAAAACGAGGACATAAATTTCAAGTGAAAAAATATTTATGTTACAGTATAACAGTTCCTCAACTAAGAATATTCCAAAGTTAAAACAACATAAAAAAATTAATCATCTTGTTTTCATAGTTTCTGTCCTGGGGACGGGGTCAGGAAGGGAGAAAAAGTAAAAATATGGACAAACAAGATGAAATATATTGATTATACTGTTCTAAAAATGTGTGCATCTAGGTGATTCTGAGCAACATTTGAATGGCCTAACTGTGATGCATCAGTCTGGTGATAATGACACAGCGGTGTTAGAATCTGAATGTCAAGTATCTTTGCAGAAGGTAAGAATGATGATATTTTCCCCCCACAGATCTTGAAGGCATTTAAAACTGAATATGGACGTGGCACAAGGGGTATTTCAAGACTTAACTTGAATGAGATTTTGGATCTCTGAGCCTCTTTAGTAAAAAAAAAAAACTTTTTTGGCCTATTTTATTTTATTTTAAAGATTTTATTTATTTATTGGGCAGAGAGAGACATAGTAAGAGAGGGAACATAAGCAGGGGGAGTGGGAGAGGGAGAAGCAGGCTTCCCGCTGAGCAGGGAGCCCGATGCGGGACTGGATCCCAGGGCCCTGGGATCATGACCTGAGCTGAACGCAGACGCTTAACGACTGAGCCACCGAGGCACCCCTTTTTGGGCCTATTTTTAAAAAAAGTTTCTTGTGAACAACACCTTCCCTCTCCCTTCTACCATAAGTTCCCATGCTTGTGTTTGATTGTAAGTTCTGTAATGCTGTGCCAGCATGTCATAAAGGTGTCTTTTACAATTTGTTATGGGGGATTTCCCAATGGAATCTTTTGTGTACTTTCAAACTACACATTGATCATTCTTTGAACAAATATTGTAGATGTTTGGGATGCATTAGATATATCAGGTATTCTTCTAGGCATTTGAGTCATTCTCAGAAACCTACTGTGAAGGAAATGTTTATGTATCCTTCTTTTTCCCTCCCTCCCTTCCTCTCTTCCATCTTTCCACTCTTCCTTTCTTTCTTTCCTTTCTTTTTTCCTTGCAAGTACTCCAGAGGACAACTCTTATAATTCCTAAATGTTTGGCTACACTTAGGAATATCTAGCATTTCACCATAAGGAGCATACTGATTTGGTCCTTGTGTTTTCTTAGTATTTTTAATTTTCTTAGATAATGTTCTGCTAATAATTATTATCATCAAAGATTATGTTGAATTTGGGTGTTGTGTTATTCATAAGAATCATTTTTAAAAGTGCCTTTTCTGGAGCGCCTGGGTGGCTCAGTTGGTTAAGTGTCTGCCTACAGCTCAGGTCATGATCCCAGGGTCTTGGGATTGAGCCCCTGCATTGGGCTATCTGCTCAGCGGAGAGCCTGCTTCTCCCTCTGCCTCTGCTCCCCAGCTTGTGCTCTTGCATGCACTCTTCTCTCTCTCTGTCTCAAATAAATAAAATCTTTTTTTTAATGTGCCTTTTTTGATATCCAAAATTAGTTTTTTGTTTTACTGGGCTTTGTTTTAATAACAGAAGTGTTGCCCATCCCCTTTACGATGGAAAAAATAGTAACACAGAATTTCTTAAATATTTGGCTTAACTATAATCTTTGTTTCTAACTTAACAAAATTATTTTTAATTTTTGTCTTAAAAATTTTTTATTTGTGACAGAGAGAGATCACAAGTAGGCAGAGAGGCAGGCAGAGAGAGAGCCTGATGAAAGGCTTGATCCCAGGACCCTGAGGTCATGACCTGAGCCAAAGGCAGAGGCTTAACCCACTGAGCCACCCAGGCGCCCGCCATCCCGGTTTATATTGCCATCAACAGTATGCAAGGATTCCCTTTTCTCTCCATCCTCACCAATACTTGTTATCTCTTATCTTCTTGATGATAGCCATTCTAACAGGTGTGAAATGATTATCTCATTGTGGTTGCGATATGAATTTCTCTGGTGACTAGTGATGTTTAGCACCTTTTCATGGACCTGTTGTCCATTTGTATATTTTCTTTGGAAAAAAGGCCTGTTCAGATCCTCTGCCTGTTTTTTAAATGGATTGTTTGTTTTTTTTGCTATTGAGTTGTATGAGTTCTTTATGTATTTTGGATATTAAATTATCATATACAAGATTTTATCATATACAAGATTTGCAACTATTTTCTCAAGTAGGTGACCTTTTCTGTTTGTTTCCTTTGTTGTATGAAGCATGTGGCTGTCCAGTTTTCCTAGCATCATTTATTGAAGAGATTATCCTTTGCTTATTCTATACTCCTCATTCCTTTGTTGTACATTAATGGACCAAATTTGTGTGATTTTATTTCTGGGCTCTATTCTGTTTTAGTGATCTATGTATCTGTTTTATTATAAATACCATACTACTATGATTACTGAAGCTTTGTAATATAGTTTGAAATTAGGAAGCATGAGGCTAATTTTGTTCTTTTTCAAGATTTCTTTGGCTATTTGAAGTCTTCTGTGGTTCCATGCAGATTTTAAGATTGTTCAATTTTTGTGAAAAATGCCTTTGAAATTTTGATAGGGCTTCATTGACTCTGTAAATTGCCTTGAGTAGTATGGACATTTTAACAATATTCTTTCTTTGAATCCACGGACATGGAATATTTTCTCATTTGTGTCTTCAGTTTCTTTCATCAGTTTCTTTCACAAGTCTTAGTTTTCAGTGTATAGGTCTTTCATCTCCTTAGTTTATTATTTCTACGTATTTTGTCCTTTTTGATGTGGTTATAAATGGAATTGTATTCTTTTTTTTTTTTTAAGACTTAATGTATTATTTATTTGTCAGTGTGAGAGACAAAGAGCACAAGCATGTAGAGATGCCAGCAGAGGGAGTATCAGGCTCCCCACCAAGCAGGGAGCCCGATGTGGGACTCAATCCCAGGACCCTGAAATCATGACCCGAGCCTAAGGCAGACACCTAACCAACTGAGCCACCCAGGTGTCCCTGGAATTGTATTCTTAATGTCTTTTTCTGATAGTTTGTCATTAGTGTATAGAAACAGCATGAATTTTTGTATAATGATTTTGTAACTAGCAAACCCTACTGAATTTAATAATTCTAATAAAGTTTTGTTGTTGAGCCTATAGGGTTCTTTATACTATCATGTAATCTGCAAATACTGACAGTTTTACTTATTTCTGATTTGAGTGTCTTTTATTTATTTTTCCTGCCAAATTGCTCTTTCTAGGACTACAATACTATGTTGAATAGAATTGGTAAGAGTGGGCATCCTTATTTTGTTCTTGATTTAAGAAGAAAAGCTTTCTTCTTTTCACTGTTGAGTATGTTATTAGCTGTGGGTCTTGTCATGTATAGCTTTTATTATGTGAGACACCTTACTTCTATGCCCACTTTGTCGAGAGTTTCTATCACCCCAACAGCTGTTGGAGCACCTCGGGGACACAGTCATTTAAGCGTCTGACTCTTGGGTTTGGCTCAGGTTGTGATCTCAGGGTCATGGGATCAAGCCCCACGTTTGGCTCTGTGCTTGACCCGGAATCTGCTTGGGTTTCTCTCTCCCTCTGCCCCTCCCCCCACTTTCAAATAATTAAATAAAATTTTATTACATGCTTTTTCTCTCTCAGTTGAGGTAATCATGTGATTCTCATTCTTCATTTTGTTATTGTGGAATATTGTATTGATTCATGGATTTTTTTTTAAGGGAGGTTTTCTTTTTTTTTTTAAAGATTTTATTTATTTGTCAGAGAGAGTGGGAGAGAGCACAAGCTGGCAGAGTAGCAAGCAGAGGCTGAGAGAGAAGCAGGCTACCCGCTGAGCAAGGAGCCTGTTGTGGGACTCAATCCCAGGACCCAGGGATCATGACCTGAGCTGAAGGCAGATGCTTAACTGACTGAGCCACTCAGGTGTCCCTGATTGGTGGATGTTGAACCATCCTTGCATTGCCAGAGTAAATCCTACTTGACTGTGGTCCCTTTAATGTATTGTTGAATTGGGTTTGCTAATATTTTATTGAGGACTTTATATCTATGTTCATTAGGGATAGTGGTCTGTAATTTTCTTGTGTCCTTACCTGGTTTTGGTGTAGGGTAATGCTGGCTATAAAGTAAATTTGGAAGAGTTTCCCTCCTATTTTGGGGGAGAGTTTGAGAAGGATTGGTATTCTTTAAATGTGAAACCATCTCTTCTTGGATTTTGTTTGGAGGCTTTTGATTGCTGACTTAGTGTCCTCACTAGAAGTCAGTCTGTTCAGATTTTCTGTTTCATCATCATTCGGTTCTGAAAGATAGGTATGTTTATAGAAATTTATCCATTTCTTCCAGGTTCATTTCATTGACTTATAATGGTTCATATTAGTCTCTTATCTTTGTATTTCTGTGATTTCAGTTGTAATATCTCTTTCATTTATGATTCTACTTACTTGAATCCTCTTTCTCTTGGTGAGTCTAGCTAAAGGTTTGTCTATTTTTTTATCTTTTCAAAAAAATCAGTTTTTAGTTTAATTGATCTTTTCTGTTCTTTTAAAACTATTTCTGCCTTGACCCTTTGTTATTTCCTTCCTTCTACTAACTTTGGGCTTTGTTCTTTTTCTAGTTCCTTGAGGTACAAAGTTAGGTTATGTGAGATCTTTCTTGTTTCATGATGTATGCACTTATCACTGTATACTTCCCTCTTGAACTCCTTTTGCCATATTCCATACATTTTGGTATGTAGTATTTCCATTTTCATTTGTCTCAAGATTTTTTTTTAATTTCTTCCTTGAGCCATTGACTGTTCCAAAGGAGCATGTTGTTTAATCTCCATATTTGTGAATTTTCCAGTTTTAATCTTGTAATTGATTTCTAGTTTCATACTGTTGTGGTCAGGAATAATGCTTGATATAATTTCAGTCTTCTTACATTTATTCAGACTTGTTTTGTGGTATAACACATGATCTGTACTGGAGAATGTAGCAGTTTAACTCTTAGAAGGGCCTTCTAGACTTGCATTGTCCAGTGTGCAATATGGTAGCCACCAACCACATATGGTTATTGAGCCCTTGAAATGTGGCTAATGTAACTGAGGAACTTAGTCTTAAACCTTATTTTTTAATTAATTTAAATTTTAAAACTGATAGTTCAGTTATTGGAAAACTTAAGTATGTTTGGAATAATAGTTTAATTGTGCATGTCTACTTTTTCAACTGTACATTTTATGAAATGTGATCGTAAATCTTTGTCAAAGATTAACCATTGGTTTGTTTCTGGGTTCTGTATTCTGTTCCATTGATCAATGTGTCTGTTTTTGTGCCAGTACCATGCTGGTTTGATTACTGTAGCTTAATAGTGTATCTTGAAACCTGGGATTGTCATACCCCCAGTTTTGTTCTTCTCCAAGATTGGTTTGGGTGTTTGGGGTCTTATTGGTCCCATACAAATTTTTTTTTTTAAGATTTTATTTATTTATTTGACAGAGAGAGATCACAAGTAGGCAGAGAGGCAGGCAGAGAGAGAGGAGGAGGAAGCAGGCTCCCCGCTGAGCAGGGAGCCCGATATAGGCCTCGATCCCAGGACCCTGAGATCATGACCTGAGCTGAAGGCAGAGGCTTTAACCCACTGAGCCACCCAGACACCCCCATACAAATTTTTTTAATAAAGATTTTATTCTTTTGAGAGGGAGAGAGAGAGAACATGAGTGGGATGAGAGGCGGAGGGAGAAATTGACTTCCTGCTGAGCAGGGGTCCACATTCCTGCTCAATGCAGGACTTGATCCTGGGACTCCAGGATCATGACCTGAGCTGAAGTCAGATGCTTAACTGACTGAGCCACCCAGGTACCCATGGTTCCATACAAATTTTAGGATTATTTGTTCTAGCTCTGTGAAAAATGCTGTTTATATTTGATAGTGATTGCATTTAATCTAGATTGCTTTGGGTAGTGTGAACATTTTAACAGTATTTGCCTTCCAATCCATGAGCATGAAATACCTTTCTATTTGTGTCATCTTCAGTTTCTTTTTTTTTTTTTTTTAAGATTTTATTTATTTATTTCATAGAGGGAGAGAGATCACAAGGAGGCAGAGAGGCAGGCAGAGAGGGGGGGAAGCAGGCTCCCCACTGAGCAGGGAGCCCGATGCGGGCCTCGATCCCAGGACCCTGAGATCATGACCTGAGCCGAAAGCAGAGGCTTTAACCCACTGAGCCACCCAGGCGCCCATCTTCAGTTTCTTTTATCAGTATTTTATACTTCTCAGAGTAGAAGTCTTTCATCTCCTTGGTTAAGTTTATTCCTAAGATGTCTGCTGTTTTTGGTGCAGTTGTTAATGGGTTGTTTTCTTAGTTTCTCTTTCTGCTATTTCATTATTAGTGTATAGAAATGGGATGGATTTCTGTATATTGATTTTTTTTTTTGTATACTGATTTTATTGTACCCTGTTACTTTACTGAATTCATTCATCAGTTCTAGTAGTTTTTTTGGTGAAGTATTTGGGTTTTTCTAAATATAGTATCATGTCATCTGCAAATAGTGAAAGTTTTACTTCCTTACCAATGGCAATGCCTTTTATTTCTTTCTCTTGCCTGATTGTTAAAACTAGGACTTTCCAACTATGTTGAATAAAAATGGTGAGAGTGGACATCCTTGTGTTTCTCCTGATCTTAGGGGAAAGGTTTCTATCTCGTTTATTTCTGCTCTGATCTTTATCATTTCCTTCCTTCTGCTGACTTTAGGCTTTGTTTGTAGTTATTTTTCTAGCTTCTTTAGGTGTAAGGTTAGGTTGTCGATTTGAGACTTATTGTGCATCATGAAGTAGGCCTGTATTGCTGAAAACTTTTCCCTCTTACCATCTCAAAGATTTTGGACCATTGCATTTTCATTTTCATTTGTCTCTACACATGTTTTGATTTCCTCTTTGATTCCTTGGTTGACACATTCATTGTTCAGTAGCATGATACTTAACCTCCATGTATTTGTGTTCTTTCCAGATTTTTTCTTGTGGTTGACTGCTAGTTTCATAATGTGGTGGTCAGGAAAGATGTATGACATGACTTTGATCTTTTTTAATTTGTTGAGATTTATTCTTTGGCCTAACATGTGATCCATACTGGAGAGTACTATGTGTCCACTTGAAAAGAAAGTGTATTCTGCTGCTTTAGGATGGCATGTTCTGACTATATCTGTTGGCTCCATCTGGTCCAATGTGTCATTGAAAGCCACTGTTTCCTTGTTGATTTTCTGTTTGGATAATCTATTCTTGATGTAAGTGTGGGGTTAAAGTCCCCTACTATATTGTGTTGCTACTGATTACTTCCTTTATGTTTGTTATTAGCTGCTTTATGTATTTGGGTGCTCCCATCTTGGGTGCATAAATATGTACAACTGTTATATCTTCTTGTTGAATTGGTCTCTTTATGATTATAGTGTCCTTTGTCTCTTGTTTTAGTCTTTGTTTTAAAGTCTGTTTTAGGGGCACCTGGGTGGCTCAATCGGTTAAGCATCTGCCTTCAGCTCAGGTCATGATCCCAGGGTCCTGGGATTAATCTCCGCCTCAGGCTCCCTGCTCCATGGGGAGCCTGCTTCTCCTTCTCCCTCTGCCTGCTGCTCTGCCTGTTTGTATTCTCTCTCTCTCTCTCTCTCTCTCGCTATCAAATAAATAAATAAAATCTTTAAAAAAGTAAATAAAATCTGTTTTATCCACCCATAACCAGCAAGGAAATTGAAGCAGTAATCAAAAATCTCCCAATAAACAAGAGCACAGGGCCAGTGACTTCTCAGGGAATTCTACCAAACATTTAAAAAAAATTTTTTTAAGGTTTTATTTATTTGTTTGACAGAGAGAGAGAGACAGAGAGATTGAGAGAAGCACAAACAGGGGGAGAGTGGGAGAGGGAGAAGCAGGCTTCCCGCAGAGCAGGGAGCCTGACTTGGGGCTCGGTCCCGGGAGTCTAGGATCATGACCCAAGCTGAAGGCAGACGCTTAACAACTGAGCCACCCAGGCACCCCTCTACTAAATATTTAAAGAAGAATTAATACATATTCTTCTAAAACTGTTCCAAAAAACAGAAATGGAAGGAAAACTTCCAAAATCATTCTATAAGGCTAGCATTTACCTTGGTCCCAAAACCAGACAAAAACCTAACCAAAAAGGATTACAGACCAATATCCCTGATGAACATGGATGCCAAATTCTTACCAAAATACTAGCCAGTAGGATCCAACAGTACATTAAAAGGATTATTCACTACAACCAAGTGGGATTTATTCCTGGGCTGAAAGGTTGCTTCAACATCTGCAAATCAATCAATGTGATATACTACATTAAGAAAATGAAGAACAAGAACCATATGACACTCTCTGTACATGCAGAAAAAAACATTTGAAAAAGTACAGCATCCTTTCTTGATTAAAACTCTTCATATTATAGGGATAGAGGGTACATATCTCAATATCATAAAAGCCACCTATGAAAAAACCACAGCGAATATCATTGTCAGTGGGGAGAAACTGACAACTTTCCCCCTAAGGTCAGGAGCATGGCAGGGATGTCCACTATCATCACTGCTGTTCAGTATAGTACTAATGATGCACTATATGTTGGCTAAATGAACATTTAAAAAAAGATTATAATAAAGAAAATTTTAAAAATCACATACACAAAAAATGTCTGTGCTACCTAGAGCAATCTATTCATTCAATGCAATCCCTATCAAAATATCATCAACTTTTTCCATAGAGCTGGGATAAATAATACTAAAATTTGTATGGAACCAGAAAAGACCCTGAATAGCCAAAGGAACATTGAAAGAAAAAATAAAACCAAAGCTGGTGCCATCACAATTCCAGACTTCAAGTCTATTACAAAGCTGTAATCATCAAGACAGTATGGTACTGGCCCAAAACAGACACATACATCAATGGAACAGAATAGAGAACTCTGAAAAGGACCCTCAACTCTATGGTCACCTCATCTTCAACAAGGCAGGAAAGAATATCCAATGGAAAAAGTCCCAATGGTGTTGGGAAAATTGGACAGCCACATGCAGAAGAATGAAATTGGACCATTTCCTGACACCATACACAAAAATAGACTCAAAATGGATGAAAGACCTAAATGTGAGACAGGAATCCATCAAAATCCTAGAGGAGAACATAAGCAGCAACCTCTTCGACCTTAGCCACAGCAACTTCTAAGAAAACATCGCCAAATGCAAGGGAAGTAAGGGCAAAAATGAACTGTTGGGATTTTATCAAGATAAAAAGCTTTTGGGACGCCTGCATGGCTCAGTTGGTTAAGTGGCTGCCTTCAACTCGGGTCATGATCCCAGAGTCCTGGGATCGAGTCCCACATCGGGCTCCTTGCTCGGCAGGGAGCCTGCTTCTCCCCTGCCTGCTTGTGCTCTCTCTCTCTCTCCCTCTGACAAATAAATAAAATCTTTTAAAAAAAGATAAAAAGCTTTTGCACAGCAAAGGGAACAGTTAACAAAACTAAAAGACAATGGACAGAATGGGAGAAGATATTTGCAAATATCAAATAAGGGGCTAGTATCCAAAATCTATAAAGAACTTATCAAATTCAACACCCAAAGAACAAATAGTCTAACCAAGAAATGGGCAGAAGACATGAACAGATGTTTCTGCAGAGAAGATATTCAGATGGCCAACAGACACATGAAAAAGTGCTCAACATCACTCGGCATCAGGGAAATACAAATCAAAACCACAGTGAGATACCACCTCACACCAGTCAGAATGGACAAAATTAATAAGTCAGGAAATGACAGATGTTGGCAAGGATGTGGAGAAAGGGGAACCCTCCTACAGTGTTGGTGGGAATGCAAGCTGGTGCAGTCATTCTGGAAAACAGTTTGGAGGTTCCTCACAAAGTTGAAAGTAGAGCTACCCTATGACCCAGCAATTGATCTAATGGGTATTTAACCCATAGATGTCCATCATTGGAATGTGTTAATCCAAAGGGGCACCTGCACTGTAATGTTGATAGCAGTAATGTCCACAATAGCCAAACTATGGGAAGAACCTAGATGGGCGCCTGGGTGGCTCTGGGTTAAAGCCTCTGCCTTTGGCTCAGGTCATGATCTCAGGGTCCTGGGATCGAGACCCGCATCAGGTTCTCTGTTCAGCAGGGAGCCTGCTTCCTCCTCTCTCTCTCTCTGCCTGCCTCTCTGCCTACTTGTGATCTCTCTATCTCTGTCAAATAAATAAGTAAATAATCTTAAAATAAAATAAAAAAAAGAACCTAGATGTCCATCAGCAGATGAATGGATAAAGAAGATGTGGTGTACACACACACATACACACACACACAGAGGAATATTATAAAAAAATGAAGTCTTACCATTTGCAATGACAGGGTTGGAACTAGAGGGTATTATGCTAACTAAGCAAAATAATTCAATCAGAAAGACAGTTCTAGGATATCACTGATATTTGAAATTTGAGAAAGAAGGCAGATCATAGGGGAAGAGAGGAAAAAATGAAACAAGATGAAACCAGAGAGGGAGAGAAACCATAAGAGACTCTTGGTCTCAGGATACAAACTGAGGGTTGCAGAGTGGAGGGGGGTGGGAGAGATGGGGTGGCTGGGTGATGGGTGTTGAGGGGGCGGTATGTTGTGGTGAGTGCTGTGTATTGTGTAAGACTGTTGAATCACAGACCTGTACACCTGAAACAAATAATATATTGTATGTTAATAATGAAATAATTATAAAAATTTTAAAAAGGGGACATTACAGCGTAGACATTTAATGAAATAACTATAGCTTCAACAGGAATATTCTGAAGTACAATGGGTTTTTCTCACACCGAAAATGTGTGGCAGTAAAGAAAACAATGACTAGTGACTATTTGTATAGTTTGAGGTCACTAACTGCGATGTTTTCATGACCAGCAGTTTTACCCACCATTACTTTTCTACCATGAGGGCAAATGTCAACACAGTGAAAACGGTATGAATAATTTCTCAGTATTATTATGGAAACAGTTTTCATCTTGTGGACTCCCTACAAATGTCTGAGGACCTTCAAGGATCCATGGCTCACATTTTGGCAACCACTTCTGTATAGGAATCTATTGAAATAAATATACCACACTAAATTAAAAAACAATAAAATTAAAAAGTCTGTTTGTTCTGATACAAGTATTTCTACCCTGGCTTTCCTTTCTCTTCCATTTGCATAATAAATGCTTTTCCATCCCTTCACTTTCTTTTTTTAGATTTTATTTATTTATTTTGACAGAGAGAGATTACAAGTAGGCAGACAGGCAGGCAGAGAGAGAGGAGGAAGCAGGCTCCCCGCTGAGCAGAGAGCCCGATGTGGGCCTTGATCCCAGGACCCTGAGATCATGACCTGAGCCGAAGGCAGAGGCTTTAACCCACTGAGCCACCCAGGCGCCCAATCCCTTCACTTTCAATCTGCATGTGTCATTAGTATGAAATGAGTCTCTTGGAGACGGCATATTGGTGAGCCTTGCTCCTTTATCCATTCCATCACCCTTTGTCTTTTGACTGGAGCATTTAGCCCATTTTCATTCAAAGTAATTATTGATAAGTATAGACTTATTTCCATTTTGTTGCTTGTTTTGTGGTTATTTTTGTAGGTCTTACCTATTATGATTTTTCTTGTTCTCTTCTCACAGTTTGTTGGTTTTATTTAGTGATAGACTTGGATTCTCTTCTCTTTATTTTTTTGCTTATCTATTACTGGTTTTTATATTTTGGTTACTATTAGGTTTGTATATAACATCCTATGCGTATAGCAGTCTATATTAAGTTGATGGTCCTTTAGGTTGAACTTCTTTACTCCTCTCCATACCTCCCACTAAGTTTTAGGTATATGGTATCAAACCTTACATCATTTTATTTTGTGAATCCCTTGACTGATTTTTATAGCCATACTTAATTTTGCTGCTTTTGTGCGTCCTATTTTTCTTACTCCTAATTACCGTCTTTCTTCCACTCAAACAGTCCCCTTTAATATTTCTCACAGGGCTGGTTTAGTGGTGATGAATTCCTTTAACTTTTCTTTGGGAAACTCTCTCTCTCCTTTTCTGAATGATAGGCTTGCTGGATAGAGTATTCTTGATTACAGATTGTTTTTTTCTTTCAGCATATTGAATATATCATGCCACTTCTCGATTATACAGTTTCTGCTGAAAAATTAGCTGATAGCCTTATGGGGGTAAGGTGATAGCCTTACATGTTTTCTTTTCTCCTGAAGCTTTTAAAACTAAGTTTTCAATTTTAATGAGTATGTGTCAGGGCACCTGGGTGGCTCAGTTGTTAAGTGTCTGCCTTCGGTTCAGATCAGGATCCCATGGTCCTAGGATTGAGTCCCACATTGGGCTCCCTGCTCCGGGGGAAGCCTGCTTCTCCCACTCCCCCTGCTTGTGTTCCCTCTCTCCCTGTTTCTTTCCCTCTCTCTCTCTCTCTCTCTCTGTTAAATAAAAGAAAGAGAGAAAAAAATCTTTTTAAAAATAAAATTATAAGGCACCTGGGTGGCTCAGTGGGTTAAAGCCTCTGCTTTCAGCTCAGGTCATGATCTCAGGGTCCTGGGATCGAGACCCGCATCGGGCTCTCTGCTCAGCAGGGAGCCTGCTTCCCCGCCCCCCCCCCGCCTGCCTCTCTGCCTCCTTGTGATCTCTCTCCCTCTGTGAAATAAATAAATAAAATCTTAAAATAAATAAATAAATAAAAATAAATAAATAAATAAATAAAATTATATAATTACTATGTGTCCTGGTGTGGACCTCTTTGGATTGATTTTGCTGGGGGTTCTCTGTGCCTCCTGGATCTGGATTTCTGGTTCCTTTCCCAGATTTAGGAAGTTTTCAGTTATTATTTCTTCAAATAAATTTTCTCTCCCCTTTTTTATCTCTTTTCTTTTTGGGATTCCTGTAATGTGAATGTTATTATGCTTGATGGTGTTGCTGAGTTCCTTAAGTCTTATTTCACCTTTTATTATTATTATTATTATTAGTCTCTCTCCTTCTCAGCTTGTTTTACATTACTGTATCCTACAGGTTGCTGATCTGTTCTTGTGCTTCCTCTAGCCTACTGTTTCTTCCATCTAGTTATTTTTAATTTCACTTACTGAGTTCATTTTTTTTTATGTTTTCTATCTCTTTTTTAATGGTTTCACTGAGGTCTTTCACTCTTGTTTGGAATCCAGTGAGTATCTTTATGACCAATACTTTAAATTTTGTTAGTCATATTATTTATCTGTTTCATTTTAGGTCTCTTGCTATGGCTTTGTCCTGTTCTTTCATTTGGGACATATTCCTTTTCTCATTTTGTCTAATTCTCTGTGTTTGTTTCTTTGTGTTATGAAAGTCAGGTACATCTACACTTGAAAGTAATGGGCTTTTGAAAAAGTGGTCGTGTAGTACCCTGTCTGCAATGCAGTGTCCCCTGTTCAACAGAACCTGGCACTTCAGGGGTGTCTCCTGTGTGTGTCATGTGTCCCCTACTGTTGTGGCTAAGCCACTTTTGCCTTCAGCCTACTCATGTGCAATGGCTCATTGCCTTTTGTAGGCAGGATTTGGTTCCAGTTTTGTTAATGAGCCAGTCTTTGGTTGCCTCGGGTTTAAGTTGAGTCAGACCAGGCATTTGCCTTAGAAGCAGTAGCATAGAATTGCTGGGTGGTTTCTCTGTGTTTTGCCCTGACGAGCTTTCAGGTTGGCTCCTGCAGCAAGACTAGGTAGATGTCTGGCCCCAGCCCACGGCTGCGGCTGCTGTTGGACTGGTATGTATGTTTATCTTCCCCTCTCCCCAGAGTAGTGGTCACTTTGGAGTGGTTCTGGTCGCTGTCAGGGCTGCTTGCACACTGCCAGGCTTGTGACATCACTTCGGATGGTCTTAAGGGCATATTGGAGGGCGTAGATACACAGGAGAATGCAAGGCAGGGCATGGTGCCAGCAAGAGCCACCTCAGTTCTCTGGACTGGGATCAAGGCAAGCTGGTTTTAGGGTGCAGGTTTGCAGAGGAATGGGGGCAGAGCAAGTGGTGCTAGCAAGTTATGTGAAGAGTGTTGTGGTCATGCCTGTTCCAGGTGTCTAAGCTGGGGGTAAGGGGTGAGAAATGGTACTGACCAACTCCTTTGTTCCTGGAGAAGTCTGTCATTCCTTCCCCTCTAACTCATCTCCAGCACAGGCTTTGAGATGAGTAAACAAATCTCCCTCCTATACACACACACACACACCCCCAGGTGTTTTTCAATCTGGTTCTTCAACTAGTGTATCTCCACAGTGCTGTTTGTTGTACTCTCTTTAAGGACTTGGACTCTACCCTCTGAGTTCCCACAGAGCCCTCTGAGTTTTAATATTCCAAGTGTTAAAGACCTGCTGATTGTAAGAACTTAGGAGATTCTGCCTCTCAGGTTTGAAAGCCAAATATTATGGTGGTTCGTCTTCCTGGTGCCTAGGGTGTCTGTTTCTTTCCGCTGCCCATACTCAGCATCCCACGCTCCCATAGACAGTCCCACAGAGAATCCTGTGGGTCTGTTTAGCTTCCTACCACCTCTTGGCCCTTCCTACCCTCCTGTGGCTTCTTCTCTATATTTAGCTTTGTAGAGTCTGTTCTGCCTGTCTTTGGGGTCATTTTCACCAGTGTGTGTTATCTATTTGTATCCATGGAGCAAGGTAAGCTTAGGATCCTCCTACTCTGCCTTCTTTCCGATATAATCCCTGTACTGGAAAATTTTATTTTTTATTTATTTTATTTTTTTTTTAAGATTTATTTATTCATTTGAGAGAAAGAGAGAGCGAGTGCATGCAGATGAGCACAGGGGAGGGGCACAGGGAGAGAGACTATCTCAAGCAGACTTGCTGCTGAGTACAGAGCCCAGCTCGGGGCTCATTCCCACAACTCTGAGATCATGACTTGAGCTGAAATCAAGAGTCAAACACTCAACCAACCAAGCCACCCAGGCACCCCTGTACTGGAAAAATTTAAACTACATATATTTCTGTTGGGTTGCATGGATCTAGATCATGATAGAACTCATTTAAGAACAGTGGTCACAGTCGGTTAATTTTTTAAGAAAGGAAAGACAAAGGTATGTCAGAGGGTTCCCAACAAATACTGTGCCATTCTTATGGCATCATCTTTCTTTGCCTCACAGTAATAATTTGTATATTTTGTTTATTTTTTGTATGGGACCATAAATACCTTTTTTTACATGGCTTACTTAGTGTTTACTTAGTTGCTTAGTTTTATATTCCTTCCAGATTCTTGTACTCTGTATTAGAGTTGACCCTTGAACAATACAGGTTTGAACTGTTGGGTCCACTTTATAATAAGCCAGCTTTTTCAATACAGTACAGTACTGTAAATATATTTTCTCTTCATTATGATTTTCTCAGTAACATTTTCTCTTCTCTAGCTTACTTTATTAGAATACAGTATATAATACATAGAACGTAGAAGATATGTGTTAATTGAATGCTAATGTTACTGGTTAAGGCCTCCAGTCAACTGTAGGCGATTAGTAGTTTTTTTCTGGGAGTCAGAGGTTATACATGGACTTTTGACTATGCAAGTGTCAGCACCCCAAATCCCCATGTTGTTCAATGGTCAACTGTATATGTACACTATATTGAAATAATTGGTAAGCATGCTACTTTAATTTGGTCTTAGATTAATGAGTTTAGCTCATCTGATATATTTTCATTATTTTTTATAATTTGATAAAATTACATGAAGGCCTTTGGAATCTTAGTTTGATCTATTACTAAATAAAAAAATACTGTTTTCCTTCCCAAATGTGGTTGACATCTGTAGACACAAACTAAATCAAGTATGTGTTTTAGGATATAAAGATCAAGAATGCAGATTCTTGGAAAAGTTTAGGCAAGCCAGTCAAAACATCCAGTGTACTGAAATCCTCAGATGAGCTCTTCAACCAGTTTAGAAAAGCAGCAATAGAGAAAGAAGTAAAAGCTCGAACACAGGAACTAATACGGAAACATCTGGAACAGAATACAAAGGAACCAAAAATATTTCAAGAAAATCAGAGGTCTGTAATTTACTGTATTAAAGAAGGCTGAAAGATAGACTTTTTTTTTATTTATCAATTTCCTCTTCTTCATTCAAATATTCGTTCGTGTCTGCTTGCATTGACTCTCTGTAGCGCTCTCCATTCCTTATGGTAGACATGTAATTTTAAATATATTTCTTTTTTCTCAAGTGATCATGATTTAGCTTTTCAGTAGAACACGAAGCAAATTATAATTGCAAAAAGTACATTTTTATTGATTTTTTTAAACTGACAAGTAGTATCTACTTTGAAGAGGATAGAAATTATCAAGTGATTAAGCTGTTAAAGATACTAATGTAACTAAATCATAATGATATCATTATTTTCCGGAAGTGTCTTGTTTCCATTCTGTGTGAAAGAACATAGTAGTACACCTTGGTTAGTTTTCATAACCTTCTCTTTGTTAATACAGATTGCCTTTGCAAAATTTAACGTCAGAAATCAAATTTAAAAATGACATCATAACATATGAAAAGGGGATGTAAAACATTGCTTTATATTTATAATTTAATTAACATATCTTTGTAACGAAAACTTTTAAGGGACTTGAAACCTACTTTGAGCTATACTGTTTCTTTAAGGGACCTTGGCATCACTCAAGAATCTTTTTCAAATAAGACGCAAAACCAGTACCTTGAAGAAGAACAGAAAGAACATCAGCAGTCTTCAGAAGCTCAAGATAAATACAAACTCTGGCTCCTCAAAGACCGTAATTTAGCAAGGGAGAAAGAGCAAGAGCGGAGGAGGAGAGAAGCAGTAAGTAAATATTAGTTTGCTGAATCTAACTAAGGAATGATTTAACAGAGCAGTATCTTCTACAAGTTCAAAGACACATTCAGGGTGGTTTTCAGTGACAGTGGATTTACATCTTTAGTGAGGATCGGGTTCTAAAATCAGAGCCCTAAAATAAAAATTTTATAGTCAGAGTGTAATCATAGAGTATGGTCATGGAGCTACTAGACTATTTAGGTTCAAACAGTAGTTTTGCCATTTACTAGATAGACTTTTGGGCTTGGGCAATTTATTTAACCTCTCTGTGCCTCAATTTCCTTGTCTGTAAAGTGGGAACATAGGAAACAGATAGGAACATTCCTGGCACATAGGTAGAGTGGTTTATCACTGTTATTAATTCTTGAAAATTCCATAATTCCATAAATCTTGAAAAATCCATAAACTATTGATAAATTGTGGCCAAAAGTTATGCCATATATCCCAGGTTGGTGTTTTAGTTGAACACTAGATGAAGAGGTTGACTTGCATTATAAGTCAATTAAATCTCTTTTTTTTAGATTTTAGTTTATTTAGTTCAGACAGAGAGAGAAAGAGCACGAGTTGGGGAGAGGGGCAGAGAGAGAAGCAGGCTTCCAGCTGAGCAGGGAGCCCAATGTGGGGCTTGATTCCAGGACCCTGAGATCATGACCTGAGCCAAAGGCAGACACTTAACCGACTGAGCTACCCAGGTGCCCCTAAGTCAATTATACCTTAATAAAATTAGAAAGGAAAAAAAAACTAACATGTTTAAGAGTCTTCATATACAGAAAGTGATGTTTAAAAACTAGAATTGATTTCTTCTTTCATCCATGGATTATTTAGAAGTATATTATTAGTTTCCAAATATTTGGGAATTTTCTGGCTAGTAATTTCTGTCAGTGATTTCAATTCCAGTATAGTCAGAGAATACATAACATCTTAAATTCATTAAGACTCTTTTAACAGTCCACATTAAGGTCTACCTTGGTAAATATTCTGTGTGCACATGAGAAGAATGTGAATTCTGCTGTTGAGTAGAGTATTGAATAGGCCAAGTTGGTTGATAGTGTTCAAGACTGCTGTCTGTATTCTTGGTGATGTTCTGCCTGCTTATTCTATCAAATACTGAGAGGGGGCATTGCCATCTATGATTATATAGTTGTACATTTGTCTTTTTATCCTTATAATTCTGTCAGTTTTATTTCATGTATTTTGAAGCTATGTTGTTAGATATCTGAACATTTAGGATTTTTACATCCTCTTGATTAATCCCCTTTTCATTACAAAATAATCTTCTTGATTCTCGATGATATTATTTACTCTGAAATTTACTTGGAAACCTATCCACCTCACCTTTTGTATGACTTATGTTGGCATGGCATAAAAAATGTTTCATCCTTTTACTTTTAACCTGTGTTTTAATATTTAAAGTGAGTTTCATGTAGGCAACATGTAGTGAGGTCTTGCTTTTTTGTTTTTTTTTAAAAATCCAATCTCTACCTTTTATACAAATGTTTAGATCAACTACATTCAATACTATTATTGATAAGGTTAAGTTTGAGTGCAATGTCTTTTTTTTTTTTTTTAAAGATTTTATTTATTCATTTGACACAGAGAGAGAGATTACAAGTAGGCAGAGAGGCAGGCAGAGAGAGAGGAGAGAGGAGGAAGCAGGCTCCCTGCTGAGCAGAGAGCCCGATGTGGGCCTCGATCCCAGGACCCTGGGATCATGACCTGAGCCGAAGGCAGAGGCAGAACCCACTGAGCCACCCAGGCGCCCTGAGTGCAATGTCTTGTTAGTTCTTTTCTGTTTGTCTGTTCTTGTTAGCTCTTTTTTCCCCTACATTCTTCTAATCGTGTTTTTACAGTTCTGTGTTATTTGCTTCATTGGCTTATTATCAGTAACACTTCGTTATTTGATGGTTGCTTTATGGTTTTTAGGATAAACTTTAGCTTAACACAGTGTTCCTGTGAATAATGCTATACCACTTTGCATTTGGTAGAGTAATCTTACAGCAGTGTACTTCCATTTCTCCCCTCCAAGATTATATGCTAATGTTTAAGTAGTCAGATTATCCTTTTCAAAAATGTTACGGGCACCTGGGTGGCTCAGTTGGTTAAGCATCTGCCTTCAGGTCATGATCCCAGGGTCTTGGGATTGAGCCCTGAATTAGGCACTCTGCTCAGTGGGGAGTCTTCTTCTCTGTCCTCCTCTGCCCTTCTCCTCTACTGTGCTGTCACTCCTTCTACCCTCAAATATATAATATCTTTTTAAAGAAGTTTTAAATAAATTAAAATTTTATATTTACCTATGTTGTTACCATTTCCAGTGCTCTTCATTCATTTAGATCCAGATTTCCAAATGGTATTAATTTTCCTTTCTCCCAAAGGACTTTAAACATTTCTTGTAATGTGGGTCAGCTAATGATGAATTCTTTCAGCTTTTGTATATCTGAAAATATCTTTGTTTAGCCTTTTTATATCAGTAATAGACTTTATCTTTTAGATCATTTTAGATTCAGAGCAAAATTGAGCAAAAACAGAGTTCCCACATATTCCTCCCCTGCCCCCATCAACACATAACCTTCCACACTATCAGCATCTCACAATCTGTGAACCAGTATTGACACCATGTTGACACATCACTGTCAACCTTAGTTTCTATCAAGAAAAATCCATACTTTACTTTAGGTTTCACTCTTTGTGTTGTACTTTTTATGGGTTTGACAAATATGTAATGACACAGGGCAACTACTACAATACCATTAGAATAATTTCCCTTTCTTAAAAGCCCCCTGTAGGGTGCCTGGGTGGCTCAGTGGGTTAAGCCTCTGCCTTTGGCTCAGGTCATGATCTCAGGGTCCTGGGATCAAGTCCCACATCAAGCTCTCTGCTCAGCAGGGAGCCTGCTTCCTCCTCTCTCTCTCTGCCTGCCTCTCTGCCTACTTGTGATCTCTCTTTCTCCCTCTCTCTGTCAAATAAATAAATAAAATCTTTTTAAAAAAAAAAGTCCCCTATATATCTCCTACTCATCCCTTCCGGCCACTCATCTGTTTATTATCTCCATAGTTATGCCTTTTCCAGAATGTCATATTGTTGGAATCATATAGTATAGAGCTGTTTTAGATTGGTTTCGTTCACTTTAGTAATATGCATTTAAGGTCCTCTTTGTCTTTTTGTAGTTGGATAACTCATTTCTTTTTGGCTGAATAAATACTCCCAGTATATGGATGTATGACCCTTTATCCATTCACCAGTTGGTAGACATCTTGGTTGCTTCCAGCTTACCGCAATTACAGTAAATTGCTATAAACACATGTGTGCAGGTTTTTGTGTTTTAAACTTGCCTTTATTTTTTAAAATATGTTTTTGCTGGATATAGAATTCTAGATTGTTAGTGTTTTTTCTTTCAGTACTTTACAGATGCTCCTTCACTAGCTTCTTGCTTGCTTAGTTTCCAGTGAGAAATTTGGTATCTTTGTATAACCTGCCTTTCCTCTGACTCCTTTTAACAGTTTTATTCATCACTGGGTTTTTATCTATTGCTTTTATACTTTGTTGGGCTTATTGGAAATGTGTGTTTATAGTTTCCATCAAGCTTGGAAATTTTTTAGCCATATCATATTTTTTCTCTTTTTCCTCTTTTCCTCCTTTGAGCAATCACTTATTAGGCCACTTGAAGTTGTCCCACACTGATACTCTTTTAATTTAAATCAGTTTTTTTTTTCCCCTCGGGGTGCCTGGATGAGTCAGTTGGTTAGGTGTCCAACTCATGATTTTGGCTCAGGTCATGATCTCATGGGTTGTGGGATTAAGCCCTGTATTGGGCTCTGCAATCAACAGGGAGTCTGCTTGGGATTCTTCCCTTTGCTCACTCACGCTCATTTTCTCTCTCAAATAACTAAATAAAATAATAAACATTTTTTTTTCTGCATTTCATTTTGCTTCAATTCACTAATCTTCAGTGTCTAATCTGCTGTTAATTCTATCATCCAGTGTATTTTTCATCCAAGACATTGTAGCTGTCATCTCTAAAAGCTGAATTTGAGTCTTTTAAAGATATTTTTGTATTTATATTAAGCTTTTGAACAAATGAAATATAATTATCATAACCTTTTTCAGTGGGCTTCTCTGATAATTCTGAGATATCTGTCAGCTCCAGGTTGGTTTCAGTTGATAGATAGGTCTCTGTTTTTCTGCTTCTTTATATGGTAATCATTGAGGCAGATGTTGAGTTTTACTTGTTGGGTGGTGGATATTTTTGTGTTCCTGGGCAAGATGCAGGAATTCATAGGACATTCAGGAACGTAGGTTGAGAAGAAAAAGGCCATTGACTTTGGCTGTATATTGATTATAATACAAATGAATTTACTAAGGAATAATGTACAAAAGTTTTGTCAGCTTCTTATTTTATAATAGTAAGGTAGAAATAAACTGCATTTGGCAGTGTTGTAACATGTGGTATTTACAACAGTGTGGTCTTACAGAACTTCCCACTATGAAATATTCTTTATCTATGAAATTAAATATAATAGCAGCTAGCCACATTATGGCTCTTGAGCACTTGAAATATGGCCAATCCTACTAAAAAACTAAATTTTAAATTTTATTTGATTTTAGTTAATTTAAATGAATTAAAGGTTTAAGTAACTAAACTTAAACATTTTAACTTTTTATTTTTGTGTGTGTGGTTTTTTAGGAGCTCATAATTTTTCGTTAGTACTTAGCTAGGACTATTTTCTCTAATGACTTAGGAATTTTTCCTGTTGGTTCTTACACACGCCGAACCTCAGGCACCCATAAGTGATTTCTTAGCAATTTACTTGCTACCTAACAACCCAGCGAGGTAACCTAATATAATTTCTAATATCCTAAGCACTTTCCTGGAACTTCTCTAGACCTGGAATCCACTGAAATGTAACTAATACCACATCTGGCAGCTTTGATAATTAACAACCTGATCTTGGATGTACCTATTATCATTTCTGACAACCCAGACTCTTATGTTGCTGCTAATTTACAGATCTGTACTCAAAAAAGATATAATAACTTGACACCTAGCAGAGTTTCCATGCATTCACCTCATCCCAGTTCCCTTGACCAAGTGTTTGATCTTAAATCTGAATGGTTGAGGTGTATATATTAGGTTATGATGATAGCTGCAGAGTGTTAGTTATGTAAATCATGGTATCAAAGCTTGGTTGGTGTAGAGAATAATAGTCCCATATCAGTAATTATTCCACACTGCAGATTTTAGTCAAGATGGAAGACAGTCTGAAATAAAGTACTTTTAAAATAAAAAGTTTCATTACATAGTCTTAGAATTTTGCAGTATGTCTGGATATTTACGGGAATATGCCATGACATTTAGATGAGGACAGTGTTTCCAATTCTCATATTGGAGGATTAAAATAGAACTTTGGGGAACTCTCTGGGACAGACATTTGGCATCCTAAGAGTTGGCATTAGGAAAGTAGCCTGGGTTATGATTTAAGAATTTATTCTTTTGTTTCTATGACATTTTTTAAAGCAATATTTGTAGTTTATAAGAGTCACATGTAACTTTTTAATATCCTTTTGGTAGATAAATCATAATTTCAAATTGTCTCCCACACAGCCGATCAAAATGCTGATTCTCATCCAGAAAGTCAACCAGTTGGTTGCAGATTGGCACATTTACCTACCGCTCTAGGGTGTCACTATTTACTGATGAAAAAAAATTTTTTTTTAAGATTTTATTTATTTATTTGTGAGAGAATGAGAGCAAGAGAGATCAGAGAGGGGGAGGCAGAGTCCCCACTGAGCAGGGACCCTGATGTGGGGCTGGATCCCAGGACCCTGAGATCATGACCTGAGCTGAAGGCAGATGCTTAACTGACTGAGCCACCCAGGCACCCCAAAAAACAAATATATTTTTAAAGATTTACTTACTTATTTGGGGAGGGGGAGGAGATGAATAGAGAATTCAAAGCCAACTCCATACTCAGCATGGAGACCAAAGCAGGGCTCAGTCTCACAACCCTGAGATCGTGACCTGAGGCTAAACCAGGAGTCAGATGCTTAACCAACTGCACACCACTCAGGTGCCCCAAAAAACAATTTTTAAAAATTTCATAGTTGGTGTCATTTTGGATGCCATCATGTGAACATTTAGAAAAGGCTTGAATATATAAGAAACATTTATTTCCTTTGCCTTATTTATTTTAGATTTTATTAATAAATTGTGTTCATGTTGTATAATCTGTTCTAAATGTTGTGTGATCATTTTTATATAGTTCTAATGAAGGCATAAGTTTTTTAAAGTAACGTTGAATTTTTTTTCTTTCTACAGATGGCTGGTACCATTGATATGACTCTTCAAAGTGACATTATGACAATGTTTGAAAACAACTTTGATTAAAACTTACTAAATTAACCATCAACTAAAAATGAATGATATAAAAAATCAAAATGCATATGGTAAAATGATTGATTTCAAACACCAAGATACCAATCTTATTGTATTTTGACTGCTCTAAACTGATTAAACAATTTTTACATATATTTTTAATAGCTATATGTTCATTTTCTAAATGGTATAATTTACAGGAGATTTTATAATTTTGATCTTTAAAAACTGAATAAATTCCCAGATGTTATTCATTTTATAAATAATTGTCTGCTATGTATTATAGGCCCTGTGTAAGCAGTAAAAATCCAAAAGAGATGCCCCTTCTTATTTAAAAATGAAAAATATATAAAAGTGTATCAAAAACAGCCCCTATTGAGTTACTAACTTTTAAAACAAATATCTATCTGCCTTAAAATATTTAGAACCTCTAACAAATACTTCGTTTTTTTGACTGTCAGATTACATAAGATTCTCTGCTGATCCTGTATGCAAAAGTTATATCGAAATTTGGTTTAAAGAGAATGTTACCTATGGTTTGGATAATGTTAAATTTGAGCAAAATAATAGTAAATATTATGATGTAAGTTTCTGTAGGAACTTATATAATTCTTATATGCATATGTGATAGCAATGAATGTTTACATTTTTATTTAACTATGTTGTCTTTAAATCTGTAAATTATTTTTGTTTCATCATTCTCCAGTTGCAATTATGTGTAAATCATGTGTATCCGCTTCATATATTTTAAGGTTTTGGACTCTTGAAGTGTAACATGATTCAGGCCCCATTATGATACGTCTAAAGTAAAAATTCAAAGTGAATGTGTATTATAGAGAGAAAGAGAAAAAGTTTTCTTGACTTCATTTGTTTTTATAATCAATATAATTTTTTTGAAATAACTACAGCCATTTTAGAAATATCATCAACTTGTGGTTAAAATGGTGGTGACACCTTCATGAAACATAGCTAGAATTAAAGTGGTATTCATACCCATAGCTATTTTTTTTTAGGATTTTATTTATTTATTAGAGAGAGAGAGAGAGAGAGAGAGAGAACACAAGACAGGGGTGAGGCAGAGGGGAAGTAGGCTCCCCACTGAGCAGGAAGCCCTATATAGGACTTGATCCCAGGACCCTGGGAGCATGACCTGACCCAAAGGCAGACGATTAACAGACTGAGCCACCCAGGCGCCCTTCACCTATAGATATTTTTAAGCAAGGAATTAGTATGCATATACTAAGTAGTTTGCATTGTTATTTTTCTAGAAGATCATCATAGATTAGAGCGATCTCTGTATATTCTGTATATTCTGACTCTATATATATATTCTAACATACATATGTGTGTGTGTGTGTGTGTGTGTATTTAAGACATTTAAATATTTTCTGTTTCCTTTTAATATGATGTAATACTTTTTTTTTAAAGATTTTATTTATTGGGCGCCTGGGTGGCTCAGTGGGTTAAAGCCTCTGCCTTCGGCTCAGGTCATGATCCCAGGGTCCTGGGNAATCTCTCTCTCTCGCTGTGTCAAATAAATAAAATCTTTATTTTTTTTAAAAGATTTTATTTATTTATTTGACACAGAGAGAGAGAGATTACAAGCCTCTCTGCCTACTTGTAATCTCTCTCTCTCGCTGTGTCAAATAAATAAAATCTTTATTTTTTTTAAAAGATTTTATTTATTTATTTGACACAGAGAGAGAGAGATTACAAGCCTCTCTGCCTACTTGTAATCTCTCTCTCTCGCTGTGTCAAATAAATAAAATCTTTATTTTTTTTAAAAGATTTTATTTATTTATTTGACACAGAGAGAGAGATTACAAGTAGCCAGAGAGGCAGGCAGAGAGAGAGGAGGAAGCAGGCTCCCTGCTGAGCATGGAGCCCGATGTGGGCCTCGATCCCAGGACCCTGGGATCATGACCTGAGCCGAAGGCAGAGGCTTTAACCCACTGAGCCACCCAGGCGCCCAATATGATGTAATACTTTAAGATCTATGGGAAATTTTCCATTTTAAAGACAGAATGAAAATAGTAAGGATTTACTTCTGTCAAATATACATTAAATCAACAGCTGCATTTAAACAGCTAATAAAACTGATGAATCAATGAGCTTTGGCTACATTTGAAAAAAGAAAATTCAGTTTTATTAACATCTTTTTATATTAAAGAAAAGTGGCTTACTTGAGGTTTTCCTGTTAACATTTGGAGGAGCGCTGATAGAGAGCTGTGTTATGGTTATAAGTGTTTTGTTTAACCAGCTTAACACTTTAACCTTTGTTCAGTCAACAGACTTTTTGGTGAGTTGGTTGAAGTTAGGTTAGCAGAGAAAATGTCCATTTATAGAACTGATCCTTCCTATATTATGCTTTTTTTGTTTCTTTTTTTTTTTAAAGATTTTATTTATCTATTTGACACACAGAGAGATCACAAGTAGGCAGAGAGGCAGGCAGAGAGAGAGAGAGGAGGAAGCAGGCTCCCCGCTGAGCAGGGAGCCTGATGCAGGCCTCAATTCCAGGACCCTTGAGATCATGACCTGAGCTGAAGGCAGAGGCTTTAACCCACTGAGCCACCCAGGTGCCCTATATTATGCTTTTGTTTTGGTAAAAGAATTTTTTTTGGCTTTTCTGAACTTCTTATGGAGTTTACTTGTGTTAATTTTACGCATGAAATACTGCATGTAACTTCTTTGCCTTCAGTTCAGGCCTGGTTTTGTGAGGACCCCTTTTTTGTCCACATCTCTCACTACTCTCCAACTTCTAAAACTTTTTCTGGGATTCTTGATCGGTCATCAAAAACATTGCCTATATGACAAACTTGTTGCTTGTTCCCCCCACCCCCCCTTTTTTTGTTCTTGAGTTGTTCTGTAGTGTGGTCCCTGGATCAGCTTCATCAGCATCATCCGAGAATGTTTTAGAAATGCAAATTCTCAGACTTCAGAATTACTTAATCAGAAACTCTGGTATAGGGTTCCACAGTCATTTTAGTTGAATACTCCTTCTAGGTGATTCTAATACACACTAAAATTTGAGAACTACTATTCTAACGGAACCTGGACTTTCTGCTGTAGGCTCTCAGTCAGTGTCTATTCTCACTAGTGTTTTTCTTACCTTTGGGGTGCCACTTGCAGACTCTCCTCCCCTCTACCTCCACCTTCTTCTCTAAGTACCCCCAGCTTAGGGTTTTTCATGATCATAAGACTATACCACCCTTAGTCATTTACCATCCCTGGTTCACTCCTTATTCCCCAGAGAGTTTAGTCTCTCACTATTTCTAATTGACACTTCTCAGTCCCTTGAACTCTGCTAATGATCTTTTTATTTTTTAATTTTATTTATTCATTTGACACAGAGAGAGAGATTACAAGTAGACAGAGAGGCAGGCAGAGAGAGAGGAGAGAGGAGGAAGCAGGCTCCCTGCTGAGCAGAGAGCCCGATGTGGGCCTCAATCCCAGGACCCTGGGATCATGACCTGAGCCGAAGGCAGCGGCTTTAACCCACTGAGCCACCCAGGCACCCATCTGCTAATGATCTTAATAGCTAATCAACTTTACCCGTTTCTTTGTCATTGCCAATAACTAAAATCTTTCCTTAGTCTCAATTTCAAGCAAGCTCTTAACTACTACATCATATCTTTTTCTAGCTTTCTCTAGATAAGGCCTCGACTCCAACAATCATTAGACTTCACTACAACCTTACAATCCATCAATCCTAGTGCTTTTTACAGTACCTCTCCGCCTCAAGGTTTTACTTTTTTCCTTATGCAAGTTTTTGTTGTGCATTATTATTTATAACCACTCCCTTGCATATACCCTCAATCCCATTGCTCCTTTCTTTGTTGTATTCACTTGGCAAAACTCAAATCCTTATTAAATCTGCCTGCCTGTTCTGCACCCATGAAGCCATTCATGGTTACAGAAACACATGCAACCATGATAACCAGCCTCACTTCAAATTCACGAGCGTAAACTCAAGTTAGCCATAATGCTGCCCAGAAATCTTAACTATCAGTATAGAGATAGTAAGAAACAAATTCTCTCCTCCCTATCCCAACTATTGAGAGACCAAAACTTGTATATTTTTCAGTTTCCTTTTTAAAGGTTTTTATTTATTTATTCCTGAGAGACAGAGAGAGGGAGAAGCAGGCTCCCAGCTTAGCAGGGAGCCTGATGTGGGGCTCGATCCCAGCACCCTGGGATCACAACCTGAGCCTAAGACAGATGCTTAACCAACCTAGCCACCCAGATGCCCCTATTTTTCATCATTTCATGCTCATCCATATATTGACATGTCAGGATTTTGAGGGGGTTGTTTTTATAAAAACATGATCCTTTATACATGTTACTTGGCAATTGAGTTTTTCTTATGCATCAGCATCTGTCTAGATCTTTAGATGGATATAGACAGATTCATTTTTTTTGCATTTTTAAAATTTAAATTCAATTAATATATAATGTATTATTGGTTTCAGAGGTAGAGGCCAGTGATTCATCAGTTTTATATAATACCCAGTACTCATTACATAATTCATTCTTTTATAAAAGGCTGTACAACATTCTTTAGAACAGACATACATCATGATTTATGTAGTCCCCTATTGATTCAATTAATTCCAGCCTTTCTCTACTGAACAATGCTGCAGTAAATAGGCCATGTATATAGCCTTACATAATTGTGCTATTTCTAAAGAATTTGAGCTCCTCAAATGAGGTTGCTGTGTCAGAAGTTACAGTTGAAGGGAGTAGTTTTTATTTTAATATGAGGTACCAAATGACTTTTCCAGTAAACATTAGAGCAGGTCACATTCCTGGGAGTCTGAAAGTACCACTTTCCCATTATCCTCACCAGCATTGGATATTACTTTCCTCATTTTCTTTGCTAATCAGAATGAAAAGATTATAATCAGTTTCTTTACTTTTTATCTCCCGGACTTCAAGTGGGGTTGATCTTTTATCTGTTAGCAATGTGACTTACCTAATAACCAATATTCTTCAGAAATTCTTTTGGTTTATAAGTTTGTACAAAACCTTTTTTTTAAAGATGGTTTAGACACATTTTTTCACAATCTACTTTTGTCTTTTGAGATTTATTCCTTTTTTTCCATTAAAATTTTAAATTTTATGTAGTCGTATGTCTGGATTTTCCTTTATAGTGTCTGGCTATACTACCTTGTTTTGGATTGTATCTCCCACATCAAGATGATAAAATAGTCTATTTTGCACTTAAAATCCATATAATTAATTTTTACACTAAGATTCCAGATGGATTAAAGACATTTTTGTATATAGTAAGAGGGAACCAGATTTCTTTTTTCTAAATGAACTCTCCGTTATGCTGCCACAGTTTACTTACTGACCCTCTGAATTGCAGAAGTTGTCATTCTATGAGAAATTCATAATCACTTTATCCAATTTTTAAAAGTCGAGTGAAATTAAACATTAGAATTTTGATTGGAATTAGATTAGAATTAAATTTAGAGACCTGCCAATTTTGTTTCTAGTATTACAAGTAAATCCTGCATGGGACCATTTTTTTAAGGCATTTCCAGTCTCAGAGGCAGAAGAAGCTCTCTCAGGAGCACCTCCGCCATCCTCCCTCCACACACATGCACACAGATTAAGTTGGGAGGAGAGCAGTAAGCAACAGATGTTGGGGCTTTCTTGAGCTCAGATGCTACGACCAGTGTTGAAGGAAGGTCTTCAAGAGGCTGAAGGGTCCCTGGTTGGCTAGAGGCATAAGAAGGATCACCACAAATTGAGGTCAAGAAATTAGCTATCAAAGATGAATGATACAAAAAAATCAAGCCACAAATGAGTGAGGTTAGCGTAAACAATGATCAACACATAGAAATTAATATTTCATCACCGTCTTCCCAGGACTGAAGTAGACTAGCTATTTGTAAAATGTTTAAGGAAATAAGACTTCTGGAGGAAAATGAGCAGATTTGGAAAAAGACTTCCAGGAAGGAAAGCGTTATATTAAAAAACTCAATGGATTAAAACAAACACAGGTAAAGAGAAAATCAGTGAGCTAGAAAACATACAAATAACTACCAGAACATAGCACAGGCAAGGAGAAGGAAAAGAGATCGAGAGCAGGGATTGGCAGAATACAGCCCACAGGTCAAATCCAGTTTGCTTGTTTTTAAGTTTTATTGGAAAACAGACCTGTGTTTTTATATACTGTCTATGGCTGCTTAGGTGCTATAATGGCAGAGTTCAGTAGGTGTAACAGTCTGTGTGGCCTTCACAGCCTAAAATATCTATCTACGATCTGATCTCTTACTAAGAATGTGTCGATCCCTGACCTACAGGATGAAATGAAAAGGTCTAACCCCTATCTAATGAGAGTCCTTGGAAACAACAGAGAGACCACGATTGTGGTTTTCTTAAGATTACATAAAATGAATCCTTTTATCCTTAAGTACAACTTACTAAGTAAGCTAAAAAGAAATCCACACCTAAGGCATTTTTCCGTGGCCTGAACAATACCATAAACACAGAAGATTTTGTAGTCAAAGAAATGAAGTTATCACCAAATAAATTCAAATGAGTTAACCAGCAACAAGTGACCACCAGAAAGAGTGGAATTAAATCTTCAAAATTTTGACAGAAATATAACTGTTGGCTTGAAATGTGGAGAAATTTTGGAGGTATTTCTCCAGTATTAAACATGCATGTGTTAATCGTGAACTTTATTTTCTTACTGTATAGTATATATAGCTTTTTTCTGCAGCACAATATCTTTTGATAATGCCCCTTTGGGCATAGTTACCAATAACAATGTATGGCTGCTTCTGTTTTTTTTTTTTTTTTAACAAAGGTTCATAATGTTAGCATCTAGTTTTTTGCATTCTCTGTGTCTGACTTGCTTGTCACAGGAGAGTGTGTGTTGATGAAACTCTAAATTTAGTTAAATTTTTTCTTTTGGGAAGGAAGGAAAAACATTTCACTGCTGGTTGCAGATTTCTTTCAGATTACATCCATTGGTTTTTGTGTATACAATATGAAGAGAGATCAGAGGTAAGTGTGCTGAACTTATGTTTACCCACTATTCTTTGATTAAATGAAATTATCAGCTTGGAATTCTGTACCCAGCAAAATTATTAAAATGAGTATGAAATAAATGAAAGTTTACCACAAAAATGTGGTATAAGGGATAGTCCATTTTCATGGAAAGTATCGTAATTTGAAAGGCCTTATTCCTTCTTGTAATTATGCCACCTGGAACATATGGTCTCTAAAATTGATGCAGGACAGGAAGATAAGGATCACAGTTGATGCTGTTAAGGGCCACACTTGGGAAAGACTTAGATTTCTTGCACTGATATCCCTCTGGCCAGAACCCACTTGGTCATACACCTGACTGCAGGTCTGGAAAATTCAGAGCAACACATGAACATTGGTAATTCTCTGCCATATGCAGGCATTTCACTTAAGAAGAAATTCTTATAGCTAATAAACGTGAAAAGATGCTCACCCTTGTGTGACAAATGAAAATTTGAGGCCATAGAAAATACCAATTTTTACCCAACAAATTAGCACAAATGATGTCTCTAGCATTATCCAATGTTGGAGAGGATCAATGGGAACTCATATGCTGCTATGGGGGAGTATCAATAGATACTAGCAGTTTATAACCAACAATAGAATACATTTTTTTTGAGCATCCATGGAACATTCACCAAAACACCATATGTCCTGGGTCATGAAACTAATTTTAAAAGAATTGAAATTATATAGAGAATGTTTTTTTTAACTCTAATAGTATTGGATCACAAATCAATAATAGACAATAGGAAAATCACTGAAAAAAAATTAATATACTTAAAAATAATTGATGAACCAAAGAGGAAATCTTATAAGAAAATTAAACACAGAAATGCATGTCTATCAATATACAACATACTGAGATGTGTGGAGTGCTCTTAAAGGAGTACTGAAAGAGAAATTTAGAAGTGTCAAGTGCTTGCATTAGAAACAAGGAAAAGCCAAATCAATAATCTTAGTTCCGGACGCCTGGGTGGCTCAGTGGGTTAAAGCCTCTGCCTTCAGCTCAGGTCATGATCTCAGGGTCCTGGGATCGAGGCCTGCGTTGGCTCCCTGCTTGGCAGGGAGCCTGCTTCCTCCTCTCTCTCTGCCTGCCTCTCAGCCTACTTGTGATCTCTCTCTCTCTCTGTCCAATAAATAAATAAAATCTTTAAAAAAAAATTAAAAAACAAAACAAAACAGGACCAGAGCAGAGATTAACTAAATTGAAAAAGAAAATCAATGAAACAAAAAGCTGGTGGTTGAGGGAGGAAAAGTAGTCTCTTGGGGTTTTTTTGTTTTTTTGTGCGTTTTTTTGCTTTTAAGTTTTATTTAAATAATCTCTACATCCACCGTGGAGCTTGAACTCATGACCCTGAGATCAAGAGTCACATGCTCTTCTGACTGAGCCAGCCCGGGATCCCCAAAAGTAAAGTTTTTAAATAGAAGTCTAACAAAAAGGCACAAATCACCAACAATAGGAATGAAATAGTGAATATCACTATAGATCCTACAACCATTAAAAAGATAAAAAGGAATACTCTAAGTTCACATTCATAAATTTGAGTAAGTGGACCAATTGCTCAAAAACCACTACTAAAACTCACTATGAAATAATCTGAATAGCACTGTATCATTAAAAAATTATAATTCAAGGGAGACAAACCATAAGAGACTCTTAAATCTCAGGAAACAAACTGAGGGTTCATGGAGTGGAGGCGGGTGGGAGGGATGAGGTGGTGGGGTGATGGACATTGGGGAGGGTATGTGCTGTGGTGAGTGCTATGAATTGTGTAAGACTGATGAATCACAGACCGGCACCCCTGAAACAAATCATACATTATATGTTAATAAAAAAGTTATAATTCATAATTTAGAAGCTCCTGAAAAAGAAATCCAAGTCCATATGATTTCACTGGAGGATAATACCAAACATTTAAGAGTAACATTAAGACAGTCTCTTCCAGAAAATCTATTCCAGAAAATCTATTCCGTCTTCCAGAAATTGGTCTATTATGTAATTTTTGTCAACAGGACATTTTTTTAAAGATTTTATTTTTAAGTAATCTCTGCACCCAGTGTGGGGTTTGAACTTACAACCTCAAGATCAAGAGTTGCAGGCTCTACTGACTGAGCTGGCCAGGCACCCCACAACAGGATAAATTTTATCAATATGAAGAAAGAACACTTCCCAACTCATTTTATAAGGCCAGTATTACCCTGGTGGTAGCTAGAACAAAAGACAATGGAAAAAAAAAAAAAAGCTACAGGCCAGTATCTAATGAATTTAGACACAAAAAGCTTCAACAAAATAGTAGCAAACTAAATCCCACAATGTGTGAAAATAATTACATACCATGACTAAGTAATTTATTCCAGGTAAGTAAAGTGATTAATTCCAGGTAATTAATTACAAAATTAATCAGTGTAATTCAAAATCCAACTTGTATTCATGATTAAAAAAAACCCACCTCAACCTGTTTTTCAGTGGAATTACCTCAATTTGATATGGAGCATCCTACATTTGGGAACATGGCAAGGATATCCATTCTCACCATTCTTACTCAGCATAATACTAGAAATTCCACCCAACATCCCTGGGCGGCTCAGTCAGTTAAATATCTGCCTCTTGATTTTGGCTCAGGTCATGATCTCAGGATTGTTTTTTTTTTTTTTTTAAAGATTTTATTTATTTATTTGATACACAGAGAGAGATCACAAGTAGGTGGAGAGGCAGGCAGAGAGACAGGGAGAGGAGGAAGCAGGCTCCCTGCCGAGCAGAGAGCCCGATGCGGGCCTCGATCCCAGGACGCTGAGATCATGACCTGAGCCGAAAGCAGAGGCTTTAACCCACTGAGCCACCCAGGCGCCCTATGATCTCAGGATTGTGAGATCAAGCCCTGGGTTGGGTTCTGTGCTGGACATGGAGTCTGCTTTAGATTCTCTTCCCACTCCACCCCCCACCTCTCTATCTCTTGCCCTCTCTAAAAAAAAAAATAATAAAATAGGGCGCCTGGGTGGCTCAGTGGGGTCATGATCCCAGGGTCCTGGGATGGAGCCCCACACTGGGCTCCCTGCTTAGCGGGGAACCTGATTCTCCCTCTCCCTTTGCCGCACCCCGCCCCTTGTTCTCTCTTGAGCACTGTCTCTCTCTCAAATAAAGATTAAATAAATAAATAAAAAGTAAATGGCAACAGGATTTCACCACAAGGTATGGCCTTTTTTTCCCCTTAAACTGTAATGTTTAAGCAGTTTCTGAATCAATTTAGCTTTAAGGAATAGCTGCTGAATTTTTGCACATGATTTTTTACATAGAAAATCCCAAGGAATCTACAAAAAAAATCTTACAACTAATAAATGGCTTAAACAAGGTCACAGGATACAGTATCAACAACATACAAAAATCAACCTGATCTCTATTACTAATGAGCATATGGTAACTTAGAAGCATTAACATTTATAATCATTTCAAAGAATATGAAATACTTAGGTATATGTTGAACAAAACATACAGGATCTATATGCTGAAAATTATAAAATGCTTATGGAAAAGGTCAGAGAAGAAAGACTTAAATAGACAGGCATATTGTATGTATAGATTGGAGGACTCAACATAGGAAAGATTCAGTTCTCAAACTGATCTGGTTTAATGCATATCCTATCAAAATACCACCAAAATTTTTCATAGACACAGACAGACTTACTCTAAAACTTAGACTGAATGGCAAAGGCACTAGAATAAACAATACTGACAAAAAAATAAAGTTAGAAGAATCATTCTGTATGATATTAAGACTTACTATAAAGCTACAATAATCAAGAAAATGTATTCATGGGGTGCCTGGGTGGCTCAGGGGGTTAAAGCCTCTGCCTTCGGCTCAGGTCATGATCTCAGGGCCCTGGGATCAAGCCCCGCATCGGGCTCTCTGCTCAGCAGGAAGCCTGCTTTCTCCTCTCTCTCTCTGTCTGCCTCTCTGCCTATTTGTGATCTCTCTCTCTCTCTGTCAAATAAATAAAAAAAGAAAATGTATTCATGAAGCAGTAGACTCCGGGATAAAGAACTCAGAAATAGACCCTCACAAATACGCTGATGTGATTTTTTTTTAAAGATTTTATTTATTTATTTGACACAGAGAGAGAGATTACAAGTAGGCAGAGAGGCAGGCAGAGAGACAGGGAGAGGAGGAAGCAGGCTCCCTGCCGAGCAGAGAGCCCGATGCGGGCCTCGATCCCAGGACGCTGAGATCATGACCTGAGCCGNCCGAAAGCAGAGGCTTTAACCCACTGAGCCACCCAGGCACCCGCTGATGTGATTTTTGACAAAGGTGCAATTCAGTGGAGAAAGGACAGTCTTTTCAACAAATGTTGTTGGAGCAATTGAGTATCCATAAGCGAAAAAGAAATAATCTCAACTTAAATTTTACATCTTATCCAAAACTTAACTCAAAATCGGTCGTGGGTTTAATCTTTTTTTTTTTTTAAGATTTTATTTATTTACTTGACACAGAGAGAGAGATTACAAGTAGGCAGAGAGGCAGGCAGAGAGACAGGGAGAGGAGGAAGCAGGCTCCCTGCTGAGCAGAGAGCCCGATGCGGGCCTCGATCCCAGGACCCCGAGATCATGACCTGAGCCGAAAGCAGAGGCTTTAACCCACTGAGCCACCCAGGCGCCCCGGTCATGGGTTTAGAAGTAAAATTTAAAACTATAAAACTTTTAGAAAAAAAAAGAAAATGTTTAGGCTGTGTGATTAGCTAAAAGGTTTTAGACTTGATACCAAATGTTTGATCCATAAATGAAAAGAAGTTGGACCCCATCAAAATTAAGACTTTTGCTCTGTGAAAAGATAAGCTACAGATTAGGAAGATACTTGCCGGGGTGCTTGGGTGGCTTCCTCGTTAAGCATCTGCCTTCAGCTCAGGTCATGATCCCAGGGTCCTGGGATTGAGCCCTGAATCGGCCTCCCTACTTAGCAGGAAGCCTGCTTCTCCCTCTGCCACTCCTCCTGCTTGTGTTCCCTCTGTCGCGCTCTCTCTCTCTACCTGTCAAATAAAAAATAAAATCTTAAAAAAAAGGAAAATACTTGCCAACCACGTATCTGACAAGAAAGAGCATGTAAGAATATATTAAAAACTCTCAAAACTCAACAGTAAAAGAAACAATTTAATTAGAATGGCTAAAAATATGAACAAAATTTTACCAAAGAGGGTATACATACGGCCAACACATATAGAAAGCTTGTTCATGATTACTAGTAGCCATCAGTAACATATAAATTTAAACCACAATGCGGTATCAGTACGCACCTATCAGGAAGTTTTAAAATAAAAAATAGTGACTATGCAAAATGTTGGCAAGGATGCAGAGAAACTGGAACATTCATACATTTCTGGTGGGAATGTGAAATGGTATGCAGTCGCAGTAGAAACCAGTTGTCACTTCTTTTTTTTTTTTTTTTTTTAAAGATTTTTTTTTTT
>LNAC01000486.1:412963-431697 GCA_002007465.1 Ailurus styani
AGCGCCGCCGCTCCCGCGTCCCCGAGGGGCAGCGGGCCCCGCCGCCGGCCCCGCCCGATGGCGAGGCTGCGGGATTGCCTGCTCCGCCTGACGGTCACGATCCGGTCCCTGCTCTTCTGGTGCCTGGTCTACTGCTACTGCGGGCTCTGCGCCTCCGTCTACCTGCTCAAACTTTTGTGGAGCATCGGCAAGGGACCCGCGCAGACCTTCCGGAGGGTCGCCCGGGAACACCCTCCCGCGTGTTTGAACGACCCCTCTTTGGGTACCCACTGCTACGTGCGGATCAAGGTGAAGGCCGGCGCGGGCCCGGCGGTATCGGGAGGGAACGTGACGGCCGTGAGAGCGGAGCGCTCTGGGCTGCTCCTGCCATGACGCCCAGCGTCCCCTAGTGTTCCTGGGGCTCGCAGGAGCGCGCGGCGGCGACAGGGAAGATGCCAGGGGGAGGCGAGGCAAGGGGGGTGAGGTGTGGCGGGAGAGGGGTCGGGACCGCGCGCTCGCGCGCGCTCGCGCGCGCCTGTGTGTGTGTGTGTGTGTGTGTGAGAGAGAGAAAGACAGAGACAGAGACAGAGACAGAGACTGAGAGAGACAGAGAGAATGAGAATAGGTTACGAGGAAGTTCTCTCATCAGGGTCCTATATATATTACTGTCCTCTCCTGCTCCACCACGACAACCAAGAATAATTCTGCGCTCTGTAAGGGGAGGCTGTTTCCTGTCACCTTTTTGCCCTTTAGAGCTCAGATCAGCTGTAGGGAATTGTTCCTGGTCGTGCCTTACTGTCTCTTGAGGCTGTCCTTGCCCAAATTTTAGAGGTTGAAAGACTAAACAGAATAAGGAAATAGGACTTTATTCAGAGTAGCAGAATGGAGCATTCACAGATGACCTAAACAGCATGAAACAATAAATAAATGGTGTATGTTTGTGAGCAAGGAAGCAGACTTATGAAGTCAGAGACCAAAGAACTGGAATAAAAAGTAAATGTCAGCTGTGCGTTCAGACTGGAACTGTTCAGGCTTATCCCCAGCCTCCTGGCCGCCCACGGGTATTCCATTTCCTGAGACTCCAGGTGGTGAAGGGATATGGCCCTTCTGGATGCCCCCTGCGGTCTGACTCACAGGCCTTTCTAACTAGCCTCACAGGAGGAGATATTTATGTCATCGAGTGCAGGATTCCTATTAGGAGCTAGACTGTCCAGTTGCTAGAGTTCAAAAAACCAAGGGCACATTTTTCTTACCTGTATTCAGCCTGGAGTAGGTATGAGGATGAAATGAATTACTTGTAAAACAAACAAACAAAAACCCAAATAAACAAAAGCTTAGAACAGTGCCTAGTACATAGTACATGCCACAAAATATGTGTTCACTCAATCCAATCAAGAGGCCAAGACTCAACACCAATAAAAGAAGTCATTGAACTTCTAGAAAGGCATTCTGCGGTTGAGGGCAAGGTCAGATTTGTCATCTTGGAACAACGTGAGGAGGGGAAGCAGTGAAAAAGAGTCCTTTGGAATTCCTCATAATCCTTTTCCTCCTAGTCTGGCCACCTAAAGAGACAGAACCATGGAGTGGAAAGAACATTGTCCTGTAAGGTGAGACAGAATGGGGTTCTGGTCACAGCCCTGCATCCGACCACCTTTATGACCCTGTTAATATCTTTGGACTTTAGTTTCCAAATCTGTAAAAATGATGGGGTTGAATTATCCTTTTAAGATTGTCTCACAATTGGAAACCCTCTTGCTTGGGTAACCTGATATAAAACTCAGTCCCTGTGTTCAACTCTTGGTTCCTACTTTCTTTCTTAATTTTCGTTTTCCTTTCTTGCTTTTTCCCCCCCTCCATTTTCTTCTTTTCAGTTTGCTTTGTATTTGCTGTATTCCTGTCTCACCCCCATGCCTTTTATTTTCCTTGGGCAGCCTTGTCTCCCACATGCAGAGAGAAGTCTTGAGCACTCAGAGAATTCTGCTGTTAGAAATACATTGACGTGACACGAGGAGCAGGAAGCAAAGGGAGCTGTACATGCAACTCTCAACTTAAAATAATAATGTGGGAAGGAGAGAACTAAAAATAAGGAAAGGAGGTGTGAATTATATAACTGATGGCACAGCTCTTGACGGGCAAGCTGAGAAAAGTACATGACTAGGAGGTAAACATGGCAGGAATATAAATTCAGATCAGAATTATTTACATGTCCTATGGAATTTGAATAGGATGAAATGTGACACATCAGTAAGATGAAAGCCACAAATTGTGACATTGTTCCAGAAGCTTGTAACATAAAAATTGACCTTGTAGTAGAACAAGAAGGGAAGGTTCTATAAAGGGAATGTCAACAAAAGTAAATCTAATTTACTCTATTAATAAATCATGGAGTTTTTTTCTTTTTGAAATTTAATAATATTTATTTTTTTCTTGCTATTAAAAACAATGCAAGTGAGCTTTTTCTCTAATGAAATGGAAATACTAAATGCACTACTTTTGGCAAAATATCACTAAAATTCCATGCCCTCTATTTTGTACCGCAGGATTCGGGGTTAAGATTTCATTATGTTGCTGCTGGTGAAAGAGGCAAACCACTTATGCTGCTGCTTCATGGATTTCCAGAATTCTGGTAAACTTACCAACCAGTTTTTTTTCTTTTGCATTAAGGCCTTGGCTAATCACAGTGTCATTTTCTTGTTATGACTTTTAATCGACCTTACTTTATGGTCTCTTACCCAGTTATACTTCTTGAATGCTCCTGAGTCACAGAGATGGTTTTCCTTCTATTCTAAAGAAATGTGCATGGTACCAGCCTAATCTTCTTCCTTCTTCCTTCCTTCCTTCCTTCCTTCCTCCCTTCCTCCCTTCCTCTCTCCCTCCCTTCCTCCCTCCCTCCCTTCCTCCCTCCCTCCCTTCCTCCCTCCCTTCCTCCCTCTCTCCCTCTCTTTCTCTCTCTCTTTCTTTTTTTTTTTGTGAAAATTAAAAGAAGTATTGTTTAGTGTTTCAAATTTCTGAACTAGTTACGGAACAGTTTTTATAGTATCTACTGTGGACCATGTGCCACATTGGGCAGGGAAAGGAGATTGAAAGGAGGTTTGGAGTGCCTATTATCTGGAAGGTGTGGGAGAAGCCTCAGGTGAGGGGAAGGTGGAGAAAGAAGAGTACTCTTGGAAACTGAAGACAAACTATTTCCTATGCATGTAACAACAGACTCATATGAATGCAGGATAAATATTTCTTTCTTTTTTTTTTTTTAAAGATTTTTATTTATTCATTTGACGCAGAGAGAGAGATTACAAGTAGGCAGAGAGGCAGGCAGAGAGAGAGGAGAGGGGAGGAAGCAGGCTCCCTGCTGAGCAGAGAGCCCGATGCGGGCCTCGATCCCAGGACCCTGGGATCATGACCTGAGCCGAAGGCAGCGGCTTTAACCCACTGAGCCACCCAGGCGCCCTTTTTTTTTTTTTTTTTAAAGATTTTATTTATTTATTTGACAGAGAGAAACACAGCGAGAGAGGGACGCACAAGCAGGGGGAGTGAGAGAGGGAGAAGCAGGCTTCCAGCAGAGCAGGAAGCCCGACGTGGGGCTCGATCCCAGGACTCTGGGATCATGACCCGAGCCGAAGGCAGACGCTTAACAACTGAGCCACCCAGGCGCCCCCAGGATAAATATTTCACATTAGGAAGAAACCTATAACCATAGATATACAGTTGCTAGTTACCTTGGAGAAAATGTTCTGTTCTCTTTTGAACATCACAGAGCCAAATAAGTACAGATGAAGACAACGTATGATTAAACTTTTAAAAAATGAATATCTTTTTAAAAGATGCTACATATGGTGGTGAAAAGACAACCATGCTTTTGATAATGCAGGGCTACGATCTTGAGACAGTTCACAAACTAAAAGCGAAGAAATGGATGAAAAATAATCATATCGTCTGAGCTGACTGAAAGGCAGAATATGCTGTATCTTTTGAAAGGTCTGGGATGATGCCCAGTCACCAAATTTTTCCCTTATTATCACTCTTAACACCTAGAATTTCACTATTACATATTGTGTACCTCCTTCACAGTTTTAAAGATTTTGTGTTGTCCGGCGCCTGGGTGGCTCAGTGGGTTAAAGCCTCTGCTTTCGGCTCAGGTCATGATCTCAGCGTCCTGGGATGGAGGCCCGCATCGGGCTCTCTGCTCAGCGGGGAGCCTGCTTCCTCCTCTCCCTGCCTCTCTGCCTACTTGTAATCTCTCTTTCTGTGTCAAATAAATAAAATCTTAAAAAAAAAAAAAAAGATTTTGTGTTGTCCAAAGTCCTGATTTAAAATGCATGTAGCTCTCAAAGAGATCTGACCCTAATACACTGTAGTTAATACATTATCAGTGAAAGAGACTTCATTAATAAATACATTGAGAACGCTAGTGCGTGAGGAAGTATTAGGTATTGAAGAAAAGAATGGAGTGTAGCAAAACTACATGTATCTCATCATTTTTCCAGAGCAAAAAGCCTATAGATGTCTTTTTCTGAGATTTTCCCCCTCGTGAAGATTTCTCTCCCCCCTGCATTCGCCTACATGAATAAACATAAGTCGTTTTCATGTTAAAGTTTTATCTGTGCTTCCATCTGGAGACAACTTAATTAGGTGGTAAACAGCCCAGTTCAATTCAAGTATAAGCATATGTATTTAGTGGCGTGCTTGACATGATTGGCTCACAATAAAATCTAAGTCGGAAGCATCAGTCAAATCTGCATAAAGTAACATAGGCGGTGAATTCTGGCTTAATCACTTACTCTGCAGGATCCCGCACAATCATCTGCAATAATCTTGCCGAGTTGTTGGGAAGATAAAGAGAGTCAAAATAAGCAGAAGGCCTTTCACAGAGCCCCAGTGAGTACTCAGCAAATGTTCATTTTCTTCCTTCATTCCTGTTCACCAGTGTGGAGAGCCACGCGCCAACTAGCACCCACCAGGCATTTATTTATTAATAGGACCCCTCTCCCTGAGAAAGCCCTTTTTTTTTTTAAAGATTTTATTTATTTATTTGACAGAGGGAGAGAGATTACAAGTAGGTAGAGAGGCAGGCGGAGGGAGAGGAGGAAGCAGGCTCCCTGCTGAGCAGAGAGCCCGATGCGGGCCTCTATCCCAGGACACTGAGGTCATGACCTGAGCCGAAGGCAGAGGCTTTAACCCACTGAGCCACCCAGGTCCCCCGAGCTAGCTGCATTTTAAATCAGGACTTTGGATGATACAAAATCTTTAAAACTCTATAGAATGTGAAGTATATGTAATAGCGAAATTCTGGTTTGAAGAGTGAGAATAATGAAGACATTTGGAGACAGGCCATGGTCGCAGACCTGTACAAAAAGAATTTCCTGACCCTGCTGCTGCAGCTGATAGTTAACATTTACAGACCATTTACTCTGTGCCAGGCACTCTTCTAAGTGTTTACTTTCATCTCGTTTAAACCTCACAGCCACCATTCTGAAATTGACAGGGTCAGAATGTAAGGCACACCCCATCTTTGAGGTTCAGAGCTGACCTCTCCTGCTTGTCCTCAGGATGCGGGAATGATAATCATGGGACATCAGGCAGAGCTTTTCAACCTTCAAATTTCACGCCTTATAGAAACATTCAAGAGAGTGTTAAAAGTTAGCTAACCACGCAAGAACACCTCCCTCTAACATTTTGGATCATCATTCTAAATAAAATTCATGATCCTGTAGGAGGGGGTGGTTGATGTTTAACTCTTTAGAAAGAAAGGACTTAAAAGCTATTCTGTCTCTCCACCTCATACGAACCCCAGTACTTGTCCATGCTCTTTTCTCTCCGGGAACTCCACTTTCTTTATGTGAACAGTCTACCATGAAGATAAATATAAACCTACAACTTCTTCAGCAACTTGGTAATTGTTGTGAAGAAACAGCGAGTAGCAATGATATCCTTTTTTTTTTTTTAATTTTATTTATTTATTTGACACAGAGAGAGAGAGATTACAAGTAGGAAGAGAGGCAGGCAGAGGGAGAGGAGGAAGCAGGCTCCCTGCCAAGCAGAGNAGATCATGACCTGAGCCGAAGGCAGAGGCTTTAACCCACTGAGCCACCCAGGCGCCCAATGATATCCTTTTGATAGATGACAGTTGATGCTCTCTGTTATATTTCAGAATGATACTTTTGTACATTTTTCACAGCATTGTCCCATTGTCTCTTCATAAGAGCCCCTTTGTAAAATAGAAATGCCTGGTGATTCTTGTACATGTCCTCCAATCTTCAGTGGACGGGACAGCCTGGGAGAGGCTCAGCACTGGTCCCTGAACATCAGTCCCATTTGCTCTGGCAAAGTCAAGTCTTGGATGTGTTACTCCAGGAACTCTGTTGCTATGAATGACTTTAAAAAAAAAAAAAAGAAAGAAAGAACAACGAACCCCACCCATAGCTCAGTTACTCAATCAGCATATTGAATTTACTAAGCTTTGCTGGCCCTTACCCAGTTGTTTAGGGAAAGTCCAAAATCAACTATGTGGAGATTGCTGATAATCAGAAACCTCTGTTTGACTATGTCATACCCTAAACTAAGACCTCTGTGTTGAGACTTTGTCTTTCCTTCTGGTCAAACTGCCACTATTACCTATTAGGAGTCTAGTCAATTCCATTCAGGTACTCCACTCAGGAAAAGGTCAAATAAATTCAGAGTTTAGGACAAAGCTGGCGTTTTTTGTTTTGTTTTTTTAAGATTTTATTTATCTGTCAGAGAGAGAGAGAGAGCACAAACAGGCAGAGGTAGAGGGAGAAGCAGGCTCCCTGCCAAACAAGGAGCCCGGTGCAGAACTCGACCCTAGGACCCCAGGACCATGACCTGAGCGGAAGGCAGCTGGTTAACCTACTGAGCTACCCAGGCGTCCCAGGACAATGCTGTTTTGATTACTCCACTTCAAGTCTCTTGGCCTTCCTCTCTTTTTTCAAAAGCCCTTTCTCTTGAATTTCTATCTTCTTTAAAAGCCAAAAACAACAAAGCAAGAAACTCTGACACTTCAAACCAATTTAAATATTCATTATAAGTATAAATACTATTCCTCTATTAATCAAGTTTTGCCTGAATACATTTGAAACTATAAGCTTATCTGTAGATCAAGTAGGTCAGAACATTTGATGTAGTGAAAACAAAATAATCATAAATTAGCAATGTGTGTAAAAATGATTTTAAACAGAAAAGCACTATACACATGCAATATATTATCTGCATTTATCATCATTACCTAAGAATAGCTGTTGAGAATTGATGACATTTAATATTAGATGTTACATGGAAACAATAAAAATTCTGGGTCTTCTTTCTTAAAATCTAAAGGAAACATCAAGATCTGCATTTCTGGGACTGTTAGCTAAATTATCCCAAAATAAAGTTGTTTGTCAGGAGATGGTTTTTCTCCCACTCTCTCTCCACCTCAATTTGCATCGCTTTTAAAAATATTTGGAGCTGATGCAGGCAGTTTCTTTGAGTTGTCTTTATCACCAGCTGTATGGAATGCATTCGTCATTACTCAAGTGCTGAGCCAAGGGAGGGCTCTTGGTACACACAGCTGAGCACAGAGGCTGATGACTATGGCCTTTTCTCTGTTGTGAAGGGGAAAAGGATATTCTACATCCGAATGTTGCTATCCTGGTAAACCAGAAGCCCTCTTATGTCAAGAGTAATCACTAGGAAGGGGATTGCTCTTTTTAGAAGTATCTTCTGCTATTACCTAAAGGTACCAGAAAAAAAAAATGTGGGTGAAAATAGCTAGCTGTGTTTCTTTCTAATATTTTTAGGAGTTACTGATTTTTTTTAAGTAGGCTCCATGCCCAACATGGAGTCTGAACCCGCGACCCTGACATAAAGAGTCGCATGCTCTACAGACTGAGCCAGCCAAGTGCCCCTGAGTTACTGATTTTGTAAGATGTTTCATTTATGTGTCAAAGGGTTCAATTTTGTTTACTGTCATATGAATGAAATGCCCATCAATCTATCTCTGGGGTGATTTCTTTTTCAGCTTCAAGTGTGAATCAAATATGCTTTGTTTGTGAATTCTGGGAAGAATTAAGATTTTTTTTGCAATTTATTAAAATAGCAGCTGCCCTATTTCTTAGAAATGCTGAAGATATTTGGCTCCTCTCATGGATGACAGCAGTAGTTGAATTTATTTGTAAGGCAATTTAAATTATTAATAAGAGAATGAAATATGCAGATATTATATTTGCATAATCTCTAATACAATTTTAAATGTAAAATATTGGAGGATTCTACGTATTCCTTTGAGTCAAATTTCACAGACATTGAAAATAAATTCCCCAACAAGAACTTGAGAACTTTAGTCATCCTTGCCTCCTGGTTTGACCTGGGGCAGAGTTTTATTCAGTAGCTGATCCTTCTAGCGCTATCAAGACTCAGTCTTTCCACTAGTTTGTTTCATTTATGCAACACATTTTTACTGAGCACCTACACAGTCTAAATATTCACCCAGACAGTTAAAGGAACTCTCAATCAAGTGGAAGCACCAGATACGACAGATCGTTATAAAGCTCATGCCCAGTCCCCTGAAGAGAGCATGCGCAAGTGAGAGAGTAAGAAGGGTCCCACCCAACCCGCTGGGAAAGGTGGAGGCCTGCGGGTTCTCCCAGAAGTGGAGATGCTCATCGTGAGGAGATCAGTGACGGGGAAGGGCAGGGATTATGGGGAGCAGGGAATTTCGGAGAAGAATGTTGTTGCAAACAGAGGACATCATAGGAGCAAAGTCAAAAGGAATACTGCTGTTGGATCAGTACAGGGGGGCTTCCCACAGCAGGGGCAGTGTACCTCGCGCTCAGGACAGACTATGGGGGTGTGAATCCTCACTCGGCTCTCTGCTAATTCTGTGACCTCTGGCAAGGCAATTACCTTTCTGTGGCTCTGGATTTTTTAGGTCTGCTGTGGGATAACAATAATACCTACTTTACAGTTTTGTTTTGCAGATCAATATTACTATACATGAAACATTTAGAATTGTGCCTGGCATATACTAAGAATGATATAACTGCCAGCTCTTTTGATCATACAGCAAATGACAAAGAGTGTAAAGTAATCAGGCTGGAAGATTGGGCCTTAGTCAAGTCTTGGAGGTTTTGTCTGCCACAGTGACGAGCTTGGACTGCATGTTATGAGTACAGGTAGACTTAGTTTTATTGTGTTTCACAGATACTGCGGTTTTTGTTTTTTTTTTCTTTTTTTCCTTTGCTTTTTAAATTTTTTTAATTTTTTTCACAAGCTGGAGATTTGTGGCAACTCTGTGTAGAGCAGGGCCATTGGGTCATTTTTCCAACAGCTTTTTCTCATTTTGTGTCTCTGTATCACATTTTGGTAATTTTTTGCAATATTTCAAACTCTTTGATTATTATTATTACATCTGTTATGGTGATCTGTGATCAGTGATCTTTGATGTTACTACTGTAATTGCCTTGGGCGGGGGGCATACACCACACCTACATGAGATGGTGAACTTAAAGATGGATGCCTGTTGTATGTGTTCTGACTGGTCCACCAATAACACTTTCCCCCATTGCTCTCCCTCTCCTCAGCTCTGCCTGTTCCCTGAGACTCATAATATTGAAATTAGGCCAGTTAATAATCTTACAATGACCTCTAAATGTCCAAGTGAAATGAGGAGTCCCATATCTCTCACTTTAAATCAAAAGCCAGAAATGATTAAGCTTAGTGAGGAAGGCATATCAAAAGCCAAGATAGACTGAAAGCGAGGCCTCTCCCACCAGTTAGCCAAGTTGTGAATGCTATGAAAAAGTTCTTTTTTTTTTTTAAGATTTTATTTATTTATTTGACAGAGAGATAGAGAGCATAAGTAGGCAGAGTGGCAGGCAGAGGGAGAAGGAGAAGCAGGCTCTCCATTGAGCAGGGAGCCCAATGTGGGGTTTGATCCCAGGACCCTGAGATCATGACCTGAGCCAAAGGCAGATGCTTAACCAAATGAGCCACCCAGATGCCCCTGCTATGAAAAAGTTAAAGGAAATCGGAAGTGCTACTCCACTGAACACACAAATGATAAGAAAGTGAAACAGCCTTATTTGCGATTTGGAGAAAATGTCAGTGGTCCGGATAGAAGATCAAACTAGCCACAACATTCCCTTAAGCCAGAGCCTAATTCAGAACCAGGTCCTAACTCTCTTCAATTCTGTGAAGGCTCAGAGAGGTGAGAAAGCTGTAGGAGAAAAGTTGGAAGCTAACAGAGGTGGGTTCATGAAGTTTGAGAAAAGAAGTCATCTCCATAACAGACAAGTGCAAGATGAAGCAAAGTGTTAAGAAGCTGCAGCAAGCCAAGCAGAAGGTGTGGCTCAGATCATTCAGGAAGCTGGCAACAATAAACAATAAATTTTCAATGTAGATGAAACAGCCTTCTATTGAAAGAAGATGTTTTCTAGGAATTTCTTAGCTAGAGAGAAGTTAATGCCTGGTCTCAAAGTTTCAAAAGACTGGTCAACAATCTTGTTAGAGGTTAATACAGCCGGTGACTTGAAGTTGAAGGCAATGATCACTGATTATTTTGAAAATTCTAGAGCCCTTAAGAATTATGCTAAATCCATTCTGCCTGTTTTCTATATGGAACAACAAAGTCTGGATGACAGCACATCTGTTTACAACATGGTTTGCTGAATATTTTAAACCCACTGTTGAGACCTACTGTTCAGAAAAAAAAGAGATCTTTTTCAAAATATGACTGTGCATTGACAATGCACCTGGTCACCTGGGGGCTCTGAGGGAGCTGGACAATGGGATTTGTGTTGTTCTCATGCCTGCTAACAAAACACCCACTCTGCAGCCCGTGGATCAAGGAGTGATTTCTACTCCTTAAGTCTTATTATTTAAGAAAAACATTTCATAAGGCTGTAGCTGCCATGGTGATGTCTCTGATGGAGCTGGAGGCCAAGTAAACTGAAAATCTTCTGGGAAGGACTCACTATTCTAGATGCCACTGAGAACATTTGTGATTCATGGGAAAAGGTCACAATAATCACAAAAATGGATGACTTGCAGGGCTGAGGACTCCAGTGGAGGCAGGAACAGCAGATGTGGTGGGAACAGCGAGAGGACTAGAAGCAGCCTAGGAGCCTGAACATGTGACTGGATGGCTGCGATCTCCTGATTGAACTTTCATGGCTGAGGGGCTGCTTCTCGTAGATGAGCAAAGACAGTGGCTTCCTGAGCTGGAATCTACTGCTGGTGAAGATGCTGTGAAGACGGCTGAGATGACAACAGAAGATTTAGAATATGACACACACTTAGCTGATAAAGGAGCAACAGGGTTTGAGAAGACGGACTCCAATTGTGAAAGAAGTTCTACTTGAGGTAAAATGATATCAAACAGCATCACATGCTACAGAGAAATCGTTTGTGAAAGGAAGAGTGAATCAATCTGGCAAAGGTCATTGCTGTCTTATTCTAAGAAATCACTACAGTCACCCCAGACTCCAGCAGCCACCACCCTGGTCAGTTAGCAGCCATCGACATCAAGGCAAGACCCTCTGCCAGCAAAAACATTACAACTAGCTGAAAGTTCAGATGATGGTTAGCATTTTTTTTAGCAATAAAGTATTTTTTCTTTTTCTGATTCTATTATGTTTTTCATTTTAATTCTAGTGTAATTAACATACAGTGTAATATTAGTTTTAGTTTCTATAATGTTCAACAGTTCTATACAAGTAATACTTTTTATTTTATTTTTTTGAACTTTTTATTTTTATTTATTTATTTATTTATTTATTTTAAAGATTTTTATTTATTTATTTGACAGAGAGAGACAGCGAGAGACCGAACACAAGCAGGGGGAGTGGGACAGGGAGAAGCAGGCTTCCCATTGAGCGGGGAGCCTGATGCGGGGCTCGATCCCAGGACACTGGGATCATGACTTGAGCCAAAGGCAGACGCTTAACAATTGAGCCACCCAGGCGCCCCTTTTTGAACTTTTTAATATCAGCTTATTTATTTATTTGTTTTTTATTAACATATAATGTATTATTCATTTCAGGCATACAGTTCTGTGATTCATCAGTCAAGCAATACTTTTTAAATTCAGATATATGCATTGTTTTTAGACATAATGCTATATTACACACTTACTAGACTACACTGTAAACATAACTTTTATGCTTACTTTATTGTGATATTTGCTTTATTGTGGTGGTCTGGAACCAACCTGCAAGATGTCTGAGAATATGGCTGTAGTATGGATTCAAGAAAAGATGTTGAGCAGTGAAATGACGTGACGGAGTTCGTGTGTTTTGTGACCTCAGTCTGGTTTTGTGGTAGACAGCGCTGGGGGTAGTGAAATGCGTGCAAACCCATCGATAGTGACTGCATTAATGGAGGCCTGAAGTAAGGTAATGATAGTAGGGATGGAAAAGAAAAGTGATTAAATATTTAAAAGGTTAAATCTGCAGAACTTTATTGATTAGGCATGAGGTAATCTCTGAAGAGGGAAGAATTAGGCTCCAGTTACAAAGGCATAAAAAAATCAATTTAATATTTTAAGTAAGGCTAATTAGAAAATAATATCATATGTGTTGACAGATGAGCATCTTTGAGGAAACACACTGCTTCATTTGTTGCAACCTAAACACAAGATTAGTAAGACTGCTATGACCTAAGAAACATACTTTTTATTAATGTTTTCAAATCTGTCTTCATTGGTAATGCTTTTGCAGATTTTGACAAATCATAGATATCCTGATAACAGATCAAAGATTCTGTATCCATGTGTAATTACAAATATGTGCCTGACACTCTTCCTGATGACTTGATGCAAAGTGCATTGTTTCGTTGATCTTACTGCTTTGGAACACCTCACCTTGCAGTCTCTCTCACTATTGGCTTTTAGTTGCAGATCCCTGTGTACACTGGCCTATTGCACTCCAAAAATCTTTCCAGACAATTATGTCCCATTTGGCTTGTGTCAGATAATTCTACACTGTTTCCATGGACAGATGTGCATGCAGACCCATTTTTTAAATGCATATTTGGAGTTCCACAACATAGTGAGTCACTTTGAAAAATCCATGTCTTTTTTTTCCCCCTCTTTGTTATCCAAAATGATTTTGCTTGTTTGAAGAAGAAAATCTCATGGATCGGGGTGGCTGACTGGCTCAGTTGGTAGAGCATGTGACTCTTGATCTTAGGTTGTAAATTTGAGCCCCAGGTTGGGTGCAGAGGTTACTTAAAAATAAGGCCATTTAAAAAAGAAAAGAAAGGAAAGTCTCATGGATCTTTGTATTTCATTTAATTCCGCAGTTCCATGATCAAGCACCGGGCGGGGGTGGGGGGGCACCTGGGCTTGCAGAGGCTACCAGGACTCAGCTGTAGCACACTGGCCTTTTCTTTTCTTCCTTCTCTTCCTCCCTCCCTCCCTCTTTCTTCCTTCCTTCCTTTCTCTCTCTCTCTCTTTCTTTCTTTCAGATTTTATTTGTTTGAGAGAGAGAGAGAGCACAAGCCAGAGGTGGGGGGTGGTGAGGGAGAGGTGGACTCCCCACTCAGTGGGTAGCCCAATGCCAGACTTGATCCCAGGACCCTGAGATCACGACTGGAGCCGAAGTCAGAAACCGAAGCCACCAGCCATCCAGGCGCCACAGCGCTGGCCATTCTAATTGGCCAGTTAATGCCAGTGCCATTTCGGCTGTTAAGTGTGTAGGTTTTTTGTTTTATTTTGTTTTGTTTTAAGATTTATTTATTTATCTAAGAGAGATTGAGCACAAGTGGGAAGGACACAGGGAGAAGGAGAGAGAATCTCAAGCAGACTCTCCACTGACTGCAAGACCCATGCAGGGCAAGATCTCGTGACCTTGAGATGACCCTGAGCTGAAACCAAGAGCTGGACACTTAACCGACTGTGCCACCCAGGTGCCCCTTAAATATTTTTAATATCACACTTGCTTGTACTCATTCAGGATCTTCTCCACAGAAGCATATGTAAGTACAGTTTCCCTGATAGCTCTAAGCATTATTTAAGGAAGCCTAGAAAATTGATTTCTCAAGTACATATAGAAATATATTGGTTTTCATATCAGATATTTTGTAGTTTCTGTAAATATTGGCCCTCTGTTACACCCCACTGGAGCTGGTAAAAAAAAAATAACAATAAATTTTTATAAAGAACTTCAGTGCTCCCTTCTGAAACATGTCCCTTCTTCTGGCTCACAGACAGGTATGTAACCTTTCTCAAAATAGACAGTTTCTTAGAGTTGTCCATTTAGAAAAGCTGTAATGTTACCCTCTGGATTTGCTACTGTGGTATTTTTAATGTTTCTTATTTCCTGCAGGTATTCTTGGCGTCACCAACTAAGGGAATTTAAAAGTGAATATCGAGTTGTAGCGCTTGATCTGAGAGGCTATGGAGAAACAGATGCTCCCATTCATCGAGAGAATTATAAATTGGACTGTCTAATTACAGATATAAAGGATATTTTAGACTCTTTAGGTAGGTCAGTTTTAAAAAAATAATATAGTTCCTTTTAAGGGACTAACATTTAACAAATTGTGAATTGGTAACCTCGTTTCTTGGGAAGAGGCCTTTTCCATTTACCTGAGCTGTTGTCTGATCCTGTCACCATGGTTTTGGGTGTCCAGCTGAGAATGTTTATAGAGGAAATTGAAAATAATACATCCAGAATGACGATTCAGTCCACCAGCCAAGAATGACTTTGAAAATTTGTTTTTAAAAGTATTTCTAATGTATGCAATTTATTATTTTCAGAACTGATTATTGGAAATTTGATTCTTGTACTCAGAAAATTTATTTCTTCAGAATCCACATCTAAATAATCACTTAAAAATGTTAAAAGATGCAAAAGTTCTTGCACAATCTTTCTTTTTTTTAAGATTTTTATTTATTTATTTGAGAGAGAGAGAGAGAGAGAGAGAGGGAGGGAGCATAAGCAGGAGGAGGTGCAAAGGGAGAGGGAGAAGCAGGCTCCCCACTGAGCAGGGACCCCAATGTGGGGCTCCATCTCAGGACCCTGAGAACATGACCTGCGCCAAAGGCAGACGAACCGACTGAGCCACCCGTGCACCCTGCACTATCTTTCTTATGTTGATCAGCTAGTGCCACAATAGTATTGTGTAACAAACATGCCAAACTCAGTAGCACATAGCTGTAGGCATTTATTCACATGCTCATGGGTGTGCAGGTCAAGTGTAGGCTGAACCACTGGATCTTTGCCTCAGATTACAGGTCCTGCTGGAATTGGCTTCTCCCTCGAGTTGGGCTGGAACCCAAGTAGCTTTTCCTTTTCTCCTGGAAATGACAGAAATGGCAAGAGGGTGAGCCCAGATGCGGAAACTTATTTCGAGTTTCTGCTTGCAGCACCTTGGTCAAAGCAAGTCATAAGGCTGAGTCCAAAGTCAAGTCATACTCTCACCATATGACCAAAGCAAATCACACGGCTAAGTCTAACATCAAAGGGGCAGCAACATATACTCCTTTTATGGCAGCAGGGAGAGGGGAGGAGTAAATATTTTTTAACAAAAATCAAATCCACTACATCTTTTTTGACTAAAACCCAACTGCTACCATGGTATGTTAATGGAGCTAATATTGTAAGAAACCCATGAAATCAAATTAAAGGCCTTTTCTACAATAATCCAAAGAGTACATAGGTCAGGCCAGTATTCTAAGTGGAGAAAAAAATGGTTGTGGTCTGGAGGTATCAATGCAGTGTTGTCATTTAATCTGATTACAGTAAAATAGATTCAAAGACAGTGATTTCCAGCAGCCATATTTCATTCTTCTTCTGTGGTAATTCAGTCAGACTTGGCCTAAATTTGTCTTCATGCAATTTTCTAGGCAAATCAATAATATAGTCTTGCTTATGACCTTATTTTTTTTAAGATTTTATTTATTTATTTGACAGAGAGAGATACAGTGAGAGAGGAAACACAAGCAGGGGGAGTGGGAGAGGGAGAAGCAGGCTTCCTGCCGAGCAGGGAGCCCAATGCAGGACTCAGTCCCAAGACTCCCGGATCATGACCTGAGCCAAAGGCAGGCGCTTAACAACTGAGCCACCCAGGCACCCCGCTTATGACCTAATTATGTGTAATCTTTACCATGGCTTCCCAAACTCAGGGTTGTGGAACAAGAGCTGAGCCAGCTACTTCAGATTTAAAAAAAAAATATATATATATATATATACATATATATATATTCCCAGGAGAGAGTCTGAATCTGTAGGTCTAGAATGGAGGCTGGACATCTAAATTTTCTAAAAAGCTACTTAAGTGATTCAGACATACAGGTTTTGGAAAAATCAAACTCAGTATCTTCGTAAAGTGCGCAACTAGAGTCGGATTATGGGAAGATTAGTTTCAGAAGTGTACCTATTTTATGTGAGGTAATGATGCATTCACCTTCAATGACATCAACATTTTTTTCTCCATTACAGGGTATAGCAAATGTGTTCTTATTGGCCATGACTGGGGGGGAATGATTGCTTGGCTAATCGCCATCTGTTATCCCGAAATGGTGATGAAGCTTATTGTTATTAACTTCCCTCACCCAAATGTATTTACAGGTGAGTATAACTTTAATTAAAACATTTTTGCTAATGTGACAATTCACTGTCATCACTGACACTTTGGATTAAAAACAGCATAATTTGAATAACAGTATTTTTTGAATTAAGTGACTAAAATATGATATTAACATATGACAATGTCAGATACTTTGACTTTAAATATTCTATAAAAGTCTGAGAAATTGTGGCTTCATATATGCTTGCATAATTTTATTTCAATTTTTTAGAGAATATTTTACTGCTCTCTTGGATAGGGATAAAGAGAAAAAATGCAGTAACATTAGTTTGACAGTAATGAATCTTGACAACCTAGAAATAATTTCTCCTCTTGCCTGACTGCTTGGGCTATCAGGAATGACAGCATTCTTGAAAGCCGTAGTTCTCACATTTTGAGTTTCAGGACCCCTTTATACTCTTAAAAATTATTTAAGACCCATTGAGCTTTTGTTCATATGGGACATATATAAAAATATTTACTGTATTAAAACTTTTAAATGAGAAAAATTTAAATCATATATTAATTCCTTAAAAAATAATAAATTCAGGATCTGTTAACATGATTAACATTTTAATGAAAACTAGTTACATCTTCCCAAACAAAATTTTAGTGAGAAGAATGTCACTGTTTTACATTTTTGCAAACCTGTTTAATTTTTGGCTTAATAGAAGACAGCTGGATTCTCAGATCTACTTCTGCATTCAGTCTGTTGCAATATGTTGTTTGAATTGAAGTGTATGAAGAAATCTGGCCTCACACAGATTTGTAATTGGAAAAGGGAGGAGTATTTTAATAGCCTTTTCAGATAACTGTGGATTTTCTTCTTTAATACCACACCAAACTCAAAAACTGGTGGTTTCTTACAGGTTAGTAAAAATGTAGAATCTGATATCATATTAATGAACATTTTGTACTCTGTTACTTTAAATCCATTAGTCTCTCTAGCACTCTGAATGGATTTTTTTACCCGTGTGTGATTTTGCATAATCATGCATTGGAAGATATTGGTTCATTGAGATATACGATCTTCCATAAGTTGACACATTTTATTACATTATATCAAAGAACCACATTCACTAATATTGCCCCAGTTGCATCAAAAAGTTGTTGAATATTGCAAAGCCGTCACGCTCACAATAGCAAATACACGTCTCCAAAATTCTAATTTTTATTTGAAAGCTTGAATTTTGTTGTTGGCAACAAATACTGTTGATTGTTTTCCCCCAAGTGACAGGCTCACTTTGTTCATTTTCAAGAGACTGTCTGTCAAATACTCGAGTCTGGCTGATGATAATTTGTTACTCATCCTTACAAGTAAAAAACGGTATTCCATAAGAAATGCAGCTAATTCATCTAATCAACTCAGAATTGTGGAAGTGCTATTCCTTGAGACAACCATTGTTCTTGGGTGTTCAACAGAACTGCTTTATGTGTACGTTCTGTTTCATCTCAATGTTCAAAGGCCATGTACACAAAGCTTGAAATGTAATAAAATTAATCATTTTTGCTATTTTATCTAGGACATTCCTAAGTGAAACTGGCACTTAATTTTATGTGTTCATGTATTCGTTTGCTGCAAGTGTGTGGTGGTGAAGAAGACAACGACTGCTACTGCTTGTATTGTTTAGTAACACTGCCTTGATTTGTGCTCAGGCAGCAGTGGCTTTATCTACCATTGCTTTTGTACCATGAGCACAAATGTCAACCAAATGAGAAAAGCTAAAAACGTCTTAGTATTGTAATGAGATAGTTTTGACTGGATTGCTTAAAGAGGCTTTAGGGATCCCTAGAGGTCCCCATGGGCTCTACTCTGGGAACCTCTGCTATAAAGGGAATTCTTAAAATCCTCAGAGTGTTTAAAAACCAGTGAACCATGGCTAGGCACATTTTTATTTGGCTTTGGCAAAAACTGTAGTCTTGTCCTCTTTTTTTTTTTTCTTTTTTTTTTTTTTAATTTTATTTTTATTATTTGCCCAAGGGGTACAGGTCTGTGAATCATCAGGCTTACATCTTTCACAGCCCTCACCAAAGCACAAACCCTCCCCAATGTCCATAACCCATCCACCCTATCCCTACCCTCCCACCCCCCAGTAACCCTCAGTTTGTTTTATGAGATTAGAAGTCTCTTATGGTTTGTCTCCTTCCCCATCCCATCTTGTTTCATTATTTTTCCCTCCCTACCCCCCACA
>LNAC01000486.1:432827-635237 GCA_002007465.1 Ailurus styani
GCAAGGGAAGCAAGGGCAAAAATGAACTATTGGGACTTCATCAAGATTAAAAGCTTTTGCACAGCAAAGGAAACAGTCAACAAAACCAAAAGACAACTGACAGAATGGGAGAAGATATTTGCAAATGACATATCAGATAAAGGGCTAGTATCCAAAATCTATAAAGAGCTTCTCAAACTCAACACCCATAAAACAAATAACCCAGTCAAGAAATGGGCAGTAGTCTTGTCCTCTTTAACTACCCTTTCAAGTTTTCTAAGTTTCAGGTACTGCTATGACTCACAGCAGCCCTCTAGGGAACAAAAAATTTTATGTTGGGAACATGACTACATAAATATTGTATATTGGATTTTATTTTTTTATTTTTAAAATTTATTTATTTATTTGTTTGTTTATTTATTTATTGAGAGAGAACAAGAGAGCACAAGCAGAGGGAGGCAGAGGGAGGGAAGCAGGCTTCCTGCTGAGCAGGGAGCCCAATACAGTGAATGGTTCAATCTCAGGACTCTGGGCTCATGACCTGAGCCGAAGGCAGATGCTTACCCAACTGAGCCACCCAGGTGCCCCAAGAGTTGAATTTTAGATATATATCCAATTGTCCTATTTCTGTTGAGGTGACAGCATGGATGCTTAGGATTCAAATATCAAACTGAAATTAGCTGTATTTTTCTCAGTTGCATTAAGTAGCAAAAGTTGTGCTACATGCTTGTTCCATTGATTGAGATCCTTGAGTAAATGTTATTTTTGTGATGTTGCTTAAAGGACAAATTATAATTGGTCATTTCAGCAAGAAGATTCTTGAAATATTTCTGGAATTATTTTATCTAGACTAGGTTCAACCCTAGTCAGCTTAATATAAGGTCTTCAGGTAATATGCCTATATTTAACCCTTAATTATATTGATATCTCTTAAGTCAGGGCTGAATAAATTTTGTTCAAAGATGACTTTACAAAAAGTATAGCATAACGATACTCCACTTACCTGAGAATTATAGTTCTAAAAATTCGAACCATGTGAACACTAACCACGTTAGTTACAAAATTAGAAATAAAAAAAAAGATGAACTCTATAGCAGAAAAAACTATATATGCGCAAAAAACAACAAGTATGCAAACTTAATATGTGTGTTTACACTACTCTCCAGTTTAAAGCTTCAGTGCCCTTCCAAAGTCCTTAAAAATCCATCTCTGCTGGCCCTCCCTGACCGGGCTTCTGCTTTGCTCTCTGACTCATCTCATACCACCTCTCCCTCCTCATTCACTACACACCAGTCACACTGACGTTCTTTCTGCTTCTTAAATGTCCCAAGCCCAGGACCTACTTTCTGTTCCTGGATTTTCTTTCTAGATCTTTACATAGCTGACTCCCTCTTGCCATTCAAGACTTAGTCCACATACTACATCTCCAGAGAAGCCTATTCTGATCACCTCTGCTAAATAATAGTCCTCCACATCACCCAATCATCACTCTCAATCAGATTATCTTGTTTTAATTTTCTTTATGGTATTATTGCTATCTCAAATGATCTTTTAAAGTCTCAATTACTTATTGTATAAGCTCCTTATTAATGGGAACCTATTCTGTCTTGTTGACTGCTAAATCCCCTCACACACAGTAGATATTCAAATATTCCCTGAATGAATGAATTTTCTAGATACATGAATGAACTTATAGGAGACACTTTAGTTTCTGTTGAGGCCAAATGAGTAAGGTATTCAAATCCTCCTGTAAAGAAAGTCTTTTAGACAACAGAAAATTACCTCCCCATATATCCCTAGGAAAAGTGTGAGGTCACTGATGATAACCTTGGAGAAAAGGCAGTGTTGTTTGGGTTTCCTGTTCCTTTCTGAGTCAAGACTTCATAAAATGAAACTTTCTTTTTATTTAAAGGGCTATAAATTTTCTAAATACTTGAAATATCCATAATAAAATATAAGAACATAGAAATTGTTCCAAAGATGGTGCAGCCACTCTGGAAAACGGTATGGAGTTTTCTCAAAAAGTTGAAAAGAGAGCTACCCTATGACCCAAAAATTGCACTACTGTGTCTTTACCCCAAAGATACAAATGTAGTGATCTGAAGGGGCACGTGCACCTTAATGTTTATAGCAGCAATGTCCATAGTAGCCAATTATGGAAAGAGCCTAGATGTCCACCAACAGATGATAAAGAAGGATAAAGAAGATGTGGTATATAGGTACAATAGAATATTACGCAGCCATTAAAAATGAAATCTTGCCATTTGCAGTGATGTGGATAGAACTAGAGGCTTTTATGCTAAATGAAATAAGTCAATCAGAAAAAAGATAACTATCATATGATCTCACTGATATGAGGAATTTGAGAAACAAGACAGAGGATCATAGGGGAAGGGAGGGAAAAATGAAACAAGATGAAACCAGAGAGGAAGACAAACCATAAGAGACTCTTAATCTCAGGAAACAAACTGAGGGTTGCTGGAGGGGAAGGGGGGTAGGAGGAATGGGATGGTTGGGTGATGGACATTGGGGATGGTGTGTGCTATGGTGAGTGCTGTGAATTGTATAAGACTGATGAATCACAGACCTGTACCCCTGAAACAAATAATGCATTATATCTTAATTTAAAAAAAAATTGTTCCAAAGAGAAATATACGAAGGCTTACTTGTGGATTCTTTTTTCATCTCAAAGATGAAATTGACTTAAAACAAAGTTCTTTCAATAGTAAATAATTTATACCCCTTGGATAAGGTCTAACATAGCATTTTAATTTCAGAATATATTTTACGACACCCTGTCCAGCTGTTCAAATCCAGCCATTATTACTTCTTCCAAATACCATGGTTTCCAGAATTTATGTTCTCAATAAATGATTTCAAGGTAAGTCAAATATGGTGATGGATGTTAACTAGAATTATTGTGGTGATCATTTTGCAATGTATGCAAATATCATATCATTATGTTGTATACTTGAAACTAATATAATGTTATATGTCAATTATACCCCAAGAATAAAATTGAAAAACTGGAGCCCAAGAAGATGACAAATTAGGAAGTTAAAAATAAAATAAAAATAGACAGATGCACTAAAAAAAAAAGAAAAGAAAGAAAAAAAGAAAGAACTTGTCCTGTTTATGTTATCTGATTTGTTTAAAATATTCATTTATTGATTATTGTGATATACTATCCACCGTTAGACATTTCCTCCTATCTAAGAAAAAAAGGTAAGTCAAACAAATAATGTATTAATATTAATGAAAAACATTTTAAAATCTATCCCTCAGAAAGAAAAATAGGCAGATGCTAAAATTTAATAAATGCTTCTAAAACCTAATGTATAGGCTTACTTTTACAATCTGTATGTTTGAATGCCCGGATATTGCTTAATTTTTTGTGAGAGCCTGTGGCCCTATAGGCATACCTCTTTTCAGAGAACATTCCATGGGGAGACAAGGGAATATGAATGCCAGATGAAAGAGTTTGACATAACAGAAGTGGAGGCCTTTGGGTGTAAACAAAACCCTGAAACAAAGTAAGTGTGCAGGAATTGGCGTACCATATACACGGACAACCAGGAGTCATGTGTTGTACCTATTTCTTGAAAGTTTATCGAATGCTTCTTGTATATCTAACATGGTGTTAGGTATTTAAGGAGGCTCTTTAAAAAAGCCAATATTATTTTAATTGGAAATACTTCTGCATATATCTCTGACAGATAAGGACTTTTTTTTTTAAACATAACTCCAATACCGTTATCACCTAACAAAATGAATAATTACTCCCTACTATCATTCAGTATTCAAATTTCCATTCCATTGAATTTCCATTCAAATTTCTTTAACACTTTACTTGTTTGAATCAGGACTGGAATGAGATCCACACATTGTATTTGATTGTTACACTTATTTCAATTTATAACAGTTCCTTCTTTTTTTAACACCATTTTTTTGTTGAAGAAATTTGGTCATTTGTTCTGAGGGATGAGCCACATTTTGGATTTGGCTAACTACTTCATCATGGTGTTATTTAACTTGTTCTGCTAACCCTTGTTTCTCCTACTTCGTGGATGCTACTAATCTAGAGGCTTGGTCAGATTGATTTTTAATTTGACAAGAATGCTTGTAGGTGGTGCTATGTATTTCCGAATGTATCACATCAGGGAAGCACATAAGGTCTAGTTCTCTAAGCTTTAGTAACATGAACACTGACCAGTGGGCTCACGAGTTATCAGCCTATCTAAATTTCCTAACAACCTTTCACCAAATAATTTTAGCATACCTTGATCATCACTGCCTGAGCCCATTATTTCATTAGGATTTACAAAATGGTGATTTCCTAATTCTATCATTTTTTCCCCTGCTTTTATTAACTGGAATTCTTCTTTTCATTAACTGGAATTGTCCACATCTACTGTTTGGTTATTCTGAAGTTCACAGAAGAATGGGAGGATAAATGCTTCATTCTTTACCTTTATAAACAACTTCCAGAGTAATAAGTTAGTGTCCTAGAGCTCTCCAGTGATAACCAATGGTTTTCTTTTTTTCCATATTATTATGAGCTCGACCCAGGGACTAGATCCCAGGACCCTGGGATTATGACCTGAGCCAAAGGCAGCTACTTAACCAACTGAGCCACACAGGTGTCCCAGCTATTGGATAGAATTTGTACATGCATATTTTTAGAGTGAAAAAAAAATCATGAGTTCTTATTCATATTTCCAAAGCAAAATTAGGACTACAAAGTTTTGCTTAACTTTTATATTTTATAAAAAACATTTCTGTGGTCAAAATTCTAATATAAGAAACAGAGAGGTTCTCGCTTAGGTCTCTGTTTCCTGTTTCTCTGTCTCTACCCTATTTCCTCCCTCACCATAGGGAAACCATTTTGGTGAGTTTTTCATTTTTTCTTTTTTAAAAATATAAGCATATGTGTATGGATTTGTCTACTCCTTCTCACATGAAGGATAACATACTGTAAACACTATTTTCCACCCTTTCTTTTTTTTCCTCCCACTTAAAAATATGTCCTGCGGATCAGTTACTCCATAATATGTAAGCACCTCTATCTTCTCTTGGAGTATTCAGAACACATAATATTCCATCGGGTGGCAATACCGTAGTTTATTCAACCAAACCCCCGCTGATGGACATTTTTTGTTTCCAGTCTTTTGCTATTACAAGTAATGTTTCAATTCATCACCTCCTGCATAAACTATTTCATAGTTTTGCAGGTGTATTTTGGGGTTGAGGGATCTGCATTTTATTTTTTAAAGATTTATTTATTTTGGAGAGCGAGGGAGAGCGAGGTGGGGGGAAGGGGGGGAGAGGCGGAGAGGGAGGGAGAAAAATCCTTAAGCAGATTCCCTCCTGAGCATGGGGCTCATCCTGGGACCCTGAGATCACGACCTGGGCTGATATCAAGAGACTGATACTTTGCAGACTGAGCCACCCAGACACCCTGAGGGATTTGCATTTTAAATAAGAATCCCAATGATTCTGATGCAGGTGATTTAGATCTACACTTCGAGAAATGCTGGTATAGAGCAGTGTTTTTCAAATTGTGGGTGGGGGCCCATTAGTGAGTCATGAAATCAGTTTACTGCCTTGCAATTTGAATTTTTAAAAATAAAGTAGAACAGAAGTGAGTTGAAAATATCACTACGCACTATTATAAGGGTAAAGGATATTTCTGTTAACTTTTGTTTCAGAAATGCATGTGTGAGAGTGTGGACTGGATCATGATATAAAATGTGTTTGTTAGTCTGTGTTGTGGTTAAAAAAAAGTTCAAACAATTGGGGCGAGAGAACAGATTGGTTGTCAGTAAACAGATCAAGTACTGTTAGTCAGAATATGATGGAAGACTTTAGAGTGGTGATAGTATCTTGTAGAATGTGAACAGGCACCAAGAAAGACAGGTTGCTTTTCCTAAGGGTAAACTGTACATGGGGGATTTAACGGGAAGAATACCAAAAGTCAAACCACAAAAGTGTGTGTAATATGTTTGTAAACAATGAGGTCTTCCTCTTCTTTTTTTTTCTGTTCAATACTTCCTCACTTTATTAAGGTTAACAGGGTACTTATACATCTAAACATTTACTGTAAGTTGTCAGTATTTAAACTCTTGTTTAAACTCTGAATTATCTTTCCATAATTTTCTTTAGGCACATTGGTTTGTATTTTATAGAAAACACTTATCTTTAGGTCACAAACAGGAAAGAGTATAATTTGCAAATGTCACAGGTCACAAACAGGAAAGAGTATAATTTGCAAATGTCACAAATCTCAGCTAACCTCTTTCCCAAAATGCAACCATTCTTAGTATTTCATGAAAATAGAGACCAAAAACAACTGTTTAAACGTCATCACTGTGTGATTCTGGTGACTGAGGCATCTCTAAAAGAGCAGTAAGCCGTGATAACTGGAAAGCTCAGAGCACTAGCAAGGCTTCCTTGAGAAGTATTTAACAGAAGGCCACAGATTGTGTTTTCCTAAGAGGAACAATGAGGTCTTCTACCTGGCTAGAGCAGGAACGGGGAGTTGTCACTCACACTGACCATTATTCTCTTTCAAAAGCCAAAGGTTTAGTTTGTGGTTAGGTAACTAAAAAGTTTTAATTTTTTTCTTTTCACTTAAATTAGGCTTTGAAACATCTGTTTACCAGTCACAGCACTGGCATGGGAAGAAAAGGATGCCGATTAACAACAGAGGATCTTGAAGCTTATATTTATGTCTTTTCCCAGCCTGGAGCTTTAAGTGGCCCAATTAACCATTACCGAAATATCTTCAGGTTAGTATAATTTCTTTTTGGTTAAATAAAACATTCATTCCCCGAAGAGCCAAAATTTTATTTTTTTCCATTTTATTTAAATTCCAGATATTTAACATACAGTGCAATATTAGTTTCAGGTGTAGAATTTAGTGATTCATTACTTACATGCAACACCCAGTGCTCGTCACAAGTGCTCTCTTTAATACCCGTCACCTGTTTAACCCATTCCCCCTCCACCTCCCCTCCAGTAATCCTCAGCTTGTTCTCTATACTTAAGAGTCTGTTTCTCAGTTTGACTTTCTTTCCCACGCTGGTGTTCATTTGTTTTGTTTCTTAAATTCCATGTATGAGTGAAATCATACGGTTTTTGTCTTTCTCTGACTGACTTATTTCGCTTAGCGTAATACTCTCTAGCTCCATTCATGTCATTGCAAATGGCAAGATTTCATTATTTTTTTATGGCTGAGTAATATCCATTGTGTGTGTGTGTATACATATCTATATATGTACATGTATATGTATACCACATCTTCTTTATCCATTCATGAGCCAATGGACATTTGGGCTCTTTCCATAATTTGGAAATTGACAACAACAGGAAAAAACTGGTGTTGGCAAGGAAGCAGAGAAAGGGGATCCTTTTAACAGTGCTGGTGGGAATGCAAACTGGTGCAGCCACTGTGGAAAACAGTAAGGAGATTCCTCAGAAAGTTAAAAATAGAACTTCCCTATGATCCAGCAATTGCACTACTAGGTATTTACCGAAAGGATACAAAAATATGAATTCAAAGGCATACATGCACCCTGATGTTGATAACAACATTCTCAATAATAGCCAATATTTTATTTTTTATTTTATTTTTTTTATTAAAGATTATTTATTTATTTATTTATTTGACACAGAGAGAGAGATTACAAGTAGGCAGAGAGGCAGGCAGAGAGACAGGGAGAGGAGGAAGCAGGCTCCCTGCTGAGCATGGAGCCCAATGCGGGCCTCAATCCCAGGACCCTGAGATCATGACCTGAGCCAAAAGCAGAGGCTTTAACCCACTGAGCCACCCAGGTGCCCAATAGCCAATATTTTAAGATTAAGTTCGCTATTTATCCAAAGACTCAAATAAAGTGTTCTGATTTTGTAAATTGTGTAATCTTTTCTTAAGGAAACTTTAAACATGGAAAAGTAGAGAGAATAGTATAATGAATCCCCCATGTAGTTGCCACTTATTTTATCCATAACTCTATCCACATCTTCTTTACCTTTGGATAACAGTGAATAGGTGTATATTTGTAATCATGTTTTTAATGATCATTATTCATTCAAGAAATATTTATTAAGCACTTTCTACGTTCTAGTCTATGCCAGCACTCATAATATAGTAATAAGCAAAACTAGACAAAGGTTCCTGATCTCACTAGCCAAGGGTGGAAAACAGACATCAAGCATGTAACCACAGCAATGAATATATGGTTATGGATAAACAAAGACATTGAGAGAAAGGGGTGAGGACTGAACAATAATGTTTGAATAGAGAAATTAAGAATGAGTAATATATTGACTAGATAAAGTTGGGGATGGAGGAATTGACATTCCAGAAAAAGGAAATAGCATGTACCAAAGCTGTGTGGGAAGATAGAGAATTGTGGTTTTAAGGAATACAATGAAGGCTAGTGTGGCTTGCACATAGAAGAAGACAATGAAATGAGAATGGGTTCCAAGAGTTAGCAGTGGCTGGTCATGCAGAGCCACATAGACCACATTAAGTACTTAAGAGTTATGAATGTGAAGCTAGTAAATGAGTGTTGCAAGCAGAAAAGAGAAACAATCCAGTCTGTATTTGGATAAATACATTCAATGTAAGGAAACTACAGTGGTCCAGGCTAAAGACCATGGTAGTAGCCTGAAAGAGTCTGAAGGCAGTGGTGATGGGGAGAATGAGTAGATTTAAGAGATATTTAAGAGGAAAAGTGACATGGGTTGGTGATGGTTAGGTGGGGGCAGGGAGGATGAGAAAAAGAGGGATGTCAAGGATGGCTCCTGAATTCCTGGCTTGAACAGCTGTATGGATAGTTATGCCATTCACTGAGACAGAAAATACTAGAAGAGCACTGGTTTTGAGGGGAAGGTCATAAACATTATTCATCTTTAAGTAGAGCTTCAGATGGTACCTTAAATATTCAAATAGGTAGATACAAGGATTTGGAATTAAGGAGAGAATCTGTGCTGAAGATATGTAAAATCTTGGTATCACTGACAGAGACAAATGAGACTTTTGTTCAGAAGATATTGTCTAGGGAGAAAGTGTAGAAAGAAAGACAAGATATGGAGATTTGTCTGTTTTTTGGGCTCTAGATGGGAGAAAAATATTTCCTTAAGAAATAGCAACCCAGGGCACCTGGATAGCTAAGTGGGTTAAAGCCTCTACCTTCGGCTCAGGTCATGATCTCAGGGTCCTGGGATCAAGGCCCACATCGGGCTCTCTGCTCGGCAGGGAGCCTGCTTCTTCCTCTCTCTCTGCCTGCCTCTCTACCCACTTGTGATCTCTCTCTCTCTCTCTCTGTCAAGTAAATAAAAAAAAATACCAAAATAATCTTAAAAAAAAAAAAAGAAATAGCAACCCACAGCATGCCTTGAAAAGAGTTTAAGAGCTTGAATTTATGCTACCTCTATAACACTAGAATTATCAGGGAAAGCATTATATTTCAATATCATCCTAGGCTGGTAACACTTCCTAGCAAGCCTGGCAGAAACAAAGGCAGAATTTCTCTGGAGGATACATTTCATCTCAGACTTACTATGTTCCCAGAGATAAAATCCTCTGAAGATGAGTTCATAATCCAAATTATGAAAAATAGTAATCCACCTTGAATGAGTCAGAAAACAATTGCAGCAGAACTCTTACACATTTCAAATACTAGAACTAACAGATTATAAGGTATGTTTAAATCATTAAGTATATGAAAGAATAAACAATATGAGAAAGAATAACAAAATATCAAGACAGGCTGGAAAGAGCTGAAAGGAACAGAAGAACTTCTCAAAAAGAAAATTATGGTTATTGAAATCTAAAATTCCATAAATGAGGGTGCCTGGGTGGCTCAGTGGGTTAAAGCCTCTGCCTTCGGCTCAGGTCATGATCTCAGGGTCCTGGGATCGAGTGCCGCATCAGGCTCCCTGCTCAGCAGGGAGCCTGCTTCCTCCTCTCTCTCTCTCTGCCTGCCTCTGCCTACTTATGATCTCTCTTTCTATGTCAAATAAATAAATAAAATCTTAAAAAAAATTCCATAAATGAGTTAAATAGCAGATCAGACAAGCTAAAGAGATGAATTGGAAAATAGCTCTGAAAGAATTACCTAGAATCTAGCTGAGAGAGATAAAGAAGTGAAAATATAAAAGATAGGTTATATTTGACGTAGAGGATGAAATTAGAAATTATATAGATAGATGATAGAATCAGATACATACACACGCACACACACACACATATATACATGCTAAGAATTTTTTTCTAGTAAAATAAAATAGAAATAGAATGTATTATTTTCAAACCAGTAGAGGGTGACAAGAAAACTATCAATTCAAAACAAGGCAGGAAAGGAGAAAAAGGAAGCAAAGTTAATAGAAAGCACAAAATAAGATGTCAAAAACAATTTAAATATGTCAGTAAGTATAATAAATATGAATGTATTATACTTGTCAGTCAAAAAACTAAATATCAGATTGGATTGAATCACAATTAAAGCATAAGGACACAAAAGGCTTGAAAGGAGGAGGATGGGAAAAAGTTCCAGTGGGTTTATTTTATTTTATTTTATTTATTTAAAGATTTTATTTTTAGGTAATCTCTACACCCAACATGGGGCTTGAATTTACAACCCCGAGAGCAAGAGTTGCATGCTACAGCAACTAAGCCGGCCAGGTGCTCCTATAGTGGGTGTTATTTTAAATAAATCAAAATCTCTCAAACTCTTTGAATAGGGAATCCAAGGGGAGTCATGAAATTATATGAATGAGGGGAGAAGAGGTAAACCCAAACTTTCTTTTTTGACTAACAACAAAATTTTAGCAAAACAGAGATGTTAATTTAAAAGGTATTTGTAGTTACTCTTTAATCAAACAAGACAATGATTAGAAAGGCAGACTGACATTGCAGAGGCTACAGGTTATATCTCATAGGATGTAGCAATACTGTCAAGTCCATGTTTTGTCATTTGTTTGTTTTTTACAAATAACATTTGAAAAGAGAGTTCTGAGAGAAAATAGAATGACCTATTTTCATACAAGTCCAAATTTTTAATAGGAGATACAAATAATAGATTTTAAATGTTCTTGATTTATCCCTTTATCACAGCTAGCTTTGTGACACAAAACAAGTAGCTACAAGGAAAGAGGGGAAATATTCTGATCTTTCTGAGGCTCTTTTACTAACAATTGTTCACTAGGAGGACCTGCATTCCCAAGAGTAAACTCTAGAATCCTACTAATTAGCATGGAGAGAGAAAGAGTGAAAAACAGCAGGCCTGTGAAGGTCAAAATTTACAATTTTATATAAAGATGAAAGATAGCTTTAAACTAGATTGCTGTAGGTCAAATCTAGCTGGGTCAAGGTCACATCAAACCTTCTGGAAGCTCGGGCGCCTGGGTGACTCAGTGGGTTAAAGCCTCTGCTTTCGGCTCAGGTCATGATCTCAGGGTCCTGGGATCGAGGCCCACATTGGGCTCTCTGCTCGGCAGGGAGCCTGCTTCCCCCTCTCTCTGCATGCCTCTCAGCCTCCTTGTGATCTCTCTCTCTCTCTCTCTCTCTCTGTCAAATAAATAAATAAATAAATAATTTCAAAAAAAACAAACAAACCTTCTGGAAGCTCAACTGACCTCTTCTGGTGGTACTTTACATTAGGGTAATTAAGGCCAAGTAAATAATTAAAAATGGTTATGCAATATATAATGACTACAAACAAAGTATGGTACATTATACTCAGGCAGGGAAATCATTCTCATTTATCACCCTAAGATTCCTCAGGACAATAGCCTCATTCAGGGACTCTCAAAAATTTGGAGCCAAGGAACTAGAACGAGCTAGGATTAACTACAGGATCTAACCTGCAAAAAGACAAATAAGTCTAAACCAATAACAAAACACCAAATAATAAAGCAAAAACTGATACTTAGGAGGAAAAATGACAAATCCACAATTACTACTAGAGATTTAAATCACCTCTCTCAAAAGTTGATCAGTCAAGCAGGAAAAAAATTAATAAAGATATGGAAGATTTGAACAACCCAATTAACATCTTTGATCTGATGAATAATTCTAGAATCCTGCATCCAATAATTAGAAAATACAGAGTATTTTTTTAAAGATTTTTTTTTTTTTACTTTTTAAAATTTATTTGACAAAGGGAGAGAGATCACAAGTAGGCAGAGAGGCAGGCAGAGAGAGAGGAGGAAGCAGGCTCCCCATTGAGGAGGGAGCCCGATGTGGGCCTCGATCCCAGGACCCTGAGATCTTGACCTGAGCTGAAGGCAGAGGCTTTAACCCACTGAGCCACCCAGGCACCCAAAAATACACAGTATTTTTAAGTGCATAGAGATATTTACAAAGATTGATTACGTACTGGACTACAGAGCAAATCCTAACCAATACTAAAGGATCAATATCACATAGATTGTGTTCTCTGAACATAATGCAGTTAGAAATGAACAATAATGGGGTGCCTGGGTGGCACAGTGGGTTAAGCCTCTGCCTTTGGCTCAGGTCATGTTCTCAGGGTCCTGGGATTGAGTGCCGCACCGGGCTCTCTGCTCAGCAGGGAGCCCTCTTCCCCCTCTTTCTCTGCCTGCCTCTCTGCCTACTTGTGATCTCTCTCTCTCTCTGTGTCAAATAAATAAAATCTTAGAAAAAAAAAAAGAAATGAACAATAATGACAAACTTTTAGAAAACTATATATATTCAGAAATTTTAAAAAACTTTTTAATTACTCATGGCTATGATCCAGTAATTGCACTACTAGGTATTTACCCAAAGAAATAAAAAATACTGATTCAAAGAGATACATGCATTTTTATAGTAATATTATCAACAATAGCCAAATTATGGAAACAGCCCCAGTGTCCATCGACTAATGAATGGGTAAAGAAGATGTGGTATACATATACCATGGAATATTACTCAGCCATAAAAAAGAATGAAATCTTGCCATATACAACAATGTGGATGGAGCTAGAGAGTATTATGCTAAGTAAGTGAAATAAGTCAGTCAGAGAAAGACAAATACCATATGAATCCACTCATATGTGGAATTTAAGAAACAAAACAAATGAGCAAGGGAAAAAAAGAGATAGACAAACCAAGAAACAGACTCTTAACTATAGAGAATAAACTGATGGTTACCAGATTGGAGGTGGTTGGAGAGATTGGTTAAATAGGTGATGGGGATTAAGGAGTGCACATGTGGTCAGCACCAGGTTTTGTGTGGAAGTGTTGAATCACTATATTGTACACCTGAAACTATTACACTTTATGTTCACTAACTGGAATTTAAATAAAAACTTTTAAAACATTATTCATGGATGCCTGGGTGGCTCAGTCGGTTAAGCATCCAACTCTTGATTTCAGTTCAGGTCTTAATCTCAGGGACATGAGTTCAAGCCCCACGTTGGGCTCGATGCTGGGCATGGAGTCTACATAAAAAAATGTTTTTGGGGCACCTGGGTGGCTCAGTGGGTTAAGCCTCTGCCTTTGGCTCAGGTCATGATCTCAGGGTCCTGGGATCGAGGCCCATATCGGGCTCCCTCCTCAATGGGGAACCTGCTTCCTCCTCTCTCTCTGCCTGCCTCTCTGCCTACTTGTGATCTCTCTCTCTCTCTCTGTCAAATAAATAAACAAATATCTATTAAAAAACTGTTTTTAAAAAAATTACTCATGGATCAAAAAAATCATAATAGAAATTAGTAAAAACTTAGCAAAAATAATAATATCAAAACAAAAGCAAATAAAATCAAAAGCAAAGACACAATAGAGAGAATAAAAAAAACCCAAAAGCAGATTCTTTGAAGATTATTAATACAGACAAAATTTTGCTAAGATTGGTTTAAAAAATGAATAAATAATATTAAGCAGAAAATTGATATAAGTATAAACATAACAGAGACTAGAATATAAAATTTAGGTTCACAAATTGGAGAACTTTGACAAAATGGTCAGCTCTTAAGAAAAATATAGCAACTGTGGTGCCTGGGTGGCTCAGTTTGTTAAGCATCTGCCTTCGGCTCACGTCATGATCTCAGGGTCCTGGGATCAAGCCTTAGAGGGCTCCCTGGTCAGTGGGGAGTCTCTTCTTCTCCCTCTCCCTCTGCCTGCTACTCTCACTGCTTGTGCTCTCTCTCTCTCAAATGAATAAATAAAATCTTAAAGAAAAGAGAAAAATATAGCAACCAAAGCTGACTCATGAAGAATTAGAAAACCTGAATAGACATAACTGTTACTGAAATTGAATTATTAATTTAAAGCACATCCACAAAAACACAATATGCATCCACACAAACAGGCATAGGTGGTTTTATAGGTAAGTTCTAACACAGAAATCATACTCTTTTTTTTTTTTGAGATTTTATGTATTTATGTGAGAGAGCAAGCGAGCATGAGCAAGGGAAGGGGCAGAGGGAGAGGAAAAAAGCAGACTTCCTGCTAAGCAGGAAGCTTGATGTGGGGCTTGATCCCAGGACCCCAGGATCATGACCTGAGCTGTAGGCAGACACTTAACTGACTGAGCCACCCAGGCACACGTAGAAATCCCACTCTTTAATAGACATTTTTAGACATTATAAAAAGAAGGCATATGCTTCAGCTCATTTTGTGAAGCTGGTATAACTTTCACACCAAAACAAGACAAAGATTGTATAAAACAGGAAAATTATAGGTCAAACTACATTATAAACATAGATCCATAAATGCAAAATGAAATATTTTCAAACTGAATCCAGCATGTGTTGAAAGTTAAACTGAAGTTAACATTAAAATTCATCACTTTAATTCACCATTGTAACAGATTAAAAGGAAAAATATGATCATCTAAATAAATTAAGGGGCACCTGGGTGGCTCAGTTGGTTAAGCATCTTGCTTTCTGCTCAGCTCATGATCCCAGGGTTCTAGGATCGAGTCCCACATGGGGCTCCCTGTGATGAAGAGCCTGCTTCTCCCTCTCCCTCTGCCCCTCCTCCCTACTTGTGCATGCTCTCTCACTTGCTCTCTCTCTCTGTCTCTCAAATAAATATATTAAAAATCTTTAAAAAATAAATTAAGAAGTATTTAATAATGTTCAACACATATTCATGCAGCAGGTCTTAGTAATCTAGAAACAGAGGATGAGAAATTGGGGTTCAAGCCAGATAAGCCTGAATCTCCCGAAGGGGTAGTATGAGAAACTGACCTTTGCTTTACTTAATTGTCCGAGAAAAAAAAAACAAGGTATTGAACGTGTTTTGCACTGGTTATTTGCACCTAGACAGCTGTCAGGCACACAAAAAGATATTCCAGGAGTCAGGACCAAGAGGATAAAAAACTTACATGAAAAGTGGAAAATATTTTGTGGTACTGTCCAATAGCTGTAACACCATAGGAAACTTTGGAAGACCTGGGAAGTCCTTCCTCTATCTGAGAGAATAATATGTTATCTTCTGTTTATAAAACCATCTGTGTAGGTTTCTTTTCCCTTTACCATTAAACTTGATATTCTCTGTATCTGTTAGTGTCTTTATATTAATTGCAATATGGTTCCATTATTATAAGAATGCAGAGGGGAACTTCTGGCTATCAGAAACCTATAGCAAATATCAGACTTTATGATGACACAATGAAAAACATTTTCTTCAAAAATAAAGTCTAAAGATAAATATGGTGACTATAACTGCCTCTATTCACCACTGTATTGGAGGTCTTAGCCATATAAGAAAAAAACTGAAAAAGTGTAAGTATTAGGAAAGGAAAAAACAAAATCATGATAATACATAGATAATGTGGTTGTTGTCTAGAAGAAGAATCTACAGAAAAGTTATTCAAACAAAAAGAGTTCAGCAAAGTTGATATATGTAAGTGCAATATACAAAAATATGATCTTATAAATGAACAGTTAGAAAACATTTTAAAAATAGATACCCCTACAATAGCAACAAAAAATATTATTTGTGTGTATAGGGATGACTTTAACAAAAGATCACCTTTATGGATTGTCAAAGTTGATTGGAATTAGTAAAGAATACAGACTAAGGGTAGTAGCTATTTACTAATCAATAGAGAAGTACCTTAATATTTCAACAATCCATAAAGACTTGATGTTGTAAACTAGGGAAAATTAGCTCTGGTTTGTCATGTTCATGATTGGAAAACTTCAATATCATAACATTCTTGATTTCTCACAAATGTGCCTATAAATGTAATTTAATTTCAATCAAAACCATAGGAAATTTTAATGAAACTTGAAAAACTGATTCTGAAATTTGTATGGAAGAGCATAAGGCTGAGGATGGCCAAGATAATAAAGAAAAGGATAGATGGGTGTCTAACCCCTGTTCAATATTAAGGCTTGTAATGAGACTCTAAAATTAATAAACTATGGTGTTGACTCTGGCATAGACAAGTTGATTAATGGGACAGAAAAGAAAGCCCAAAAATGGACCTGCATGTATGGGAACTTGCTATGACACAGAACATTTTAAACCAGTGGTGAAAATATTCAATACATGTTGCTGGAAAAATTGGATATCCATATAGAATAAAATGAGATTAGACTCCTAGCCCTCACTAAACAAGAAATAAACCTTAGGGAAATAAAAAAAATGAAATATGATAAGTAAAACTTTCAGATGTTTGGAAGGTAAGAAAAAACTTTCATGACCTCAGGTAGGAAAGATTTCTTAAATAAGACACAAAGAGCTTAAATTATGAAGGATACTGATAAATTTGACTACATTAAAATGAAAAACATCTATATAATAAAAGATACCATAAAATGATGAGGCAACCTTAGATGGGGAAAAGTTATTTGCAATACACAATCATTAATCATGAACTAATAATATCTAGAGTTTATAAAGAATGGTATGGGTGAAGGATTTAAAATGGGTAAAGGATATAAAAAAGGCTGTTCACAGAAGAAGAATTTAATGGTCAATAACATGAAAAATCCCCAACTTTACTAGTAATCAGATGTAGAATATAGGTTTTACTGCTTGTAATAGAGACCTAAGATAACAGCATAAAGAAAGAAATAGATTTCTCTCACAAGTGAAAGTCTAGCTTGGTGTGTTGGCTGCGCTCCATGAAATCATCAAAACTGTTAGGTCACTCTTTGGTCAGAGATGTAAGCACTTTATGTTTTGTTCTGCCATCCGGGTGTGTTGCCCTTGTTCTTGGGATCCAAGATGGTTTACCACCATGCCTACATTTCAGTCAGTGGGAAGACAGGAAGGGAGGGGATACTGGACACAACTTAGAAGTTGCACAGATTGTTTCTCATAAATCACATATCCTCACCTTGCTGCAAGAACTCTGGCAAGTGTAGTCAGTGTTTATTCTGGGTGGCCCTTGGTCCAACTGAAAAATTGGATTTTCTATCACTATAGTGGAAAGGAAGAAGTTTTAGGAAACAGTCTCTACCACCTCAGGTAAATGAGAAGTTTTCCAGTCTCATTTGAATGGAAAAATTTAGACTCTTGAGAACAAGTGTTGGCAATGGTGTGGAAGAAGATGAATTCTTACATGGTGCTTTGGAGCATACAAACCATTTGGAAAACAACTTGATAATATTGACTAAAGTTGAAGATGTCCATATTCTCTGAGGAAACAATTCTGTTTGGGGGAATATACTGTAAGGAAACCCTTCCATAGGTGCACAAGTGAACATGTACAAGAATAAGTTCAATTATTATCTGAATTACCAAAATAATTGGAAAATTTTAAATGGCCATTAACAGGAAAATGGATCAATTGTGGTATAATCATAAGATGGAATTCTATATAGGAGTGAAAATGGAATAGAAATAAATGTACCATCAATGGGTAATCTTAAAAATATAATATTAAGGCACAAAAGCAAGTTGTCGAAGAATATGTACAGTATTGGTCCATTTATGTGAAATTATAAAAATGTAAAGCATCTCCATATATGGTTTGTAGAAATGTACTATATTAAGGAAGATCTGACAAATAGTACCCCTTTTTCCTGCTCAATTTCTGAACAAGTTCAGAAACAAGTTCTGAACAAGAGTCAGCAAATGAAAACCAAACTATCACCTTCAGTACTGATAAAGGAGAGACTATGGCTTAATATGAGAACCAGAATGTTCTTGCTAATACCCTAGTGCCAGTCTAAATTTAGAACAGATCACCTATGGGAAGGTTTGCAGAACAAACTTAACTTCCCCTTCCTCTCAGGTCACTGCCTTCCACGAATCTGGTAGAGAGAAGAGGAGAAAGAGATTCAATTTCTTACCTTCAGGACATATTTGATAGACCTACCTAGTTCAGCACCCTGAACCAGCAGCTGTCTCTCACCATTCAGGGGTGGGGGTGGGGGACAAAGACCCAGAAGGGCTTAAGGAAAAACACTCCTCAAAGAAATCATAGGAATGAGGGAGAGGTATCTTAATACATATAATAAAAGTTTAAAAACATCATGGGGATGATCAGAACTAAATTCAACCTAGTCGTCCCTCCTATGGTAGTGGTTCTTCACCATAATTTGTATCAGAATCACCTGGAGAACGTGTTAAAACACAGATGGCTGGACCCCAACACCATTCAGTCTTGGTTGGGTCCCAAGTGTTGTCATTTCTGAGAAGTTCACAGGTGATGCTGAGGCTGCTTGTCTGTTGACCACACTTTGAAAACTACTGCCTTAGGGTGAGTAGAAGAAAAATGTTATCAAGGGAAGGTTAGCAGAAAGGTGTAATCATATTTGCAGTGTTTTATTTCGTAAGCTGGTGGTGAGTATATGGATGGGATTGTTTTCTACATTTTCTTCTTAAAGTAATAAAATATTTCCTCATAGAAAAGTAATGATGGAGGGCGCCTGGGTGGCTCAGTGGGTTAAAGCCTCTGCTTTCAGCTCAGGTCATGTTCTCAGGGTCCTGGGATCGAGGCCCGCATCGGGCTCCCTGCTCAGCGGGGACCCTGCTTCCCCCTCTCTCTGCCTGCTTCTCTGCCTCCTTGTGATCTCTCTCCCTCTGTGAAATAAAGAAATAAAATCTTAAAAAAAAAAAGTAATGATGGAACGTATAACACTCTGGAAATTGTTGGCTTAATACTTACACATCAGCTGATAATTCAGACTTTGGAAAAGTAATATGGTAAAGCAGACTTATTTGAAATAAGTATGTTAAAAATATATTTTGGTAGGTTGAATGATTAGCAATATAGACCAGAAATTGTTACTACTTTTTACAGTTTTTAGATTTTTCAAATTGTTTCTATACTTACTAAGATTAATCATTTTTAATCAGATATATTTTATCAAGTGTTTTCCCAATAAGTTCTTCAGCTTAACATACTCTCCTAAAATAATGTTTTACTATTTATTTGCTTGTTTATTTGCTTATTTTACTTATATTGAGGCTTGATTGACTTAAAACATTACAATGGTTTCAGGTAAACAATGTAATGATTCAATATCTGTATATATTGTGAAATGATCACCACAAGTCTAATTAACATTGTCCCTATACATAGTTATAAATTATTTTTCTTGTGATGAGAATTTTTAAGATCTCTCTCAGCAACTTTTAAATATACAATACAGTATACTATAGTCACAATGCTATACATTATTACTTTTTTCTTTTCAAGTTTTATTTAAACTCTACTTAGTTAACATGTATGGTAAAATTGGTTTCAGGAGTAGAATTCACTTACATACAACACCCCAGCGCTCGTCACAACAAGTGCCCTCCTTAATGCACATCACCCATTTAACCCGTCCCACACCGACCTCTGTCCATTAACCTTCAATTTGTACTCTATCATTTTTTCCCTCCCATATGTTCTTCTGTTTATTAAATTCCACATGAGTGAAATCATATGGTATTTGTCTTCCTCTAACTGACTTATTTCGCTTAACATAATACACTCTAGCTCCATCCACGTCATAGCAAATGGCAAGCTTTCGTTCTTTTTGATGGCTGAGTAATATTCTAATATATATATGTATATTATATATGGAATATATATACCCCACATCTTCTTTATCCATTCCTCAGTTGATGGGTATTTTGGTTGTTTCCATAATTTGGCTATTGTTGACAATACTGCCATAAACATCAGGGTGCATGTGCCCCCTTTGAATCAGTTATTTTTTATTTCTTTGGGTAAATAACTAGTATTGCAATTGCTGGGTCATAGGGTAGTTCCAATTTTTACCTTTTTGAGGAAGCTCCATACTATTTTCCAGAGTGACTACACCTGTTTGCATTCCCACCAACAGTATAAAAGAGTTCCCCTTTCTCTGCATTCTAACACCTGTTGTTTCCTGTGTTGTTAATTTTAGAGATTCTGACAGATGTGAGGTGGTATCTTGTCCTGGTTTTGATTTGTATTTCCCTGATGATGAGCGATGTTGAGCATCTTTTCATGTGTCCGTTGGCCTTCTGTATGTCTTCTGTGGAAAAATAACTGTTCCTATCTTCTACCCATTTCTTTCCTGGATTGTTTATTTTTTGGGTGTTGAGTTTGATCAGTTCTCTACAGATTTGGGGTAATAGCCCTTTATCTGTTAAGATATTTGCAAATATATTCTCCCATTCTGTAGGCTGCCTTTTATTTTGTTGACTGTTTCCTTTGCTGTGCAGAAGCTTTTATCTCGATGAAGTCCCAATAGTTCATTTTTGCTTTTGTTTTCCTTGCCTCCAGAGACGCGTCTAGTAAGAAGTTGCCGTGGCTGAGGTCAAAGAGGTTGCTCCCTGTGTTCTCCTCTAGGATTTTGATGGTTTCCTGTCTCACATATATGTCTTTCATCCATTTTGAATTTATTTTCGTGTATGGTGTAAGAAAATGGTCCAGTTTCATTCTTCTGCATGTCTCTGTCCAGTTTTCCCAACACCATTTGTTGAAGACATCTTCTTTTTTCCATTGGATATTCTTTCCTGCTTTGTTTATAGTTGTGGGTCCATTTCTGGGTTCTTTATTGTTTCCATTGATCTATGTGTCTGTTTTCACACCAGTACCATACTGTCTTGATTCTTATAGCTTTGTAATATAGCTTGAAGTCTAGAATCATGATGCCTCCAGCTTTGCTTTTCTTTTTCAGAATTGGTTTATCTACTTAGGGTCTTTTGTGGTTCCATACAAATTTTAGGATTGTTTGTTCTAGCTCTGTGAAAAATGCTGGTGATATTTTGATAGGGTTTGCATTAAATGTGTAGATTGCTTTGAGTAATATGAACATTTTAGCAATGTTTCTTTTTCCAATCCATGAGTGTATAATATTTTTCCATTTCTTTGTGTCCTCTTAAATTTCTTTCATCAGTGTTCTATAGTCTTCAGAGTGAAGATCTTTTATCTCTTTGGTTAGGTTTATTCCTGGATAGTTTATTGTTTTTGGTGCAATTGTAAATGAGATTGATTCCTTGATTTCTTTTTCTGCTGCTTTATTATTGGTGTATAGAAATGCAACAAATTTCTGTCCATTGATTTTATATCCTTTGACTTTGCTGAATTCATGTATTAGGTCTAGTAATTTTTTGGTGGATACTTTCTTTTATATGTTACATATTTCAGGGGAACCTGGGTGGCTCAGTCAGTTAAGTATCTGACTCTTGATTTTGGTTCAAGTCATGATCTCAGCGTTATGGTATTGAGCCCTGCATCCAGCTCTGTGGTCAGTGGGGAGTGTGCTTGAGAATCTTTCTCTCCCTCTGCCTCTCCCCCCACTCATGCATGCTCTCTCTCTAAAATAGATAAATACATCTGTAAAAAAATAAATATATGTAACATATTTCATGTGAAGTTCAGCAATTTAAAACCTCAGGACTAGAGAATATGCTCTTCTTTTCATTTTCTGGAAAATTCTCCCTTTTATCCCCAATTTGATCTGGTGAAGAATTTATATTTTTCTTGCCTTTTTTTCTTTTTTAATTTAAAAAATTCACTCATTTATTTTTTTTATTTTGTTACTTCAACTATAATTATCATATAGTGTTATTTTAGTTTCAGGTATACAATATAGTGATTCAACAATTCTATACATTACTCAGTGCTCATCACAAGTGTACCTTAATCCCCTTCACCTATTTCACCCATTCCCTGACCCACTTCTCTTCTGGAAACTATCAGTTTGTTCTCTATAGTTAAGAGTCTGGGTTTTTTTGTTTGTCCCTTTTTGTTGTTGTTGTTCATCTGTTTTGTTTTTTAAATTCCACGTGAGTGAAGAATTTATATTTTTCTTTGTTTTTTGACTAATTGTCTTCTAAAATTCCTGTTACCTTACTGATTCAATTACTACATGCTCACGTGTTATTAAATATGCAGATAACTATTAGAAAATGTTTTACTTTTGAATATTTTATGAGCTCTAGAATTTGAATGACTTGCAAGTTTGTATAGCAATCCATGTATCAAAATTAAGTATAGTTTATTTTCTATCAGTTTACCCATTCACAAAGAACTTAATTTTTAGGAACATTATAACCAAATGATGGGCACTTGCATGGGAGTTGAAAGTTAAGTCCTTAGTGGACATACGTTCTAGCAGCATCCTATCAATCCCAAGTAGCCACAAGGCATTATTTTTGGTAACTAACAAAAATGGGAATCAGTGCTGGAGCGTGTCTAGTGACATGTTCATTCTCATGCTTAGTCAACGAGAGTGTAATTAATGCCATCCCACCTTTCTGAAAAATAGTGTAGCAGTAGGTGTTAAAAGCTTTAAAAATATTTTCTTTAGCTCAGGAATTCCACTTCTAGGGCTTTAGCTGAAATAAATGATCTGAGATGCCAAAAAAGATTTGGGCACAAATCGCTCATTATAGCATCACTTAAAACACCCCCTTGTTTTAACTGATGATATCATCAAAATATTCAGTTATAGAACAATAATCATTTATGGGTCATTATACCATAAAATACTATCTTTTATAATTACTTTTGAAAAACATTATGAAATGAGAAAATTCTCAAGTTATAATTCAACACAAAATTTGAGTATGGATACTGTATATAAATTGTGTATATTTATTGAATTATATATATATTATTTATATTCATAATATTATACATTAAATATATTAATATAGTATTTATGTTATATAATTAATATATAAATTATATAATACATAAACATATATTCTATAATATTATATACTATACAATATAATGTTATTTATTATATATTATAACATATATAAAATATAAATATATATTTATAAATATTTATATTTATTCAACTATATGCATAGAAAATAACCAAAACTTTATCTTTTAATGATATAATGGTTTTATTGTAATGATGCACAGTTTTATTCTTTATACTTTAAGAAAATATACAATAAAACATTGTTTTAAAAGTAATCTTCTTGCAAAATAAATATAGTGTCCTTTAATGGTAAAGTTCAGTCTGTATATATATATTCTGAATTTTCAGTTCCAATTTCACATAAAATGTTATGTTATGTAACAAACAATTTAAAATATATTTAAAATAACACCATTTAAAACTCTCTTTCATCACACCATTCAGAAATTCTGGTATCCTTTTAAAGCAAATTATTCTTCATAGTGATGAATTTCATATTTAATTTATAACCTTCATTATAAATTTTGCTGTACTCATCCAATTAAAAGTTTTATTGAGCCCTTTCTTAAATAGCCTTTTAAATTTTTTATTGTATAGACTGATTGCCTAATTCAGTGTTTCTCAAACATTTTTTCATCATCACCTCCTTAAGGAACCTTTTTAGACAATTTTTCATAATTGCCCCCGCACCCTATGAAATTTTAATATGTTTATGTACTATGTGTATATCCATGATTTATACATAAAAAAGTAATTTTTTTTCACTTTCCCAAGAATCAATTTTCACCCCATTGGTGGTGATATTGCCTCCTTTGAGACTATATGGCTTAAAGGAACATTATGGAAAAATCTTTAACTTTTACAATGAGTCTCAAGTCCATGTGTTTTATTTTTATAGCTGCCTGCCTCTCAAACATCACATGGTGACCATTCCAACACTACTGCTGTGGGGAGAGAAAGACGCATTTATGGAAGTTGAGATGGCTGAAGTCACAAAGGTTTATGTTAAAAATTATTTTAGGCTAACTATTTTGTCAGAAGTCAGTCATTGGCTTCAGCAAGAACAACCTGACATAGTAAACAAACTGATATGGACATTTCTGAAAGAAGAAACAAGAAAAAAAGATTGACTTTTCTATATCTTCTATAAGGTGTCTGTAATGAAATCTCTAAATAATTTTTAATAATTGTTCATCAACCTCTTTAAGCTTCATTAGGAAAAAATTGTTTTAATATGCTTTATCATAAATACCCTGACAAATGATATCGAAAAAAATCTGAGAATGTGTGAACTTGTAACATGATGCTGATTTTTTTCTGTTAAATTTTGCACAGGAAAGCATCTGCCTTAAAATGTGTACATTGGTACAAAAAGGAAGTTGCGGCAAGTGGCTCAGTTTTTATTTCTTGCATTCTTTACCCTGTTAACATCTGGTGCCTTTTACAAATGTATATTAATGATTAGCTGTGCCATATTTAAAAAGGCAAAACTGCAATGGTATGAATTTTCATTTTATTGTTCAAAACTTCTTTTTACTATTTTTCAACCATTAAAAAATTCTATTGTCAAGTCTCTTGGATTTATAATATACTTATGAGTTTGAAGGCAAAGATGATTAGAAGAATATGCATTTTTACAACAGGCCATAAATCCTACTTATACTGGAAAGATTAACAGGAGATGATGTAGAGATTTTCATGCATTCATATGTGTGTGTGTGTGTGTGTGTATTAAATACTGCAAAGTAGGAAAGCACATCCATCAAATTACTTATCTTAATTTTCCAGCTAAACTGGTGAGATTTAGACAAAAAATCAAAATATCCTTTGTCCCAATAATGCAACCAGAATTGAATTCTGTACTTCCTATGTGCAGTAGAATCTAAGCTCCACAAGGCATAAACTTTTTCCTGTTTTTATTATTTACACATATCCAACACCTAGAATAAGGGCCTGGATCCATTGTAGACACTCACATATTTGCTTAACGAAATTTAATAATATATCTGACACACTGCCAGGCACTCTGGGGGAAATATAAAGGAAAGATGACATGGTAACATGGGACTTTCCCTTAAGAAGTATACACAGGGGCACCTGGGTGGCTCAGTCGGTTAAGCATCTGCCTTCTTCTCAGGTCATGATCCCAGCTTCCTGGGATCAAACCTTGCATTGGGCTCCCTGCTCAGCAGGGAGCCTGCTTCTCCCCCTCCTCCCCACTCATATTCTCTCTTGCTATCTCTGTCTCTTTCTCTCTCAAATAAACAAAATCTTTAAAAAAAGTATACACAGAATGCAGTTAAATTAAACAAGGATTCAAGAGTAGTAATGAACCTTACAAGTAAGAGTGGGAAGACTTACAGAATAGAGAATGATACAAGCTCAAGGTAGTACTACTTATTCTCTTGGATTGGTTTCATTTGGCATGGGAGACAACCAGTAATATTGCCAAATCATGGCTTCTTAGAGCCTATATCTATGTTCCCAAATAAGACTAAGTTGGTGAAAAAAATGTCTCCCTCACTAAGTGTAGTTCTGGTAGTGACAGAAGGAAGTGGATTGTTCTTAAGAATTCTCATTATTGTATCCTAAGCATCTTTTTTTTTTTTAAGATTTTATTTATTTATTTGACAGAGACAGAGAGATCACAAGTAGGCAGACAGGCAGGCAGAGGGAGAGGAGGAAGCAGGCTCCCTGCTGAGCCGGGAGCCCCATGCGGGCCTCCATCCCAGGACCCTGAGATCATGACCTGAGGTGAAGGCAGAGGCTTTAACCCACTGAGCCACCCAGGCGCCCAGCATCTTTTATTTACTAATAAAAACCCAACTTTCTACATACATTTTTGCTTGTGGCTCATAATAACATTATAAGATAGAGGGCATTACCAGTTTATAGATGTGAAGATAAGGTTGACCAATGCCCACAGTATAATTGTTAGAAGCAGAATATGACCTAGATTCATTTGGTTATAAAGCCTCTAATCTTTCCAGTAAGATAACAGGCTCTGTATCTACACTGTTTTGTTTTACTGGTAACCTGGTGTGCTCCAATAAATAGAAACATCTCTCAGAAACCTATAATCTGACTTTTAATTCTGGGGAAAGGAATTTAAATCAGTAATTAGCAAATTAGCATTGTCAGAGTTGCAAATGTGACAAGGTATAGAAGAGAGCCTGGTTCACAGCAACTTTGATTATGCTTCCCTCTTGATCATTTCTGAAGGGTAGCAAGAAAGGGAGGAATAGGACTTTGACTGTTTATGTTGACCCAGTAAAATAATCCTGACTTATTTTACTGGAAACCTGTTATTGACTAAGGTGATTTTGGGGTTTGTTGTTATTTATATCAGTTTGGAATGCTGACTGGTTCACATGGACTCATGTTAAGAATATGAATGAAATGTGCCATGGCTAATTCCAGCTCACAATAATGGATGTATTCTAATTTGCTATGCGTGTGGTATAAGAGGGCTTGTAACAGATACAAAGGCTCATGGGTGCCATCAGTTAAACCTCTTACCGTAAAGAGATATCATGGTCTCTGTAGAGATCAATTTGTAGGGAGAGTAAATGAATTTGACTTACCAACTCCCAAAACATCTCACAGTAAGTAAACTTGACTGGTAATGGCAGTTAAATTAAAAAGTTGTAATTAATATTCATCTATTTAAACTACTATAGCCCTAGTAGGTATATAATATATCCTTAATATAAATGTAAGAAATCATGTGAAAATAATTAAGCCTAAATGTCAAAAGACATTTACAAAAAGCAAAAAAGATGATACTGTTGATATGATTCTAATTCTATCACACCATTTATCATTTTTAATTTTTCTGATTCTAAGAAATCAACAAGGATAATACATCCTCATTTCTTATTAACCCACATTGTATCTGAGAGTTCTAATTATGTGTGACTAGAAAGGGCACTTGAATATGGGGAAGGGGTGTGCTTTGGGGGCTGCCCTCAGATCCAGTCTACTGGCATCCTGAGACCACTGAGAAGTTGGCCTTGTGGCTTGGGCATCCTTGGACTTGGAGATTGAGGTCTGGGATCTGCCTTCTGCCACGGGATGAACAAGTTGCACCTCCCGTAGTGGCCAGTCCCTTCATGCAGCTGACGTGCATCAACCCGTGGCGCTGGGCTACATCATCTTCGCCCTGACTGTGCTGGTGCCAGTCCATGAGTCCTGCATCGCCTTCCTCATCATCGTCTACTGGCGGATGTCCTCACTTTCCACCGAGGGCTGTTCTGCTTGACCAGTCAGCCCCGCAAAGAGTTCGGGGGAAAAAACTGGTGCAACCACCCCTCAAATTCTTGTTTCAGGCAACGCTCTGTTCAGCAGGGTCCCTGGTTAAAGTGAAAGGGGAAAAAGCAACCCGAGATGAGGTCCTCATCTGCATTACAGCCCCACACTCCACTTCCTTTGACTAAATCGCCTCTGTGGTGGCAGGGTTCCCATTGGTGTTCTCGGCAAGTCAAAGCAGGCAGATCCCAGTGGCTGGAAAACTCCTGCTGCCAACACGGCCTGTGCTTGTGATCCCAGAGGACCCCAATTCCAGGAAGAATACCCAGAATGGAAACCTAAAGTGAGTGACATCCGAAAGGAAGTGGCCACAGACCCTGATATTCTTGGAAGGTGTGAGTACCAACTGCACCTGTCTGGTCACTTTTAAACTAGTGGACTTCTCTCCAGGTGTTCCTGTGCAGCTAGTGCTACCCAGGTACCCAAACACATGGGACACAATGACCTATAAGGCTGGCAGGGGTTTGCAGGTTTCTAGGTCTGTATGTTGACCTTGAGTCAGCTCTTCACCAGAGGGGAAGGTGACTTTAATGCCTATTTATACATCATATGACAAGAGAGAAAAGAAAAAAAAAAAAGACCCAACTCTTTTGCTGATACAGTGAGGATCAACATGGGAAATGCTTTGGGGGGTGTCTATGACAGACCACACTTATGACGATTGTAGACTGATGATTTTCACAGGTAACCTTCAACTGCTCATGGAAGCTAGTATGGTGGAATTACAAAAATTAGCCAGAAATTGAAGTTAGATAGGAATAATATTCATTAGGATTTGGATGAATATGCTGCAACTGTGGTTCCCACTAAAGGAGCTGCCACTATAGGAATTGAAGAATCTGCAAATTACTTGAAAGTCCTATTTTCAGAGCCCTTGGAACAATTTTTTTGCTTCCTCTGATAGGAATAATGATGGCAGCATAGAATTCAGAGAATATGTGACACGTCTGACTACCCTATGCAATCCTGCCAATACTGAAAAGATTCTGCCAAGTGTCATTTAAGCTTTTTGATCTTGATGAGGATGGTTTCATAACAGACCAGGAGTTAGCTGCTATATGTTGGGCAGCCTTTGGAGTGCCAGATTCTGATGTTTCCAGACTCTTTCAGGAAACATCTGGACAGAATTCAGATTACATTTCATGCAAGAACTTTAAGAAATTTGCCAGAACCATCCAGAATATACCAAGTTATTTAACTCATACTTAGACCTCTAGGCAGTCTCTATATATCCATTACCACATTAAGTACCAGGTTAATTCCTGTATTCAAATGTTAAAGTCAGCCCTGAAAATGGTGAAAGTACCTTCCAAATAGAAACTATGATTGAAATAAAATTATTCTTTGAGGAAAAACACAATAGTTTTTACTCTAAGTGGCTTGAGCACTTAATTATGATATATAAGCTGTTCTTGAGAAATAAATATATTTCTATTAGATCTTATAGTACCTATTTTTCTTAAGATGTGTTTGTTTCAATGTGATTAAAGGTAGAAAATAAGAGATTTATAAGGAGAGCTAAGACGGTGGCATAGTAGGAGGACCCTAGGCTTGCCTTGTCCCTTGAACACACCTAGATAACTATCAATCATTCTGAATACCCAGGAAATTGACCTGAGGATCGACAGGACAAACTGAACAACTAGAGGGAGAGAAAAGGCCACACTAGGGAAGACAGAAAGTGTGGAGACTCAGTTTGGGGCAGAAATGGATAGCAAGTGCTGTGGAGGGGAGGGAGTTGTGGTCACAGAGAGAATGGAGCACACAGGGGAACACACAAGAGAACACTTCCCCAAAGTAACTGGCTGGGAAATAAGAGGAGCTGATTTTCATGAGTTTTTGCAACCAGTGGGACTCAAAGAATGGAGTTTTAGAGGTTGGCAGGCTTGGCTGTGATAGTCTTAAGGGCACTGCCCTACTCCTGGAGAGAAGGCAGGCAAGCAAACCCAGGGCAGATGATATGATCTGAGGATCAGCTAAGGAGCATGGGAGAGACTGTTTGCTCTTCTTGGAGCATATCTACAAAAAGTGGCATTTACAGAGTCATCTCTCTGGGGACAAAAGAGCCAGCAGGTGCCATTTCCCTCCTCTGTCCCTCAGCATTGGCATAGAGACACCTGCTGAAGGCACCTAACCCAGACACTGGCTGTTTAGCCTGCTTTGCTCCAAATCCTGTGGCCCTGTGGTCTGACATGACTGCCTTTCTTGGTCAAACCTGTATCCATCCCAGTGCGTCGAAACCCTCCCCCAGAAGACCGGTTCAGGCCCCTGCCACAGCACGTCCCTAAAGTTTGGAGTTTTAAAAAAGTCAACAGGATTGGCTGGGATAAAGCCCCAAGGGCATTGCACTGCTCCAGGAAGGCAAGCAACCTAGAAACAGATTGCATGAAAATAGCAATCTGAAAAACACCTGAGACATGTGAGGGGAAATTATTCACTCTTCTGGGAGTGCTTCCCCAAGAGTAGCAAGCACAGAGACCCCTCCCCAGGGATAAAGGAGCAGGCTGACATCATTTCCCTCCTTCAGTAAACTGCACAGCACCAACACTGGCTGCCTAACCTGCTTACACCAAGTCTCACCCCCTGTGCTCTGCTGGTGCTGCTTTTCTTGGGCAAGTATGCCTAAGGACCAGTGCAGAAGGCCCCTTCCCCAGAAGACCAGCACAAACCCCTGCACACAAAATGTCTACTGACCATAGAGTTCTGCAAGGCTTCAATTCCACATTAGGTCTTATCTAACAAGCAGATCAGAGCATGCCTAGTTAACACTCGCCACATTCTGGCTAAAATCCAAACACTGACTACTGCAGGCAAGAAGAGCCTCTGCAGATGATTGACCTAAGGGGTAAGCAGCCAAAATACAGCAGCGGAGTGCTCCAGGCACACACCAGAGACACTCCCTGAAGCACCAGGGCCCGGACACTATATGACCTCTTCTTCATAAAGCCATTACTCTTCAGAGCAGGAAACATAACAGGCTTTTCTAACACAGAGAAGACAGAGGCCTACACAAAATGCCAAGATGGAGGAATCCATCCCAAAAGAAAGAACAAGAAAAGGTCACAGCCAGAGATCTGATCAAAACAGATGTAAGTAATTTAAAGCAGTAATCATAAGAATACTCACTGGGTTTGAGAAAAGCATGAATGACATCAGGGAGACTCTTACCACAGAGATAAAAGAGTTAAAAAAATTGTCAGAAATGAAAAAATATAGTAACTGAGATTCGAAACTATCTGAATGTAATGACTAAAAGGATTGAAGAAGCAGAGGAATGAATAAGTGATATAGAGGATAGAATAATGAAAAATAATGAAGCTGAACAATGAAGAGCTGAAGAGAGAAAGAAGAACTATGGATCATGAGAATAGACTGTGACTCCATCAGATATTTGTATCATCGGAGTCCTAGAAGAGGAGAGAAAAATGGGGACAGAAGGTTTATTTGAGGAAATTATAGCGGAAAACTTCCCTGATCTGGAGAAGGAGACAGACATCCAAATCCAGGAAGCACAGAGAACTCCCATCAAAATCAACAAAAACAGGCCAACAAGACATATTATAGTTAAATTTGCAAAATGTAGTGATAAGGAAAAAATCCTAAAAGCAGCAAGACAAAAGAAGTACCTTAATAGCAAGCGAAGACCCATAAAGCTAGCTGCAGATCTCTACGCAGAAACCTGACAAGCAGCAAGTGGCATGATATATTCCATACGCTGAATGGAAAAAATCTGCATCCAAGAATGCTCTATCCAGCAAGGCTGTCATTCAAAATAGAAGGGGAGATATAGAGTTTCCCAAACAAAAACTAAAGGAGTTCGTGCCCACTAAACCAACCTTGTAAGAAATATTGAAAGGACTCTTTGAGTGGGAAAGAAAGACCAAGAGTGACAAGGACTAGAAAGGAACACGGTAAATCTCCAGAAACAATGACAAAACAAATAACAAAATGGAACTCAATACATATCTATCAGTAATTACTCTGAATGTAAATGGACTAAATGCTCCAATCAAAAGAAAGGGTGTCAGAATGGATTAAAAAAACAAAACAACAACAAGATCCATCTATATCCTACCTACAAGAGACTCATTTTAGACCTACAGACACCTTCAGATTGGAAGTGAGGGTCAGAGGAAAATTCATCATGCAAATGGATGTCAAAAGAAAGCCAGAGTAGCAATACTTACATCAGACAACTAGGTTTTAAAGCGAAGACTATAACAAGAGATGAAGAAGAGCCCTACATAATAATAAAGGCATCTATCCAACAAGAAGATCTAACAATTATAAATATTTATGCCCCCAACTTGGGAGAGCCCAAATATATAAAACAATTAATAACAAACATAAAGGAACTTGGGGTGCCTGGGTGGCTCAGTGGGTTAAAGCCTCTGCCTTCGGCTCAGGTCATGATCTCAGGGTCTTGGAATCGAGCCCCACATCGGGCTTCCTGGTCAGCAGGGAGCTTGCTTCTCCTCTCTCTCTGCCTGCCTCTCCACCTACTTGTGATCTCTCTCTCTCTCTCTCTGTCAAATAAATAAATAAAATCTTAAAAACAAAAACAAAAAAACATAAAGGAACTCATTGATAATAATACAATAATAATAGAGGACTTTGACACCTTACTTATATCAATGGATGGATCATCTAAGCAGAAAATCAACAAGGAAACAAGGTGTTGAATGACACAATGGACCAGATGGACTTAGCATATATATTCAGAACATTTCATTCTGAAGCAATAGCATACTCATTCTTTTCAAGTGCACATGTGACATTCTCCAGAACAGATCACCTACTGGGACACAAATCAGGCCTCAACCAGTACAGAAAGATTGAGATCATACCATGTATATTTTCCAACCACAACACTATGAAACTTGAAGTCAACCACAAGAAAAAATTTGGAAAGACCACAAATACATGGAAGTTAAACAATATGCTACTAAAGAATGAATGGGTCAACCAGGAAATCAAAGAAGAAATTAAAAAAATGGAAACAAATGAAAACAAATGAAACAGTCACAATTGTCCAAAACCTCTGGGAAGCAGCAGTAGCAGTCTTAAGAGGGAAGTATATAGCAATACAAGCCTACCTCAAGAACCAAGAAAATGAGATTATTAGATTATATGAGATAATTAGATTATATGAGATTATTAAAAACTATATGCCAACAAATTGGACAATCTGGAAGAAATGGATAAGTTCCTAGAAACATATAAATTACCAAAATTGAAACAGGAAGAAATGCAAAACTTAAACAGACTGATAACCAGGAAAGAAATTGAATCAGTAACCAAAAATCTCCCAACAAACAAAAGTCCAGGGCTAGATGGCTTCACAGGGAGTTCTACCAAACGTTTAAAGAAGAGTTAATACAGGGGCTCCTGGGTGTCTCAGATGGTTAAGCATCTGACTCTTGATTTGGGCTCAGGTTGTGATCTCACCTTCTTGAGATTGTGCCATGTGTTGAGCTCCGTGCTAGGCATTGAGTCTGTTTGAGATTCCCTCCTTCTCCTTCTGCCCCTCCCTCCCTTGTACACTCACACACTCTCTCTTTATCTCAAATCAATCAATCAATCAATTAATCTTAAAAAAATGGGCAGAAGACATGAATAGACTTTTTCCCAAAGAAAACATACAAATAGTAACAGATATAGGAAAAGATGCTCAGCATCATTCAAAATCAGGGAAATACAAATCAAAACTACAATGAGATATCACCTCACACCAATCAGAATGGCTAAAATCAACAACACAAAAAACAACAGGTGTTGGCTAGGATACAGAGAAAAGGGAACACTCCTACACTGTTGGTGGGAATGTAAACTGGGGCAGTCACTTTGGAAAAGAGAATAGAGGTTCCTCAAAAGATAAAAATAGAACTACCCTATGATCCAGCAATTGCAGTATTGTATATATTTACCCAAAGGATACAAAAATATTGATTTAAAGGGATACGTGCAACCCAATGTTTAGAGCATCATTTTCAATAATAGCCAAATTATGGAAACAGCTCAAGTGTCCGTTGACTGATGAATGGATAAAGAATAGGTGGTATACAGTTAGAATGGCTGAAACTAACAAGTCAGGAAACAGCAAATGTTGGCAAGGATGTGAAGAAAGCAGAACCCTCTTTTTTTTTTAAGGTTTTATTTATTTATCTGACAGAGAGAGATCACAAGTAGGCAGAGAGGCAGGCAGAGGGAGAGGGGGAAGCAGGCTCCCTGCTGAGCAGAGAGCCCAATTCGGGGCTCAATCCCAGGACCCTAGGATCATGACCTGAGCTGAAAGCAGAGGCTTAACCCACTGAGACACCCAGAAGCCCCAACTGGAACCCTCTTATACTATTGGTGGGAATGAAAGCTAGTACAGCCATTCTGAAACACAGTATGGAGGTTCCTCAAAAAATTAAATATAGAGCTACTCTACAACCCACAACTGCACTACTAGGTATTTACCCCAAAGATACAAATGTAGTGATCTGCAGGGGCACGTGCACCCCAATGTTTATAGCAGCAATGTCTATGATAGTCAAACTATGGAAAGAGCCCAGATGTCCATTGGCAGGTGAATGGATAAAGAAAATATGGTGTGTGTATATGTATATGTGTATGTATATGTACATATACATAATGGAATATTATTCATCAGAAAGGATGAATTCTTACCATTTACATCAACACAGATGGAACTGGAGGGTATTATGCTGAGTGAAATAAGTCAATCAGAGAAAGACAATTATATGGTTTCACTTGTGGAATATAAGAAACAGTGCAGAGGATCATAGGAGAAGGGAGGGAAAACTGAATGGGAAATAATCAGAGAGGGAGACAAACCGTGAGAGACTCTTAACTACAGGAAACAAACTGAGGGTTTCTAGAGGGGAGGTGGGTGAGAGGATGAGTGATTGGGTGATAAGCATTAAAGAGGGCATGTGATATGATGAGCACTGGGTGTTATGTGCAACCGATGAATTATTGAACATTATATCTGAAACTAATCATGTACTATATGTTGTCTAATTGAATTTAAATAAAAAAATAAAAGAATAGGGTGCCTGGGTGGCTCAGTTGGTTAGGCCAAACTGCCTTTGGCTCAGGTCATGATCCTGGAGTCCTGGGATCGAGTCCCACATTGGACTCCCAGCTTCATGGGGCGTCTGCTTCTCCCTCTGACCTTCTCCCCTCTCATGTTCTCTCTCTCTCTCTCTCATAAATAAATAAAATCTTAAAAAAATAAAAGAATAGATGGTGTATGTATGTATATGTATATATATATGCAATGGAATAGTGCTCCGCCACAAAAAAAGATAAAATCTTGCTATTTGCAATGATATGGATGGAATTAGAAAGTATTACACTAAGCAAAATAAGTCAAAGACAAATACCATACGATTTCACTCATATGTGGAACTGAAGAAACAAAACAGATGAACATAGCATGAGGAGAGAGAGACAAACCACAAAACAGACTCTTAACTGTAGACAACAAACTGAGGATTACTGGAGGGGAGAAGGGTGGAGGGATGGGTTAAATAGGTGATGGGTACTAAGGATGGCACTTGTTGTGACATACCACTATGTGTGGTATATAAGTGATGAATCACTGAATTCTACATCTGAAACTAATATTACACTGCACGTTAACTAACTGGAATTTAAATAAAAACTTGAAAAAAGAAGATTAGAAAAAAGAGATCTATTGATAAACATTGTTCACCTTGTTCTAGTGAATATCTATATTTTGTTTAGTGGTAAAGTAAGGCCAGAGGAACATTTTAGACCATCACATCTTCTTCATTTTTGCAAAGAAAATATCTCATTAAGACTTCCATTGGCAATAAATAAATACATGTAACAATACAAATAAACATCTGTAAGATACAAAATTGGGAATACCACTGAAACGATTATAAATGGTATGGGTGCCACTAAAATTTTTTTTCTAGATATGAAAGTGATTATTTAGAATGAGAAAAGAAATTACAACAGACTACAATTTCTGGAAAGCTGACTAATATTACAAACGTAAGTTATAAATACAGGAATTCTGACAAATTCTACTTTGCTTGCATCTCCTTAAAGGGGAAAATTGTGTTTATAATTGCATATTCTGCATTATTAAGAATACTCCTTTCACTCTGACTAGGCACCAATGAGAACTGAAGCTTCTACTCTTACACCTCCTAACTACCTATATACCTCTAGCACCCTTTGCTGTAAGACATCTTCACATGTGATGTGATGTGACCTTGGGCCCTATCCCTTCATATCACTCTGCAGGATGAATCAGCTAAGTATTCCTGGAAGCCATACCTGCACCAGAAAGGGACCAATAACTTATGTAGATGCGGAAATGTTTGTGAACCAATAAATATGCCTTGTTAAGTCAAACTACTGTATCCTCAACTTAGTTTCATTGTGGCGTTACCCCAAAAATTGCCTATAGGAACTCAGTGCCACCATATACGAAGGGACATTTGGCTAAGAAGAAAGTCTTGATTAAATGTCGTAAAATTTCTTACCTTTGCAAAATTTATAAAAACATACCCCAAAAGTATAAAAAGGAAACCCATTTCTAGGGAATCCCACTAGAGCCTTGGAAGGGGCTTGTACAAATGGGGCCCCAAATGCTTGAATTTCATTCGTTAGCTTCCTGGTATTCTGAGAAGAAAGGAAGAAGAGGTGAGGAGGAGGTGAGCAGAGGAGGAAAGCTTAAGAAAAGTGACAGAAAAAAACAAATATTGTTCTGAGATCATTTCCATGCATTTCTCACCTGAGAAGGGAGATGGATAAGTGATGTTTTATAATCCTCACTGTCTTAGTTCAGGCTGCTATAACAAAAATACTATGGACTTGGTGGCTTAAACAACCAACATTTATTTCTTATTGTTCTGGAAGCTGGGAAGTCCAAGATCAATGCATTGGCAAATTTGGTGTCTCATAAGAGCTTGCTTCCTGGTGTATAAATAGCTGTCTTCTCACTATATCCTCTCATAGTGGAAAAGGTCAGGAAATTCTCTGGGGCCTCTTTCATAAGGGAACTAATTCCATTCATGAGGGTTCCATCCTCATGACCTGATCACCTCCCAAATACCCCACCTCCATGTTCCATCACACTGAGGATTAGATTCCCACATATGAATTTTGGGAGGACACAAAAAGTCATTCTACTGTATCCATCCTACTTGATATTTCTTTTTTTTTAATTTTATGTTTATTTATTTGACAGAGAGAGAAAGCACAAGCAGGGGGAGCGGCAGCCTCCCCGCCTAGCAAGGGCCTGATCTGGGGCTCAATCCCAGCACTCTGGGATCATGACTTGAGCCAAAAGCAGATGCTTAACTGACCGAGCTACCAGGCATCCCCCACAACTTGATATTTCCATGATATTAATTCAAAATACCTTAAATTGAATATAGTCTAATTGTTATTAGTAATATTCATATTATTATAAAACTCTAATAACTTCTATAGGAATGTGTAGATAAGTAATTCTATTAGGAACCAAGAGTTTTTCAGTGCAAGAAAAAAACAACAGAGTTTAAAAACAAAGAATCTGGAAATCTCACATTAAATTTGAATCAGATATAAATTCAGCAATTTTTTTTCTTATAAAAAACATGTACTGCTTAGAAACAACCCAGCCCAATATCAGTAAGCACACTTACTGGATTGTGAGCTCTATCTACCATTCCACACTAAAAGGAACTGTAGCTCTTTGGGGGAATAGCTGGGGTGGAAAATAAACAAGGTATCTAGTATTTGGTTGTGCCAGAAAGCAAGGAAGGTATCACAGATTAAAGAACGTGTCAAAAGGACACAGGAGCCAACACAAAGGAACTCCCATTGGCCAGATAAGGCAAGTTGAGCATCAAAAAGAATAAATAAAATTGTCTTTGCATATATAAAAATTAATGAGTTCATGAAGATAACAAAAATGATAAATTGAACACACTGGAATTAATGAGGGTACCAACTCCTTACTTTGAAAAATGATAACTTAAATAAGAGAAGTAAGTATTTATCCTGCCTTTGCAGTGTGAAATGTCTTTCTGGATATCCAGTATTTCTAACTGATGAAGGACAGTTCTTTAAGGAAGATTTCCAGCAAATTTCCCGCAAATAAATGATACAATTATAAAATCATTTTGCAATCCCTAGTTGGTCCAACCAAGAATCATCAACAGATAAAACTATCAGATGAAAATGTATGATACATTTAGCAACATTAAAAGGGGGATAAACAAACATTATGTGGCTCCTGATATGATACAAAATGAATTACCGCTTGTGGTAGGCGGGATAATGCCTGCCCCTACCCTCCCAAAAGATGTCCATGTCCTAATCCCAGAACCTGGGAATATGTTAGGTTACATGGCAAAGAGGAATTAAGGTTGCAAATAGAATTAAGGTTGCTAATTGGCTAACCTTAAAACAGGGAAATTATCCTGGATTATCCAATGGTACTGAATGTAACCACAAGAGTCCTTAAAAGAGTAGAGACGGAGGCAGAAGAAGAGGTCAGAATGATGCAATGTAAGAAGGACTCAACCTGCTGTCTTGGAAGATGGCAGAAAGGAAGTCGAGAGTCAAGGAATATGGGCAGCCTCTAGAATCTGTATAAAGTAAGGAAACACTCCCTTAGAGACTCCGTAAGGGAATGCAGTCCTGCCCAAACCTTGATTTTAGCCCAATGAGATCCATGTGGGGTTCTAACCTACAAAACTGAAGGGAAAAAATCTGTTGTTTTTGAGCCACTAAATTTGTGGTAATGTGTTAAAGCAGCAATAGAAAACTAATATCCACCTATTAAATGTTTTTTTATTAAAGAATTGAACCTGAATCTAATCAAGCCTCTGAAACTAACATTTGCAGGAAATGTATGGTATAAATGAACATAGTAAGTGATACTACGAGGACACAAACAGTAAAATTTAAAATGCGGGATATTCTACAGCTCAGTTGGCCAGGCTTCTGCTACATCAGTGGCATGAAGATAAAAATGGTAGAGGGAACTGCTTTAGAAGACTCAGAAAACCAAATGCAACCTCTGAATCATTTGAAAATGGATTCAAACAAACCAACTATAAAGGATATTGCTTAGGACAGCTGGGAAAGTTTTATAATGGGTTACATAGTAAATGGAATTATTGTTAATTTGTAAGGAATAATGTTAGAATTTAGAAATCATCTGATCTTTTTTAGAGAGGCATACTGAAGTATGTAGGGATAAAATTAAATAATGTCTGTGGTTTTACTTTCAAAAATTTTATAAAGAAGGAAGGGAAGAAGGAAGGAAAGAAGAAAACATGAGAAAGGACCAAAAAGAGAAGACCTGATAAAGCACATATGCCCAAATTGTGATAATTGTTGAACCTTGGTAATGCATATATTGGGGTTCATTGTATCTCTCTTTACTTCTTTACATATTTGAAATGTTTCAAATGAAAACATTTTTAAAGAAGGGAAAAATAATGCATCCAAAATGTCATTTTTCTTTCATGAAACTGTAGTTCTTAGAAGAGGGTTTTTTTTTTTGCCTTCCTAAATTGATTTTTCACACATGAGAATCATAGTTAAGGCCAACCTAACCCAAAATTATAGATTTAGCTGTGTCTACCTTCAAAGCTCCCATTGTTAGTTCCTTAGGATTCTCTCTCTCTTTTTTTAAGTGTCTGTCAGGAAAAAAATCTGATCATTCACCCACTAAGGTATAACCGACCTCACAGCCTGAATTAATTAAAATAAAAATAGTGCTTTCAGTGAAAATTTTCTAATGGTTAAATGTGAAGCATCATTGACCAGATTTTTGTTTTTTATTTTTATTTATTTATTTTAAAGATTTTTGATTTTTAAAAGGGCACTTTTTCTTTAATTACTTCACATAGTCAATTGCCTAAGGTGTTTTAAGAGAATTAAATTACATGAACCAGAAACCATTCTGTCATCCATTCCAAACCAGTGAGTTAATAATAAACGCAACTGAGCATAATAAAAATGCCTGTTACTTCAGCTGATAAAGGGGCATGGTAGAACTCTTGCAGGAGTTTGAAGGGGAAGAGTTGGTTGCTAGTCAGCCTAAGTTTTAATACTTAGACCACCACTATACTGACTGTGTGACCTTTCCCAAGTCACCTGTCTTGTCATGCCTCAACTTCCTCACCTGCAGATTAGTGCCTACCTAAATGGTGGTTGTGAAGATTGAGTTGATGCATATAAAGCAAGAGAGCAGTTCTTTCACCTAATAAGTACACAATAAATATTAGCTATTATTATCTTTGACACTCCTCTTTTCTACAGTTATAATTATCAATTATCCAGTTATATTTTTCATTATCAATGTGTCTGAATATTTGAGAGGGGCATTATTTGGAGAAACAGCTACTTTTAGGCCAACCTTAGGGTACAAGGTCCGTCTATTTCCCAAATACTTGGTAGTTAGAAGAGACTCAGGAGACATAAGAACCAAATGTAACCTCTGACTCGTTTGAAAACCTATTTAAACAAACAAACAAACCATAAAGGATACTTTGTGCGGGGCTTCTAAACGACGCAGAACTATTGAGCTTTCTTCCTTCGGAGGAAATACGTAAAAAAAATACCAAAAGGTTTTTAAATTTTATCTAGTCCAGCTATTTTCTTCAGGCCAAAATGTTCGAAATTCGATAGCTCACCAATCCACTCACTTCCCCCCTCAATTAAAAGCTCTGTCCGTTCAGCCTTACCTCCTCCCTTCCTCGTCATAAATACTAAGGCTTCGAATGGAAAGCGCTGAAATTTTTCAGCTTAAGTTCGTGAGCGGTTGGTTATAGGACCCACTCGCTGGATTAGAAAGCGAGTGGGGTCTTTTAGACTCTGTACACACCCTTTGCAGGGGACTCAGGAGTGTTCTAACTCTTGCTCGTTTTACGAAGTTCTTACCCAGCTCCTCACACCCCCAGTTTTTCTTGCTCAAAGCAACAAAATGAGGGAGCGTGACTCGCCACACGAAAGGTCCTGTACACCTGTTCATTCCTGGGGAAAAAAGGGCTGACATCCCAGGAAGACATAATGTGCAAAGGCTCGCAGGTTGATTTAAACTTGGTTCGCAATTAAACATCTATGAAAATGAATGGTTAGCACCACCCGCGAAGCAAAGAGAGAGGAAAAATAACCAGAGAGATCGGCTACTCCCCGGAGATGATTTGCTCTCTGGGCAATGGGGGCGGGGTGCCCGCCAGTCGAAGTAAACAGAGCTACTACGCCTGCGCACACCCTTCTGGGGTCACGTGTCGGCGCGAGCCTCCCAGACTGCCCCGCAGAGCCGTCCCGCCGCTGTAAGGGACCGAGTGCAAACAGGAGAGGCGTCAACCTTTCCCTGAGGGGCAGATTCGGGTAGGAGCGGAGCGTTGGGTCGGGAACGCCCCCTTCTTCCACAGCCGAAGACTGAGATCCCGCACTGGGCCTGTGGGCTGCCGCCTTACCTTCTGTGGGAGATGGCCGGCTGCGGGGAGGGGAGCGCGGCGCCCGTGGTACTTCTGGGGTCCCCTGGAGTTTGCAGTAAGGGGTTGCAAAGGAAGGGGCCCTGTGAGCGGCGCCGGCTGAAGGCGGTGGTATCGGAGCAGCTCAGCCAGGATATGCTCAGGTAGGAGGAGGCGGGAACTCTGGCTGCTTCAGTTCTTAAGGCATCCACCTCCGCCCCAGAAGCTGTGGCTTCTTCTGGGCCACTCCATCCCCCCCCACTCCTCCTTCTCCTGGCCTCAGGCTTTTGTGGGACGTGCACCAGTTTCCTCACTACGGAGCGGTTCCCTCACCCTAAAAAACCAATCCCGAGCACCTCGGAGAGCATGTACCAGATTAAAAAAGGAAACCAAAATTAGTACCATAGTTGTTATATGCAGCCCCCAGTTTATGACAGAATAAGACGACTAGGCTTAGTTCTTGAAAGACACATCACTAAGGTCGGGATGGATCCAGGTTTCATGGTCCTAAAGAGTACACTTTTAAAAAATAAGCTTAGTTGGAGAAAATTGATAAAATTAGGTATAAAAGCGAATATTTATTTAGATTAAGGAAAAATAGAGCAAATTAGTGGAGTCTTAGGGGTCTCTTAAATTTTCTTTAAACAGTTTACCAGAAATGCTTACATTGAACTATTCCTGATTGCAAGCTGGTTTCCCCTCTACCTAGAACACTCTACAGCTCCCAGCAACTCCCAGCTCCCATGAGGACGCAAGCAAATGGAAGGATGTTCTGAAGCTTAACTCAGGCTATGGTGAATCCAGTTCATGACGTCTCAGTCTGTAAAGAAAATGAAACCTAGAAATATTCCCTAGCCAGTTGCCATTTCCACCAAAACTGATTTCATGAGCTTTAGTGTGCATCAGAATGGAGGGCTTGTTAAAACTTACAGTGAATCTTGGATCACTGAAAACTAACAAAAAAAACTTAGATTTACTGGGTCCAGACCTTACTACTTATTCAGTTGGTCAGGAAGAGAGCATTTGCATTTCTAACAAGGTCCCAGGTGATGCTGATGCTGATGCTGGCTGCCTGGGTCACACTTTGAGAACTACTGAACTAGAGTAAACATAATTACCACTAATAACCAACAGTTGTGAAGCATTCTACATTTTTTTTTTAAAGTGCTTTCTAACCCCTACAGTTAGGCTCCAGCAGTATACTGTGCATTCTATAAAGTAAAAAAATTTCCATTTAATTTGGGCTTATCTGCCAGAGATGCTGTTTTGTTTCCATCAGTGGGGCATTAATATAAAAGATGGAAAAATAAAACTGAAGTTGTTCTGTTTCTAGGGCGAATCAGTAAGAATGAGGTATGCCTTCTTTTCTGTGACTTTATTCTTCTGGCTGTATTGTAAGCCCTAAGGTGTCAGAAATTTAAGGAAGATAACATGTCTGATTGATATAAGGAAAATGAAATTAAGGTATACTAGTACATGAACAATGTATCCTCATCTGAGCAGTAATTAAGGATAGGATCCTGAACTCCCCGTTCCTATTACAAGCACACACACACACACACACACACACACACAAAAAGTAGCAGTTCTTTTTTTTTAACAAGAAAACTTCATATGTGCACCCAGCACCCTAATTGCTGTGTGAAATTAATCTTTTTCAAACACAGCAAGGTAATGGATTTATTCTGCAAATATTAATGAAGTATCTAGCACCCACCATGTAAGTAGGTTTGTACTAAGTCCTGAAGAATCAAAGATTAATAAGACATAGCTTTGGTGTTGTGCTTACACTCTGGTAAGAGAGAGAATAGTCAAAGTTGTGGGGACCAGGGTGAGTTTGGGGAAGGCTTTTTAGGTGATGTTTGAGTAATCTCTTAAGGATTGATTCAAAATTGATTAGGTAAAGATTAGGAAGGGAAAAGTCAGAGGATATCTCAACAAAGGAAATTGCTTTTACAAGGGCACAGAGATTTGAAAGAGTTTGATTTATTTTGAGAAAGCAAGTTGTATTAGATTCTTAAATAGCAAGGAACAGAGACACCTCTGGGTGACCTGACATAATAGGATTTATGGAGAAATGAGTAAAATAAGAAACTGTTTCAGGGTCAAAAAGCCAGATGTGATGGAAGTTGCTTGGGATATATACAGTAAGACCTCACTGAGAAGTGGACCATTGTTCAGGACAATTGTGATAAAAATACCTAAACTTACTGCTGTTCTACTATTAGCTAGATGCTGGGTTGACTACCCTGTGAAGTAAGTCTTGGTATTATTCCCATTTAACAGATGTGGGAACTGAGCATTAGGCATTAAGTGGTAGAGTCCGAATAAAAACCTTGACATTCTGATTCCAAAAACATTAAAATGACTTGCCCAAAGTCATACAACCAGAAAATGAGCCCAGTGAGTCTGTTTTCTTTGCACTAGTTATACAAACTGATCTGGTAATTTATTTCCTCCATCTTTGCTTCTATCCTTACCCATTTCTTTTTCTTACTCCATTTTAGATTTGCTTTGAAACTCTTACAGTATCATCAGTCAGTTTTTGTTTATTATAGAACATCTCTGCTAGAGTTTACTTGTTTAACTACCACATTGGCTGATGGCTAACCTTGGCTCATTCCATTATTCGTTCAGATGTGGTTAAGAGCAACAGGGGCATGTGCTACAGAGACCAGCCATATATGAATAATAAATGAATTTGGTAGCTTTTTGGGAGGCAGTTGTGGGTATGGCCTACAACGAAAGTAATAGGAAATGAGGGTGAATGGGTAAACTAAGACTGGATCATGGAGGCCTTCTTTCTTCAGTGAAGAGTTTACAATATATTGTGGAGACAATGGAGAGCCATTGGTGTTTTTAAAATAGAAGATTAACATATTTAGATCTTGAGTTGAGGGAAGAGAAATTAGAAACAAGGAAACCAGCTAGGAGATTTTGTAATAGTCAAGGGATACATAATGGCAGTGGCGATGGAAAAAGTGAAAGGGAGTCAGTCACATGTGCAATTGATGGGCTCAGTGACCAATTATACGTGGAGGTACAGGGGAAGGGAAACACACAGTAGATGGCGCCAAGTCTTGGGGCATTTGAAAGGGAGGAGCATGTTGAGGAAGCCATATGCAGGAGACAATTGGAAATCTGCCTGGGGTTGAGAATGAAGGTTGGAATAGCAGATATACAGAAAAGGTTGGTGGTATCATCAGCAGCCAGTTGTCCAAGCCAAAGAAGAGAGATTATTCCCTTCCATTCACCTTCTATATCCAGTCACCACCTCCTGCCAATTTTATTATCAAAGTATATTTTAATTCCATTCCCTAGTCTCTATCACCATTGATCTCTCCTGGCTCAAGCCAGGCTCAAGCCGTCATTCATCCGAGTTGTACAGTAATTTTCTCATCCTCATTCTCATTTCCCCCTAATTCCTTGTCTACACAACTAATAGTGATAGGTGATATTTTGAAAAATGAATTTGTCCATGTTTCTAATCGTTTGGTGATTCGCCTTCAACTGTAAGATGGAATTAAATTCTTTGCCTCTTATTTGTCCTTATTCCAGCAGCTTCATCTGTCACTTCTTAGCCCCACAGTACTCTCTACTGACCGGTTTGTAGCTCCGTACTCACACATAGCAAGGAACGTGGCAACCAGGAACTAACTCTCTATGACCTCGCCTTGCTTCCCTGACCAACTCTTATTTGATCTTTGAAATCTCATTTGGTTTTCTTGTCCTCTGTAAGGTCTTTTATGGCTGAAAAAATTTTACTTATTTGTGTTATTAAATATTTCACACCCTTTAATTTTCAGGCCTGTCTTCCCAGGCTATTCAGTAAAATCCTTGAGTGCACATATGTTTTAGTCATCTATCTATACCTAGTGCTTGGTACATAGTGCATGCTTAATACATTTTTAATGATAATCAGCAGTCCAAAATGCATTAGATAGCTTAGTGCAGTAGTGGCAGACAAATGAGATAGAAGCTGGACCTAGACATGGTTGAGACTTTGCTTCAACCTGTCCTTCCTCTAGACTTTACTATTAGATGAGCCAATAAACTCCCTTTAATATTTAAGCCAGTCTGAGTCAGATAATTCTGTTACTTGTAACATACACAATATACTTGTAACTGATATTAGTAGTTTTATAAAATAAAAGGCACTATATTTTCAAGTTGACAATTTTTTAAACACATTAAATTTTTTTATTTAACAAATACTCATGAGCATGTATTAAGAACAAGGCAGATTCCATAGTGATAGTTATATGGCTACCAGCTGCATTCCTTCCTTATTCACTTGGGGAAGAGTGGAGGATGGAGAAAGGTAGGTGGGAAGAAGGAATAAATTGAGTATTTGTGCAATTTGAGTTTTTATTAATGTTTGACCAGTACATTTTTGCATAACTTTAAAAACCACTTAACAAAAATAATTTATTGATTAATATATTGACTAAAATGCTTCTGTTTGCTTGTTTCCAAGGTTCTGAGAGTTTTGTGCTCTGAAGCATTTGTTTTGTTTAGTGTAAAATACAACAAAATTCAACAAGCAGATATTGAGCTCTGTATACTGACTATACAGTTTTTGCCTTTGGGAATTTATTGTCTAGTAGGGAGAAAAACTTAAAAAAATAATGATGCAATGACAGAAGCGCTGTATAGAGATATGAACCAAGTGTGTTGGAATCAGAGGAAGGAGTCATTAACTTGGTCTTGGGGGAGTGAGAGCGTCAGTGGCAACATTCTAAGCTTTCATTGTAATGGATATCTTTATCCATTAGTTGAAACTCCTATAGTGTACTGATGTGATTGCCAGGTACATCTTATAATACGGAAATCCTCTGAGAATACATACCTTGCCAAGGATAATGATATAGCGTTATGAAGTATTATTTAGAAATATATAGTTACTACAGGGACAAAAGATTATGACAGTTTGCATTATGATGCTGATTTCTGTTCTTCCATCACTTTACATGTAATCAGTGGGCTTTACCATAACTATGTGCATTAGTAAAGGGATTTAAATGGGTTACTCATGAGTCCATCATTTTAATAATAGATTAGAGCATGGTTTGTCCTGTTTGTGTGAGGAAAAAACTGGAAAAGGGCTTAAATGTCACATTCCTGACGGCCAAGCCTGCATTTCAGACTTGATATTTAACGATAGTCAGAACAAAATGTACCAGTTTCTAATCTTATTGTCTATTGTTATACTCAGCTTGCTTTTGTTGTTGACATTTTACTTTTTCTGCTTCTTTTAGTAAGATTTTAAAAAATTTATTCTTTTCAACAGTCAGTAACCATATTACTTTGTGTTCTTTTTCTGAAATAAATCTAAAGCAGGTACATTTTAAAGGAAAATCAACATAAATAGCAGAAGATAATTTTTTTTACTACCAGAAGGAATTAAAAGATATTTTTTGAAAAAATAGTCTTACTCTTATTAGTGTAATTACCTTTGTTTTCACTATAAATTTTAGAAAATAAGATTCTAAGCCAGTATTAAACAGTGTTCTTTGGAATGAACTGAGAACAAACTCATTTTCATATTAACGTATTTTAATTTTGTTACTTACCTCTGTATTTTTAGTGTGTGCTATTTTGAAAAATTAGTTTATAAAAATGGGTATATTATATATTTCTGAATATCACTAATTAAACTATGGTTTGTTTTTTTTCATTACAGGCTCCTAAGGGAAGAAATCCATACAGATGTTACTTTCTCTGTAGGTAGTACTTTGTTCAAGGCACACAAAGCAGTCCTTTTAGCAAGGGTTCCTGACTTCTATTTTCATACCATTGGACAGACATCTGATAATTTAACAAATCATGAGTCTATTGCTGTGGAGAACTTTGAAGCTTCAGAATTTAGAACATTTTTACAGTAAGTGCTTTCTTTATCTTTTTTCTCTTATATTTAAGTCTAGTATATAACTGTTTATCCTTTCAACACACATGTGTGTGTTTTTATTTCCTGTATTTTCATATCTGTTTTATAACCTTAAAAAATCCATTCATTTAAATTCCAAATTATCTTAGTAATAGAGGCTAAGTATGAGTGTCAGAATATTAAGGGCTTAGTATTGGGAAAGACTACTAATTTGAAATTGAGCCTGAAAGAGGAGAAATGGTGTGTTCTCTAGTAATTTGAATGAATAACTCTATGCCAAGGTTTTTTGACAGTGGCACTATTGACATTTTAGATTAGATAATTCTTTGTTGTGGGGACTGTGCTGTGCTGTGCATTTTAGGATGTTTAGCAGCACCCCTCTCCTCTAGCTCCTAATGCTAGTTGCATTCTTCCTGAGTTCCCCCCACCCCTAAGTTGTGACAATCAAAATGTCTGCCAGATGTTGCCAAATGTCCTCTTGGGGGTAGAATTAGCCCCTGTTGAGAACCATTGCTGTATACTGACTTCTGTATTATTGGTATGCAAAAATCATTGTTATTCAAGAACCTTTGCTATATATTGACTTACTGTCTTTCTTATTATTGGTATGCAAAACTTTAAATTATGTTTGTAAACATATGAGATCATAACCTTTTATTCTTATGGCTTGTATGTGGTCAAAATTTTTGAAAATAGAACATACATTGAACTTGTGAATTCATGGATTTTCATCACCGTAGTAATGGAAGAAGTTAGTTTAAATTAATCCCCATTCTAGTTGAATAGAATGTTATTCTAATCCCATACTATTATCTGCACATATGTATAATTATTTGATACTCATTTTTGCTAAATGTATCCAGAAGAGAAGTATTTTCTAGTGTAGTTTCTCAAAATTATACCTCTTTCAGACTTGTGACATTTAAATAACATGGACTCTAAGGCTAGAATGCCTGAGTTCAAATTCTCTGTTCTGCCATTTCTTAGCTGTGTGCCTCAAACTTAATCATTCTGTGCCTGGAATTTCATCAGGTGTAAATTGCCTGATACCTAATAAATACCATAGAAATTCAGAGTTTTTTATGGTTGTAAATCTTGAAGTGTTTATTTGTATTTCATTTCAGTTTTTTAAATCCTTCCCTACCATAATTTCTTCCCTTTTTCTAATATATGGAAGTCGGTATTGTTCTAAATGATTCTTTTAGTGGCTTTCTGTCATACCACCCAAAACATACACTTATTCAGCAGGTGTTTATTGTGTCCTGTTATGGGCAAGGCCCTGTGTAAAGGGCTAGGTATGTACTGGTTAGTGGCTCTTGATTTAAGTGCTTAATGATGAAAAGTAAATGTGGAACTAAATTTTGTTTTGTTTATTATTATTATTATTATTATTATTATTTGCCACAGGGGTACAGGTCTGTGAATCATCAGGCTTGCACTTTTCATAGCACTCACCATAACACAAACCCTCCCCAATGTCCATAACCCAGCCACTAAACCCAGGAACTAAGTTTTAAAGCCAATACTGACTTTTTCAAAGTTGGACTTTGGTGTTTTTATATTCTGGATCCTAAGTGTTTTTTGATGCTAGTCATTTAGTTACTTGCTGATGTACATTTTGCCTGTAATCCAAATCATACTGACGTAAGTATAGAAAATTATTTTTGGGTAATTAAATTTTAAGTATATTTGTGTGATTTGGTTTATTTTTCTTCTTTTTATGCTCTGGCATGCTTGAATGATCTGACTTCTTAATTATTTCAGAGTTTCTTATATGTAACTCCTATATGTATAAATAGAAAATTGTCTAACCTTGACTTACCCTGTGTATAATAGTATGACATAATGTAAACAGATACTTTAAGTGCAATTTAAAAAATCATTATCATTTCCCACTATAGATCATAGGCTCATCATTGAATTCTATCAATTTTAAAATTATACTTTTTTTTTTCTAGTTGGTTTTATAGTGGCATTGTTCTAAGGACCAGGCTCTGTAGTCAAGTCAGGCCTACCACTTCTAACTGTGTCAACATTGATTGATCACTTACTGTTAGTTTCCTTATTTGAAAAATGGACATAATAACAGTGTTATTGTATCTCACAGTGTTATTGTATGGGTTAAATGAGATGCTTATAAAGCACTTAGCACAGTGGTTTGGCATACAGTAAGCACTGAATACATTTTAATAAGTGTTATTTATAGTAGTGGGCCTGTCGTATGCTCTATGAAATATTTCTTGAGTGTATGTTTATTTTTATTTTATTTTCTTCTTTTTTAAAAATATTTTATTTTTAAGTAATGTCTACACCCAATGTGGGGCTCAAACTAACAACCCTACGATTAAGAATTGCATGCTCTACTGACTGAGCCAGCCAGGCGCCCCTTGAGCATATGTTTAGATGAAGATGCATATGATATGTCAAATTTTTATATGTCAGAGAACGGAAGAAACTATATCAATGTTTTCTTTTATTTATTGTCCTGAAAAGTAATAGAAAAAAAGATTAAGAGACAGCATGGTCGAGTGGAGGAGGCCCTGGACTTGGCAACAATGCCGAGATCTGCCTTTGGGCTGTGCATTATCTTGTTTTATGATTTCTGTAAGCCTCAGTTTTCTCATATTTAGAACAAGGAGGTTGGAGTAGATGGCTTTGTGCTTCATAGCACTTCACAGCCTCTATTTTAAGCACTTAATCACATTTTATTTTGTATTAGGTTAGTCATGTATGTCTGTGGTTATGTAAGCTCCTTGAAATTAGATCATCTCATTGATGTGAACATCTTCAGTGGTATCTCGTGTAGTGTCTTCCACAGAGAAAGTGCTTATGATGTACCCCCTCTTTTTTTAGCAGAGTGCATTGAAATTTCATCTATATTAGTATAAAATACAAGGAGAGGATTATAATGTAAAATATTGAGATTTTTTTCAATGCAACTTATGAAAAAACAATTTTTAAAATTTTACTTAAATTCAGTTCTTTATTGTACATCCTTTTCTCTTTAGATAACCAATAAAATTTTTGAAATATTGTTATATTGCTACTTATTGTAGAGTCCTTTGGTATTATGCACTTGATTTAGAGTGGGAAATACAGTCTGTGAAAAGTTGTTTTATATACAGCAGCATCATATATGATTCAAATGATTGGCAATGGGAAATAGCTTTTGCTTTGTGACCTTGTGATTAAAATTCAAAAATTCAACTTAGTATCATAAAAATCTGATTTTCCAGGTGCCTCGTTAGCGCAGTAGGTAGCGCGTCAGTCTCATAAAAATCTGATTTTCCAAGAAGACTTACCCCATTGTAGTTGTCAGAATATGTATGTTTGTGTATGTGTGTGTGTGTGTGTGTGTGTGTGTGAGGAAAGAAAAGAGGAAGACCTTTTTTTCTTTTCACGCTTCAATTGTTTATTCCATAGTTTGTTGTTGTTGTTGTTGTTTTTAAGAGGAATGACCTTCGAATTTGCAACTTAACATCAGTAACTGGGGGATGCTAAGATAACTTGTCAGTAAGGTATAAACACATAGAACAGCACAGAACAAAAGATTCTGTTTCCCCTGCAGCTTTTTCAGGTAATGGTTATTTTCTCTTATATTTCTTATACTCACAGGGCTGGAAGTGTGTGGGATAGGTGTCTTGTTGTATTCTCTGTATTTACTACATTTTCTTATTTTCTGTATCATTGATGCTCTCGCATCTGGGGCCTCACTGATTGGGCAGAGATTGCTCCTCCTAGGGTTAGGTAATTCATTTCAGCATACCAAATAATCCTAAATCCATTCTAACACCCACCTCATCAATCTGGTTCTTATACTCCACGAGGTACTATTCCTCTGCCTTAATCTTCCCAGGTCCAAGTACTAGGCAACTAAAGACCATCCTCAGAGCCCAGAGCAACCCCACTCCACCCCCAGCCCCAGTTATTAAAACTATCTAATATTAAGCTTCTTCAGCTCTTTACCTTGCCCCACTCATTCCTTTCCACAGAAAACATAATAAAGTCTTCTGCCTGTGCTTAGCTCTCCCTCCTTCTGCTTCCAGACCAACTGTATTGCTTGCCTGTGTGGCCATTCCTGGTGTGGTGTGCCTCTCTCCACTTGGGGACTGTAAATTACAAACTGTCTTTTCAATGCCAGTCATTTCTTAATCATTTGGCCTCAGCATACTTGAATAAAACCAATTCCCAGGTGCATTTTAAAGCATTTAAAAACCAATTGCTGCCTTTAGATCTTTCTTCCTCCATCTTCCTAAACTGTCTTTGAATCTCATCTTGCCAGTCTTACCACTAGCCAGTCATCTATAGACCCTTAAGTCAGTCCTCCTCATTTCTTCTTTCTTACTTTTTAAAAAATATGTTAATTAACTTTTAATTTTAATTCTAGTATAGTTAATATACAGTATTATATTAGTTTCAGGTGTATAATACACAGTGCTCATCGTGGTAAGTGTACTCTTAATCCCCTTCATCTTTTTCACCCATTCTCGCCACCCACCTCCCCTCTGGTAGCCATCTGTTCTCTATAGTTTAGAGTCTGCTTTTTGGTTTGTTTTTTCTTTGTTGGTTTGTTTTGTTTCTTAAATCCCACAAATGAGTGAAATCACATGGTATTTGTCTTTCTCTAACTGACTTTATTTCCCTTAACATTATATCCTCCTGATCCATTCATGTTGTTGCAACTGGCAAGATTTCATTCTTTATGACTCAGTAATATTTCATCGTGTATATATACTACACCTTCTTTATCCATTCATCTATTGATGGACACTTAGGCTGCTTCCATAACTTGCTTATTGTAAATAATGCTGCAGTCAACATAGGGGTACATATAATCTTTTCCAATTAGTGTTTTTGTATTCTTTGGATAAATACTCAATAGTGGAATTACTGGATCATATAGTAATTCTATTTTTAACTTTTTAAGGAAACTCCATACTGTTTTTCCACAGTGGCCACACCAGTTTGCATTCCTATCAATAGTGTACAAGGGTTCCTTTTTCTCCACATCCTTGCCAATGCTTATTTCTGGTCTTTTTAGTTCTAGCCATTTTTTGGGGTGTGGGGTGATATCTCATTGTGGTTTTGATTTGCATTTCCCTAATGATGAGTACTGTTGAACATCTTTTTATGTTTCTGTTGCCATCTGTCTATTTTATTTGGAAAAATTCCTACTCAGGTCCTCTGCCCATTTTTAAATGAGATTTTGGGGGGGGGGTTTGGTGTGGAGTTGTGTAAGTTCTTTATATATTTTGCATACTTACTGTTTATTGGATATGTCATTTGCAAATACCTTCTCCCATTCACTGGACTGTCTTTTAGTTTCATTGACTGTTTCCTTGGCTGTGCAGAAGCTTTTTATTTTGATACAGTCCTGATAGTTTATTATTGCTTTTATTTCCCTTGCCTCAGGAGACATATCTAGAAAAATGTTGGTATGGTTAATGTCAGAGGTATTACTGCCTGTGCTCTTTTCAAGGATTGTAATGGTTTCAGGTCTCTCATTTAAGTCCTTAACTCATGCTGAGTTTATTTTTATGTATGGTGTGAGAAGGTGGTTCGGTTTCATTGTTTTGCTTGTAGTTTTCCCAACACCACCCGTTGAAGAGAATTTTCCCTATTGCATATTCTTGCCTCCTTTATCGAAGATTGGTTTACCATATAATCGTGAGTTTATTTCTGGGTTCTCTATCCTGTTTCTCCGATCTATAGCTATATTTTTATGCCTATACCATATTGTTTTGATTACTGTAGTTTTGTACTATATCTTGAAATCTGGGATTGTGATATCTCCAGCTTTGTTTCTTTTTCAAGATTGTTTTGGCTATTCAGGGTCTTTTGTGGTTCCATACAAATTTTAAGGCTGTTTGTTCTAGTTCTATGAAAAATGCTATTGGTATTTTTATAGGGATTGCATTACATGTGTAGATTGCTTTGGATATTATAGACATAAAAAAAAAAAAGATTTATTTATTTATTTATTTTAGAGAGCATGAGTGGTGCCGGGGGGGAAGCAAAGGGGGGGGGGAGAGGGAAAGAATTCCAAGCAGACTCTGTGTTGAGTGTGGACCCCGATTTTGGGCTCTATCTCCCGACCCTGAGATCATGACCTGAGCCAAAACAAAAAGTTGGATGCTTAACTGACTGAGCCACCCAGGCGCCCCTGGTGGTGTAGACATTTTAATAATATTTGTTCTTCCAATCCACAAGCATGGAATATATTTCCATTTCATTGTGTCATCTTCAGTTTCTTTCATCCGTGTTTTATAGTTCTCAGAGTACAGGTCTTCACCTCCTTGGTTAGTTTTATTCCTAGGTATCTTATTATTTTTGGTGCAATTGTAAATGGGATTGTTTTCTTACTTTCTCTGCTTCTTTATTAGTGTATAGAAAAGCAGCGGATTTCTGTACATTGATTTTGAATCCTGCAACTTTATGAAATTGATTTATCAGTTCTAGTAGTTTTTTTGATGGAGTCTTTAGAATTTCTGTACATAGTATCATATCATCTGCAAATAGTGAAAGTTTTACTTCTTTACCAGTTTGGAAGCCTTTTATTTCTTCTTCCTATATGATTACTGTGGCTAAGACTTCCAATACTATGTTGAATAAAAGTGGTGAGAGTAGACATCCTTGTCTTGTTCCTCATCTTAGCAGAAAGGCTCTCAGTTTTCCCCATTGAGGATGATGTTGGCTCTGGGTTTTTCACATATGGCCTTTATTATGTTGAGGTGTGTTCCCTCTAAATCTACTTTTGTTGAGGGCTTTTGTCATGAATGGATATTGTACTTTGTCAGGTGTTTTTTTGAATCTATTAAGATGATCAAATGGTTTTTATTCTTTCTCTTGTTGATGTGATGTATCACATTGGTTGAATTGTGGATATTGAATCACCCTTGCATCCTAGAAATAAATCCCACTTGATCATGGTGAATGATTTTTTAATGCATTGTTGGGTTTGATTTGCTAACACTTTGTTAAGGATTTTTGCATCTATATTCATCAGACATATTGACCTGTATTTTTGGGGGGGTATTGGTTTCAAGGTAATGCTGGCCTCATGAAATGAATTTGGAAGCTGTCCTTCCTCTTTTATCTTTTGGAATGGTTTGAGAAGAATAGGTTTTTGTTTTGTTTTTTGTTTTTTGTTTTAGAATTTATTTGACAGAGAGAGAGAGAGAGAGAGAGAGAGAGGAAGTGAGCACAAGCAGGGTGAGCAGGAGAGGGATAAGGAGGCTCCCTACTGAGCAGGGAGCCCGACTCTGGGCTTGCTTCAGACCCTGGGATCAGGACCTGAGCCAAATCAGACAATGGACTGAGCCACCCAAGTGCCCGAGAAGAATAGGTATTAATTCTTCTTTACATGTTTGTTGGAATTCACCCGTGAAGCCACCTGGCCCTGGACTTTTGTTCTTGGGGAATTTTTTTTATTACTGATTTAATTTCATTGCTGGTAATTGGCCTGTTCACATTTTCTATTTCTTGTGATTCAGTTTTGGGTGGTTATATATTTCTAGGAATTTATGCATTTCTTCTAGGTTGTCCATTTTTTTGGCGTATGATTTTTCATAATATTCTCTTATAATCCTTTGTGTTTCTGTGGTGTTATTATTTCTCCTCTTTCATTTTTGATGTTGTTTATTTGTGTCCTCTCTCCTTTTTTTTTTCATGAGTTTGGATTAAAGTTTATCAAATTTGTTGACCTTTTCAAAGTACCAGCTCCTGCTTTCATTGATCTATTCTATTGTTTTTTAGTTTCTATTTCACTTATTTCTGCTCTAATCTTTATTATTTCTTTCCTTCTGGTTTTGTGTGTGTGTGTGTGTGTGTGTGTGTGTGTGTGTGTTTTTCTAGCTCCCTTTGGTGTAACACTAGGTTGTTTATTTGAGATTTTTACTGCTTCTTGAGGCAGGCATAAATTACTACAGCGTTGACTCTTAGGGCTTTTTTGTTGTATCCCAAAGATTTTGGACCATTGTTGTTTTCATTTTCATTTGTCTCCATGTATTTGTTTTCCCTCTTTGATTTCTTGGTTAACCCATTTATTGTTTAGTAGCATGTTATTTAACCTCAATGTACATGTGTTCCTTCCAGATTTTTTTCTTATGGTTGATTGCTAGTTTCATAGCATTGTGATTGGAAAAGATGTATGGCATGACTTTGATCTTTTTTAATTTGTTGAGATTTGTTCTGTGGCCTAACATGTGATCTGTACTGGAGAGTGATGTGTTTGTACTTGAAAAGAATGTGTATTCTACTGTTTTCGGATGCAATGTTCTGAATATATCTGTTGGATCCACCTGGTTCAATGTTTCCATGTTGATTCTGTTTGGATCATCTTCCCATTGAGTTAAGTGGGGTATTGAAGTTCCTTATTATTATTATATTACTAATGATTACTTCCTTTATGTTTATTATTAACTGTGTTATATATTTGGGTGCTCACATGTTGGGTGCATAAATATGTACAATTATTTTATATCTTCTTGTTGGATTGTTCCCTTTATGATTATATAGTGTCCTTCTCTGTCTCTTGTTACAGTCTTTGTTTTAAAGTCTATTTTGTCCAATATAAGTATTGCTCCCCTGGCTGTCTTTTCACTTCCATTTGCATGATGATTGTTTTTCCATCCCTTTACTTTCAATCTGCATGTGTCTTTAGTATAAAATGAGTCTCTTGTAGGCAGCATATAGATGGTTCCTATTTTTTTCATCTATTCTGTCACCCTGTGTCTTCTGATTGGAGCATTTAGTGCATTTTCATTCAAAGTATTGAAAGGTATGGACTTATTGCCATTTTGTTACTTCTTATGGTTGTTTTTGTAGTTCTTCTAATCCTTTCTTACTCTCTTCTCTCATAGTTTGCTGGCTTTCTTTAGTGATATACTTGGATTACTTTCTCTTTATTTTTTGATATCTATTATTGGTTTTATTTTGTGGTTATCATTAGGTTTATATATGATGTCTTACACATATAGCAGTCTGTATTAAGTTGATGGTTCCTTAAGTGTGAACCCATTCTTAACTCCTCTCCCCCTAGCCCTGCCACATTTTAGGTATATGGTGTCATATTTTATATCCTTCTATTTTGGGAATCCCTCGACTGATTTTAGTAGATAAACTTAATTTTACTGCTTTTGTACTTTGGACTTTTTGTTTTGTTTTGTTTTTACAACTATTTCTGGTCTTTCCACTGAATGAATCCCCTTTAAAATTTCTTATAGAGCTAGTTTAGTGGTGATGAATTCCTTTAACATTTGTTTGCCTGGGAACTCTTTATCTCTTCTTCAGTTGTCAATGATAGCCTTGCTGGATAGAGTTTTCTTGGCTGCACAGTTTTTCCTTTCAGCACGTTGAATATATCATGCCGTTTTCTTTCGGTTTGCAAAGTTTCTGCTGAAAAATCAGCTGATAGCCTTGTGGAGTTTTCCCTTTTATGTGTTTTCTTTTCTCTTGCTGCTTTTAAAATTCTTTTCACCATTTTAATGACTGTGTGTCTTGGTGTGGACCTCCATGGGCTGATTTTGTTGGGTGCTGTCTTTGCCTCCTGGATCTGAATTTCTGTTTCCTTCCCCAGATTCAGTAAGTTTTTAGGCATTATTTTTCAGATAAATTTTTTGCCCCCTTTTCTGTCTCTTCTTTTTGGATCACTGTAATGCAGATGTTATTATATTTGATAGTATTGCAGGATTTCTGTAGTCTATTTTAATTCTTTTATTATTATTTTTCTCTCTCCTCTTTAGCTTGATTGCTTTCCATTACTTTGTCCTCCAGGTCACTGATCCATTTTTTTTCTTCCTCTAGTCTACTATTTATTCTTTCTAGTGTATTTTTAATTTCAGTTACTGAGCTCTTTATCTGCGATTGGTTCATTTTCATATTTTCTATCTCTGTTGAGTGTCTCACTGAGGCCCTTCACTCTTTTCTCAAGTCCAGTGAGTATCTTCATGACCATTACTGTAAATTCTCTCTCAGACATATTACTTATTTCTGTTTTGTTTAGCTCTCCTGCTGTGATTTTGTCCTGTTCTTTCATTTAGTACATATTCCCATCTCCTCATTTTATCTAACTCTCTGTATCTGTTTATGTGTGTTAGGAAAGTCAGCTGTTTCTCCTTGTGAAAGTAGTGGCCTTATGAAGAAGAGGTATTATAGTGCCCTATTGTCCCCCGTTCACCAGAACCTGGCTCTTCAGAGGTAATTTTTTGTGTGGTGAGTGGACCCTAGTGTTGTTGCTGAACCACATTTGCCTTCAGTCTGGTTGTCTGCAATGGCTCTCTTTGCCTGTTGTGAGCAGAATTTGGTCCCTTTGTTGTTAGTGGGCCAGTCCAGGGCTTCCTTAGGCTTGACTGAGTCAGACCAGGCATTTGCCAGAGATGCAATGGCATGGAACTGCAAGGGTTTTCCCTGTGTTGTCTCCTGAGAAGCTTTCATTGGTGGGTGGGGCCTGTAGTCAAACCTGATGTCTGTCCCCAGTCCACTGCTGGGGCTGCATATGGACTAGTGTATGTTAATTTCCCCTCTCCCCCCAGGGCAGGAGTCATGTTGAAGTGTTGATGGCTCCTGTCAGGGCTGCTTGTATACTGCTAGGATTATGGCATGACTTTGGATGGGCTGCAGCCAAGGACACATTCGATGGGGCAGGTCTCCAGAAGAATGCAGGGTGGGCTGTAAGGAGCAAGAAGGTTTGTGTAATTCAATTGTGGGTTGGGGTCTGCAGCCCCTGGGGAAAAGGCCTGCCCAGGTGGTGATGGAGAGGACATTTCTGCAGAAGGATGCTTTAGCATGTAGGTGGAGAGTGAACATGCTCTGCTTATTCCCACAGGTGTTTGTGTATTAAGGCTTGGTGTGGTGGAGGGAAATGGTACTTAGCAGCTCTTTTGTTCTTGGAGAAGTTCCCTAAGATCCCTGCTCCTCCAGCACGCACTCTGAGATTAGTAAATAAATTCCCTTCCCATATACCCTAGATGTGCAAACTCCTGCTTTTATGCTGTATTTCTTCTGGCTATTTGTTGTCCTCTCTCTTTAGAGGGGACTCCTGGCTCTCCCAGAGCTCTGCCTGCTGATTTTTTTAAAGTTCCAGGTGTTAAACCCCATTGATTGTTAAGTACATATGGTTTTCAAAGCCAAATGTAATGGGGATTCATCTTTCCCATGTGGTTCACCCATGGCTGGTGTCCGATCCTCTTCATGCCCAATGGCTTCCCTCTCTCCCACAGACAGTCCCAAGGGCTGTTGGCTTCTGACAGTATCTCCGCCCTTCCTGCCCTTTTTGATGGGCTTCTTTTCTACATTTATCTGTGGAGAGTCTGTTCTACCAGTCTTCACTTCATTTCTTAGGTTATTTACACAGATGTGGATGTTCTCTAGCTGTATCCATGGGAGAGGTGTGCTTAAGATCCTCCTACTCCACCATCTTCCCCAGAAGTCAGTCCTTCTCATTTCTCAAAGAAATTCTTGTCATTTTCTCTTGAATGTAATTCTTAGTAATTAAAATTGCAATGTAGGTAATGTTTCCAATACGGTGACCTCTTGGTTTCTTTAATCTTATCTTCCAGTAATCTTGTTCTCCATGCTACCTCACTACCATGTCAAATCCTAAATCATGTCATTATCAATAACTGCAGTTCTCCATAATCTTGATTTCAGACACATCAGCCTCTAACTTCTACCTCCCATCTCTCTATCCTACTCTTTTAAAACTCTTGAATCTAATAATTTATTGACTCCTATCAGGACCTGCAGTGACTCTTACCACAGTTTTTTTTTTTTTAAGATTTATTTATTTATTTGACAGAGAGAGATCACAAGTAGGCAGAGAGGCAGGTAGAGAGAGAGGAGGAAGCGGGCTCCCTGCTGAGTAGGGAGCCCGATGCGGGCCTCGATCCCAGGACTCTGAGATCATGACCTGAGCTGGAGGCAGAGGCTTTAACCCACTGAGCCACCCAGGTACCCTCTTACCACAGTTTTATTGTCTCTTATCCTCTTCCTTATTTCTATCCTTACTTAGTTTAAATTTTTTTTTGGTCTATCATTTTATCACTTCCTTTACATACAGCCTCTTTTCCTTCTCCCCTCTAAATTTGTGCTGTATGCACATCAAAGCCCCAACCTTAAATTCAGCTCTTTGACTACTCCACTCCTGCATTCACACAATTAAATGGCAGGAGAAAAAACACATGCTATTTGGTCTCACTTTAAATCATGGCCATGAACCTCAAGTAGGTACTTAGTGCTGTCAGTTGTATTGTATGCAGTCATATGATATTTCCCTAGTCCCATTTGCTCTCCTTCTCTCCTAGATTTCATACCTCCTTTTTGTTGAACCTTCAGCTGTTCTTCCCCCATCTTCATTTTCACTTGATGAGCTTTCTTTTTATTTCACTGAGAAAATCAAAGCAATCAGAACTTTCACAAACTGTTCCCACATCTATTCATTTAGTTGCATTTACACCATATGCTCTGTCTTTTCCCCGTTACTATTGATGAACTGTCAGAGTTTCTAAAGCCATTCCCTCCACTAAAGCCATTTTCACCCTATTTCTTTTCTCCTATTGAAAGACATTGCTCCAGCAGTTTTCATTTTCCCAAAAGAAGTTTCTTTTCTTTTCTTTTGGATCTCCTCATTGGTATATAAACATGATATTTTATTCCCACTTTAAAAATAACAGAAGCCTTTCCTGATCTCATTTCCCTTCCAACTAACACTCTACCAGCTAATACTCTAATGCTCTACACCTTTTATATCAAAGGTCAAGAGTTATCTATTACACTGCCTCCAGTTTCTCTCCTTCTATTTTCAGTCTTTTAAAAAACTGAGATATAATTCACACACCTTAAAATTCACCTTTCTGAACTGTATAATTCAGTCATTTTAGTATGTTTACAGTGTTTTGCAGCTACCACCAGTCTCCAATTCCAGAATATTTTCACCATCCTAAAAAGAAATTCAATGCCCCAGCAGTCACTTCCCACTCTCTCCTCCCCCAGTTCCTGGCAAGCAATAATCTACTTTTTGTCTTTATGGTTTTGCCTATTCTGGGCATTTCATATAAATAGAATCATATAGTACATATCCTTTTATGTCCTGCTTTTTAAACTCAGTGTGATATTTTCAAGGTTCAGTAATGTTGTGATGTTTATCAGTTCTTCATCTGTTTTCATGGCTGAATATTTCATTGTATGATGGGTAAAGAGTCATCACGACCATCCTCAGGTTTGATGATTTGCTAGGACTCATAGGACTCAGCATATAGTCATATTCTGGGCTGTGATTTACTACAAAAGAAATAAAGAGAAAAGGCATATGGAGTGAAGTCCACAGGAAACTAGGCACAAAATTCCAGAGTTTTCTCCAGTGAAGTCACACAGGACATGCTTAATTCTCCTAGTAATGAGTTATGACAACACTTCTGAAATGTTGCCAACCAGGGGAGCTCATTAGAAGCTCAGTACCCAGGGTTTTTACTAGATGTTTGTCATGTAGGCACCCTGTGTCTATTGTGCATCCATATTCCAGACTCCTGGAAGGAATGCAGATGTTAAATGTAAACCATATTATTTGTGTAACTATTTGTATAAATAGTTTAGGTACAATGAGCCATGCTTGTTGTTTATAGAATGCTAGGAACACTCCTGAAATCATCTTTCCAGATACCAGCCAAGTATTAATTAATACCACTTATTAATTAATTAAGTCTTTTAAAAGATAGTAGTCAGGGCTGCTATGTTAAATTTCTTCTCAGCACATTGATTTACCATATTTTGTTTATCCATTCATCAGCTGATAGACATTTGGTTTTTTTTTTACTTTTTGGCTGTTATGGGTAATTCTACTATGAACATTCATGTACTGATTTTTATGCAAACATATGTTTTCATTTCCCTTGTGTTATATACCTAGAAGTGAAATTGCTGGGTCATATGGTGAAATTTTGGGGAAACACCAGACTCTCTTCCAAAGAGACTATACCATGTTACATTCCTACCACAATGTTTGAGGATTCCAGTTTCTCTGCATCCTTGACAGCACTTGTTATTATCTGTTGTTTTGATTATAGTCACCATAGTGGTGTGAAGTGGTACGTCATTGTGATTTTGTTTGTATTTCTCTGATGGCTATTGATGTTGAATATCTTTTCATGTGCATTTTGGCTATTATATATCTTCTTTGGTAAACTCTGTTCACATTCTTTGCCCATTTTAAGTTGGGTCATTTGTCTTTATGTTATTGAATTGTATCATTTATATTTTTAAATTCTTTATTTAATATTTTATACATAGTCTCTATATATGAATTTTATTCTGGGGCGCCTAGGTGGCTAAGTGGGTTAAGTGTCTGCCTTTGGCTCAGGTCATGATCTCAGGGTCCTGGGATTGAGCCCTGCATTGAGTTCCCTGTTCCATGGGGAGTCTGCTTCTCTATCTGCCCCTCTCCCCTGTTCATGTTCTCTCTTGTGTACACACATGCACTTTCTCTCTCTTTCAAGTAAATAAAATCTTTAAAAAAAAAAGAATTTTATTCTAGGTAAAGGGATTTAAAAAATTCTTTATATGTTCTAGATAAAAGTCTCTTATCAGATATGTGATTTGCAAACAGTTTCTCCCATTCTGTGACTTGTCTTTTAACTTTCTTCATAGTGTCTTTGAAAGTACAAAAGTTTTGGGGGCGCCTGGGTGGCTCAGTGGGTTAAAGCCTGTGCCTTCGGCTCAGGTCATGGTCTCAGGGTCCTGGGATCGAGCCCTGCATCAGGCTCTCTGCTCAGCAGGGAGCCTACTTCCTCCTCTCTCTCTGCCTGCCTCCCTGCCTACTTGTAATCTCGCTCTCTCTGTCAAATAAATAAATAAATAAAATGTTTTTTAAAAAAAGTACAAAAGTTTTTAATTTCTATGATTTTCACTTTCTTTTTCTGTTACTTGTACTTTTGGTGTTATGTGTAAAAAATTGCCTAATCCAAGATCACGAAGATTTATACCCATATACTTTTTTAATTCTCACATTTAGATCTTTCACCTATTCTGAATTAATTTTTGTATGTATTATGAGGCTGGTATCCAGCTTTGTTCTTTTGTATTTGGATATCCAGTAGTCTCAGCACCATCTTTTAAAGAGACTATTCTTTTCCTGTTGGATTGTCTGGCCACCTGTAAAGGAAAAACATTACTGTGTGTCTCCTTTATTTTTAATACTTTACTCATAGAATAACTCACTTCTGTCCCTTCTGGTCACCAAATGTGTGGGAGTTTTCCGCCATACCAAGCAATTCTCTTGAGATTCTCCAAGATACCAACTGAGTGTTCTACCCATTTAATTCAATTCTGACATTACCTGGAGATATTATTAGATCCCACAGGTTAAGGGTTCAGTCCCATAAGACTGCCCTGAACCCTTTTCAGATGCCAGTTGCAAGTCCAGGGTGTTCCCTGTGCTTCTGGCCAACGAGCTGTGAATTGAAGGTTCCCATGACTCCTTTCTCAGTTTCAGTTAATTTGCTATAACACAGATCTCACAGAACTCAGGATAAGATTTTACTTATTAGATTGTCAATTTACTATAAAAGGATGCAACTTAAGAACAGCCAGATTGGGGGTGGGGGTTGGTGCCAGGGTGGTTCACTTGGTTGGGCACCTGCCTTTGACTCAGGTCATGATCCTGGAGTTCCGGGATCAAGTCCCACATCAGTCTCCCTGCTCGGCGGGGCATCTGCTTCTTCTTCTGACCTCTCCCCTCTCGTGCTCTCTCTCTCTCTCAAATAAATAAATAAAATCTTTAAAAAAAGAACAGCCAGATGGAAGAGGTGGAAAGGGCGAGTTTGTGGGGAGGGGTGTGGAGCTCCCATGCCCTCTTTGGGTGCACCACTCTCCCAGCTCCTCCATGTGTTCACCAACCCAGAGGTTCAGTGAATCCTGTCCTTTAGGTTTTTATAGAGGCTTTATTACATAGGCGTGATGGATGAAATCATTGGCCATTGATGATTAATTCAAACTTTCTTGCCAACTAGCCCCCATCCTTGGGAGCTTTCCAAATGTCACCTGGCTCATTAATGTAAACTCTGCTGTGGTTCAAAGGGCTTGTTATGAATAAGAAAAGCCATCCATTCCACTTTTAGCTATTTCAGGAGCTGGAAACAAAGCTAAGTATTACAGCAAAAATGTCTCTATAATTCTTGTGTAGGAAATTACAAGGGTTTTAGGAGATATGTGCCAGGAACAGTGGACAAAGACCAAATATATATTTCATGTTTTATTTTTTTTTATTTTATTTTTTTTTTTTTAAGATTTTATTTATTCATTTGACACAGAGAGAGATTACAAGTAGGCAGAGGCAGGCAGAGAGAGAGAGAGAGGAGGAAGCAGGCTCCCCGCTGAGCAGGAAGCCCGATATGGGCCTCGATCCCAGGACCCTGGGATCATGACCTGAGCCGAAGGCAGCGGCTTTAACCCACTGAGCCACCCAGGCGCCCTATATTTCATGTTTTAAATCACAATATCACAACACTGTTGTCAAAAATTAGTTGCCCGTATATGTAGTTCTAGACACATAGTTCTATTCCACTGATCTCTTTTTATCCTCATGCCAGTACCACATAGTGCAGATGACTGTAGCTTTGTAGGAAGCTTAGAATTTGGGAAGAGTGAATCCTCCATCTTTGTTCTTTGTCAAGATTGTTTTGACTATTCTGGGTGTCTTGCACTTCTATTTGAATTTGAGGACTGACTTTTCAATTTCTGCAGAAAAGTAGTTGAATTTTGATAGATATTGCATTGAATCGAATCTGTAGAGCAATTCAGAGAGTATTGCCATCTTAACAATCTTAAATCATCTGGAATGTGTTTCCCTTTATATAATTACTTTCAGCGTTGTTTTTTATAGCTTTTCAATGTACAAGTCTTATGCTTTTTTGTGAAATATATTCTTAAGTATTTTATTTTTTTGATGTTGTAAATGATACCATTTTCTAATCTTATTTTAGACTGCTGACTTCTAGTATTTAGAAATATAGTTGATTTTTGCATATTGATCTTGTGTCCTGCAACCTTGTAGAACTTGTTTAACAAATAGGTTTCGGGTTGGATTTCCAGGGATTTCTATATACAAGTTTGTCATTTGTAAATAGAGATAGCTTAACTTACTCCTTTCTAGTCCAGATGCTTTTCATTTCTTTTGCTTGCCTAATCTCCTGTGTGGAGCCTCCAATTAAATGTTGAATAGAAGAATGAGAACAGGCAGGCTTCCTTTCTGATCTTAAAAGGAAAGTTTTCCGTCTTGTACCATTAAATATGATGTTAGCTGTGCGTTTTTCATAGATGTTCTTTATCAGGTTGAGGACATTCCTTCTATTCCTAGTTTGTTGAGTGTTTCATCCTGACAGCGTGTTGGATTTTGTCAAATTCTTTTTTTGCCTCTATTGAGGTGATCATGTGGTTTTTGTCCTGCTGATATGGTGTCTTAGTCCTGCTAAGAGGACTAAATTTAAAAGGTTTTATGATGTCTTTGGGCTGCTCTAAAAAAATACTACAGACTGGGTGGTTTATAAACAACAAAAATTTATTTCTCACAGTTCTGAGGGTAGAAGTCCAAGGCAAAAGTGCCAGCATGGTAGGTTTTGATGAAGACCCTATTTTGGGTTGTAGGTGCTGACTTCTCACTGTGCCTTAACATGGTGGAAGTAGGTGAGGGATCTTTTTGGAGTCTGTTTTATAAGGACACTAATCCCGTTCATGAGGGCTCCACCCACATAACCTCTCAAAGGCCTTACCTCCTACCTAATATCACATTGGGCATTAGGTTTCAACATACAAATTTTGAGGGTCTACAAACATTCAGACAATAGCACGTGATGTATTACACTGATTTTCATTTGTTTAGCTACCCTTGAATTGCTGAGGTAAAACCCAGTTGGTCATGGTTTATAATCCTTTTTATATGTTGCTAGATTCAGTTAGCTATTGCTTTGCTAAGGAATTCTTTCATCTTGATTAATAAAGAATATTAGTCTATGGTTTTCTTTTCTTATAGTATCTTTGTCTGCTTTTGTATCAGGATAATAATGGCCTCAGAATGAGTTAGGAGGTGTTGTGCTTTCTGTTTTTTGGAAAAGTTTGTGAAGGATTGGTGTTATTTCTTTAAGCATTTGGTACATTTACCAGTGAAGCCTCCTGGTCCTGAATTTATTTGGGGGGAAGTTTTTGACTACTAATTCAACCTCTGTAGTTGGTATAGGTCTGCTCAGATACTCTTTCTTCTTAAGTCAGGTTTGGTAGTGTTTGTCTTTCTAGGAATTGTCCATTTTATCTAGGTTATCTAGTTTGATGGCCTTGTATATTCCTTTCTAACATTAAAATATTTCATAGACTATTTTTAAAATGCTCTGCTATTTGAGATCTTCTTCCAGTTAGTTCAGAGAAAAATGGTTTTAAAATTATGTAGTTGTATTATATGAAAGCAGAACTTGGGAAACTAGCTTTTAAGAATCACCAGGATTATTTTCACTAATATTTTATATTTTCTTTTAGGATTGTATATTCATCAAACAGAAGCCTAAAAAACTATGAAGAAGAAATTCTTAGGAAAAGGATGATAGAGAGGGGAATACCACAAAAGAAACATGACTTCAGCTTTGGAAAGTACACTGACAGCGATGGAAGATCATCTGTAGAGTTCTTAGATAAAAAGTCATCTCCTTGTTCTCTTCTGAAGCATGCAGTTCCAGAGGATATCAGTGATGGAGAGGACAACTTAATTTCCTCTGGTAAGGCATTTTTTTGGTGAATTTTTATAAAATTTTAATGCCATGAAAGTAACTATATTCTGATACAATTGGAGAAAAACATACTTCAAAAATCAACTCTACTGATTTCTTTTTGTAGGTAAATGAAATAAAAATAAATGAAGGTAAATGTAATAAAAGTAAGTGAAAGTAAATTTTTTACGGGTAAGTGAAAGTAATACTATAGTCAACTCATAGTTTTCTCAAATAATTGGAGATGGGATTGTTATGAATAAATTCACAATTCTCCTCTTAAGCCTCCACATGTCATCATCCTCATTCTAGTCCACACCAATAAAGGCTTTAGCAGACTATAGATTCAGTTCTGTTATAACACAATATATGTATTACTTAAAAACAACATGCAGCCTAAAAATCACCATTATATTTTGTCATGACACAAAAAAATTACTTGACAATTTTTTTGTGACACATTTTAAAAAGATAATCTAATAAAAAATGGTATGGTTTTACACATTGAATTGTTAAGAAATACATAAATACTACAATAAATATGGTACTTGGCCTTGAAAAAGAACTTTACTTTGTTTATGGATGTGGGTGTCAGAAGGGTTGCAGCTTATGAACTATTGTGAATTGGCAGAAGGAGGATGTTAAGGACATAGGAATAAATATAGATAGATATAAGTATAGTTGATATAGATAGAGATACAGTAATAGTAGATATTCTAACAGGAAACTCGAGATCTCTGGTCTGTTTATTACTTACAGAACATCTTAGTGCAAATTCCCAACCCCCAGTCCCAACAAGGTTTGGTGGTGAGGGCCTGATGTTACCCTACATGTGAAGTGGGATTGCACCATAAGAGAGGAACACTAAAATTAGGAGACTTGCATAGGCTACTGGCAGATCCGATAGAAATAGAGGGAAATAGGATAGGAGGTTGGGGTCTTTACTTTGGAAGGTAAATAAATCTTCTCTGGTAAAGGGAGAGGTAGGTAGCTTCACCAACCTGGAGTATAAGGAAATGGTTTTGAGGGGAAGAAAATCTGTAAATCTTTCTGGAACCTCACAGTATTTCTAGCCTCCAAGGCATGTTTGTTCTTTAATCATTCTTTATCCAAATTTCCCAGTGCTCTGCCCAGAAAGCATGCTCTGCCTCAGACCATACAGAAACACAAAAATCTTCGTAGAAAATGGTCTCCTAACATCTCTACCTAAAATCTGAAAGAAATTTGTAATACCAGATATGGAGGTTGTAGGTCATAACATATGCAGTGAACTGAGTTATCTGGTAAATGTTTAAGGTGTTTGTATATGTTTTATGTATTCTTACATGGCTTCATTCAGCTGGGTGCAGTTTTTTGCAGTGACCTACTATTTCTTGTGAATGAGCTGCAAGGAAGTGAAATGCACGTAAGCAAATGAAAATTTCACATCATATTTAAATTGTTCCCTAAAATATCAGTTGTGTTAGATCAAACTGATGTTTTCAAAACAAACCTTGTAGCACAATTGAATGTGTATGAAAGTATCTGTTAACTAAAAGATTTTATTACTAGTATTTAGTACTACAATAATAATAATCAAACTGATTTAAGCCCACTTAGAATCCTTGTATGTATGTTAACATCTAACTATAGTGAATGAATGAATGGATGTCTCTTCTAGGCTTTGAGGTAGATACATTCATATAGTTTATCTCATTTAGTTTCATATAACTCTAAGAAATAAGTGGCTGTAGGCTGATTTTTATAGATGAGAACTCTAAGAGTATAAGGGACTTTCTCAAGGGCACACAGATATAGCAGTTGGCCGAGCTGATAATTAGTACCCATTTTTCCTGTCTCTAATCTAGAGTTCTGCCACAGCAGCCCATTAAAGTGGTCAAACACATTGCGGATGTAAGTGAAAAGAGCTCATTTACCCCTTAACTCCCTGTCTTGTAACTACTTTCTCCATTCCCCTATGGAAAACCCCCATGTTTACCAGTTTAGCAGATACTTGTCTGCATCTTACTAATTTCTTTGCAAATTCTCTTACTGTCAGTGTCACCTTCCTTGAAACTCCCTGTGTTCTATGGCTCTGTGCTCTCTTGATTTTCCTTTTTGGCCATTCCTCTGTCTCCTTCACTGGCATGTTATCTTTCTACCCCTTAAACAATTGATTTTCTCCCCCTTTTTTTTGAGCTTCGTATCCAACCACTGACTAGACATACCTGTCTAAATATATCTTTCATATTTCAAAATTTGATCTGTCCCAGACTGACTTAATCGTGTGCTTCCCATCCTAATCTGTTCTTAAGTACTCTATGATGTGGCTTTTCTATCATTCTACTCGGTTACTCTTTTACCCTTCATTATATTTATGACCATATCTCTTGATTTGTCTCCTTAATATTTTCTTAAGTTTATTTATTTACTTATTTAAATAATCTCTATATCCAACATTGGGCTTGAACTCAAACCCTAAGATCAAGAGTCTCATGCTTCTCCAACTGAGGTAGCCAGGTGCCCCTTTCTTAAATATTTTAAATACTTCTCTCTCTCTCTTTTTTTTTTAAGATGTTATTTATTTGACACAGAGAGAGAGAGAGTGTGAGAAGGAACACAAGCAGGGAGAGTGGCAGTGGGAGAAGCAGGCTCCCCACTGAGCAGGGAGCCCAATGTGGAGCTTGATCCCAGGACCCTGGGATCCTGACCTGAGCCAAAGGCAGATGCTTAACGACTGAGGCAATAATTCTCTTCTTTATCCTCCTACTATTTCTTAATTTCAGGTCTTTGCTATTTTCCTTGAGTATTTGCACCCCAGCTAGTTGGCCAGGCCTCTCGTTGTGCCACCCTCCATTTATACTGTGTAGAACAGTATTTGTTAACTGTAGGTCTGATCACGGCACTCCCCTTATTAAAATTCTTCAGTTGTTTCCCATAGCCTTAATATTTAAGTCCCAAGTTCTTTCCAGTGACATAAGAGAATTCGTGTACTGGCTCTTGCCTAGAACTCTGCTGCTGCTTCTCTTCACAACCCCTTCCCACCCCGTGAGCTCTAGTCTTACTGAATTATTTGGCATTTCCCCCCAAAAACTGTATTTTCTCGCCTTTATGCTCTTGCACTCTGCTATTTGTTCCTGGAATGCTATTCTAATTATTACGTATATTTTTTAAAGATTTTATTTTTAAGTAATTTCTGCACCCAGCATGGGGCTTGAACTCACAGCTGCAAGATCAAGAGTCACATGATCTGCTGACTGAGCCAGCCAGGTGCCCCCTAATTATCATATTTTTAAATGGAATATTGACTTTGCATTAGGTTTTGAATGTTTAAGAGTGAACAAAACAGATAGTGTTCGTGTCCTGCAGTCTAGGAGGAGATATAGTCAGATGGATTAGCACAGAATGTGATGAGGACACAGATAAGGCACATTTTACCTGGACGTAGCATCCAGAGAAAGCCACATGATTGGAATGATATTTGAGTTGAATCCCAGGGAAAAAAGCAGAAGTTAAACAGGCAAAAATAATTTAGGGGGGAAGCATTCCAGGCAAATAAAACAACATGCTTAGAGGCAGAGAAAGCTCAGGCACATAGCAAATTTTGAAGACTAGAAATAGTTTGTTGTGGGACTGGGGTGGAGTAAGGGACAAGAATGGTCAAAGTGAGAGATGAGCCTGGATATATAAGCAGAAGCCAGATCATTGAAAGCCTTATATAAAGGATGACCTTATTTCTTATTGTCCAAATTGGGATACTTTTGAAAGAGTGAAAAGTGCAGAGTTATTATTGTGGTCAATAATTATTCTGGGGCAACAAGCATTAACTGGGACTGTCCCAGGCAAACCGAGACATGTGGTCACATTCCTGATAAGCCATTTTGGAAAAATTAGGTGGTACTATTTGGCAGACTTATGGAGTATAAGCAGAACAAGATTAGGGTAGAGTGGAATGATGACTTCAGCTTGAGGAACATTGAGTTTGGGATTTCTCTGATGTGCTTTTTTTTTTCTTTGCACCACTTCTGACACCAAAATGTGTGTGTGTTTTCCACCACATCAACTAATTCTCCAATACCAATTGGGTATACAGCAGTTCAATTCTGACACTAAGGGTTATCCTGTTATGCAGGATAATAGTCACGGACACAGTCTTCACCCTGTCAGCCTGCCTTGGACAGCTGTGGCCCTCCCTCTAGGGTCGGAGAGCTTGGGCTAGTCCCCAGCCACCTATATAGTGAGGAGCTGAATGTTGTGGAGCCTGGTAAGCCATTGTAAGACCTTGGCTTTTACTATTTAAAAAAAGTGGAGAGAGCCACTATGCCATATGGCTTTGAATGGAGATGGATCATGATTTGAATTGCATTTTTAAAACATGACTCTGTGGGGCTCAAAAATGGTAGATGTGTTGGGAAGGTATTGCAGAGATCTAGGTGTGAGGTGATGGTGGCTTGGACTGGGGTGGAAGCCATGGAGATACTGAGTCCTGGTTGGATTCTGGATCTCTCTTGATATTAGAGCCAATGATGACATTGTGGTTTATAAATATAAAAATTTATAAATTTTTAAATTTAGTTGGTGGGAATTTGTACCCAGTGATGAATTCTCACCAGATGTACTGACTAAAGTTTCTGGACTGACAAAGCTATGATATACAGTGTAGTAATTTTTAAAATATAGACATGTTTTATGTTTTACTTCTCACTTTCTAAATGGCGAATCTTTTGAAGTAGAGATACTTTCAAAATATTTATTTTCTTAATTTTTCTATACTGTGTATAGTATTAAACTCATAGTAAGTGCTCCATAAATCCCATTTATTTTAGTTGAATATCTATTGGTTCAAATGTCATTTTCACCAAAAAGTCATGAACAGGAATAGGAAGGAATTAGGTAATGAAAAAGGATATCAAAATTGGAAAATTTTCTAATTTCCTGTGTCAGATATTCATGAAGTGGCTTCAATTTTAGTGTATAATTTGTGATGATATTAACTATATTTAATTGTAAATCTATATTAAAAGGTATATTTATATTTAAGTTGAAATTTATATTTCAAAGCAAGATATAGATGATTTTTATGTCATTTTATTTTGCATTTACCAGTTAAATATTGTAGGTATAATTGCTCTCTCTCAGTAGCTAATCAAGATAACTATGAGGAAAACCTTTAGTTAATATTAAAACACAAATTTTTTTTGATATTTATAATAAACTATTTTTTAGTTTTGTTTTTCTCTTTTAAAGATAATTATGACTTGGATCCTGCATCTGAATTAGGAGAAGATTTATTGAAACTTTACATGAAACACTGTTGCCCAGATGTTGATATTTATGTTGATGAAAAAAGTTTTAAAGCTCACAGGTAAATAGGCATGTGATTTGGTGTCTTGGTTGTGAAAGTAAAGTTTAAAAGGGTGACTGTCTCTTCCTAGCACGGTGGTTTTCAAGCTCTGATTCACAAAAGTCACAGGGGTTTCATGGTGATGCCTTAGGGGATCTGTGACAGGGAAAGAGGTTGGACATCAGGCAGGGTTTTCTGCCTGCAGGTTCACCTAGGCTCACATGCCCCCTTCCAGACATGTGCACATGTTTCAGCCAGAGCAGATTTCTGCTTTGTATTGGGCATGAACCTAAGATTTCATTAGAAGAAGATATTTTGTTACCTAAAATAGGTTTGAAAGCCACTGTCACAGAAAATGTAATTAAATGCAGTTTTTAATTTCACAGGCATTATAGTATTGAAAATGATTATTTCTACATGAATGACATGTATTTTCTCTGGATGCATTTTGGCTCAAAGTCTTTGATTCAGAATAGATATTCTTATGAATAGCATTGATTAGAAGGCTTAATATTTCAATGTACTTTTTAAAAACCGTTATTATGCTTTAGAATTGGGTTGCTTAGACATTCTAGGCTTTTAGATTTCAAATTAAAGTCTGCTCTTTTTTGCAAGTAACTAAAATGTGCTTAAAAGAAGACAAATTTTTAATAAGTACAGATATTCTTTTGGAACTCAAGGGAAAGAAGTACAGCTGGACCTCACAATGGACAAGAAATGGAACCAGAAGACTGAGGAACCCAGTGTTTTTCCTCCCTCTTTTTGTGTTTCAAATAGAATGTTGATAAGTTATTCTGGTGCTCGAGAAAAGGAAGAACCAGGTTATTTGCAACGGCAAGCACCATTCTTCTGGATTCAAGGGTACACAGTCTTAATGAAATTCTCAATGGGTTTAGATTATAGGAATCTACCTTGCCAGCAGTAGTGATATTTGTGTTCTCAAAAATCATATTGGCTTTGCCAGTTAACTGACAGCAGTACATTGCTAAACCCTAGGATTACCAGTTTCAATCAGACTATTTACCATTCAGAATTTGAGCTTTTCTCTTGGGAACATGTATTTTGTAATTGTAAGTACACACATATACACATTTTTCTAATTTTCATGGCATCTCCATTACATAGAGTAAAATACAGGGTGTAATACAGATCTATTAATATGTTTTCCATAACATGGATATATATTTCCCAAATCATATGTGTGTGTGTGTGTGTGTTTGTTTGCTTCTTTGATTCTTTTTTTTGGGGGGGAGCAATGCAATTTTATTTTTAAAAATTAATTTTATTTTGTGTTCAGGTTTTTCTTGAAACCACAGGGCATCATACCAAAGTTTTACTTATAGAGCCCTAAGGTTATTGTCATACAGGGAAACAAGACCTTGTGATCATTTGCAGTATATCCTCAGTGTCTATATTTGGCCTCTCTGTGTGCTGCCTGACAGTGGACTATGTTTTAGGAGCTGGATCTAGAATATTAGATTTGTATTCCAGGAGAGCTCTTGCTTACATTTTGGATTAATTTTGTTCACCTAGCAATAAAAAATAAGTATATAGTAACTAGAAAGGCTATTTCCTGAGCCTATGTTCCAAGAAGATCTGGCTTAAGCTTTTCTGCTTTGTTAGTACACTTATATGAGTTACAGGGGCAAAATCTAAATCTCAAGATTACCTTCCTAGTCCAACCTTGAATAACTCTGTTTAGTACATAATTTTATTATTCAGTTTAAGGAATATTATCAGTAGTTCAAAAGACACACATTCATGTCATGTAGTTTAAAGCCCAACATCAGAACTTTCTGAATTCTTGTTCTAAGTGATCAGTGTTATCATTTATCCTAGCGATGTGGCTAAAAATCCATTTGTGATATGACTGTTTTAATTTTCAAATTATATGTACTCATATATTGAAAGATCAGTGCAAGTACTCATAAATGCCAGAACTTATGATCAGAATTACATTCACATTAGGGCTCTATTTTATAACCATTTAGTTTGCTAGTTTAATATGTCCAAATTGCTATGGTAATGAGGTAGTTTCTTCTTTTCCTGAGTCCCTGTCTTTCTCTCATGCTCTCTCTTCACAAACATCCCTGATACCTGGTTCTTCCAAGAGCATCTCTCCAGTTGCCAGTTGCTCTATCCAGTCTTTATCTTGATCCCCAGGTTAATGCCTAGAGCCCTTGATATGCTGCAATACAGTCTGATGCCAGTTACTTCCTCGTGGTGGCACAATTAAGCCATAGAAGTTATTTTATAACAGAGTGGTTAAGAGTGTGGGAACTGTGTGTAGAGCTTTTCTGCCTGGGATTGAATTCTAACCCTACCATCTTTCAGCTCTGTGAATTTGGGCAAGTCATTTAACTATTCTCTGTTTTAACATCCTCATCAAACATGGGCATTCTCAAAGTACTCATCTCACAGGGTGATTATGAGGATTAAATTACTTTAAAGGACTATATAGGTGTTTGCTCTCATCATCCAGGGACTACTCCTTTGATAGAAAACTTTTGTGTAGATGGTAGCAACAACCTGTAGGCAAGCTATGTGGGGCAAGCAGAAAATGTGGTTTGAATCACTTGCATTTCCCCCCAATCCAAGGGTGGGACAGCAGTTTGCCTCCAGGAAAAGTCACATTTACTTTACTCTTCTCCATCTACACAGGCCTTTTCCCCTCTGAAGCATATTCTTCACTCTTCCCACATCTTTGTCCTTGTTTATCTCCAGTACTTCTACTCAAAGGGGAAATGAAGAGAGCTCCTTTTATTTGAGGGGAGGGGTGTTCTAATAAAAGGAGGACCCCTTAGAGTTCATTGATCCTGTTTGTTAGTTATATTACTCCTTTTCTGAGTATTGCTTTCTTGGACACTACTATGCATTACTGTCTTTTGTAGACATCTGTAACATTACTTTCCTGTATAAATTGCTCTCAATCACCAGATGAATACCATCTAGTTATTGTACATTTCTGTTTTCCTTTATTTCCTTCTGTCCTCTTCAGCCTACCCCTATGTCTGTACCTGATACACTCTATTGCAGATCTCCCATTTTATGGCATTATTTATTATTGTAGTGTTTCCCTGAGAGAAATTGAATCTGTTACATTTTTAAATAGTCTGTTTGTGGCACTTCTGTGTTCCATAATTAAGATTTTCTTGGGCTGCTTTATTGGGAAATCCTGGCAGTGATTCCTGATTTTAGCTTTGACAATCTGATCGCTTTTCCAAAATACCTTTCATTTCAGTGCCTGATAGTATACCACTAGGCTTTTATTCATTGAGTTAAAGTGTTCAATTCCCCCTCTAAAATGTAGGTTTTCTTTCTTTTTTTTTTTTTAAAGATTTTATTTATTTATTTGACACAGAGATAGAGATCACAAGTAGGCAGAGAGGCAGGCAGAGAGAGAGAGGGGAAAGCAGGCTTTCCGCTGAGCGGAGAGCCCGATGTGGGCCTCGATCTCAGGACCCTGAGATCATGACCTGAGCCGAAGGCAGAGGCTTTAACCCACTGAGCCACCCAGGCGCCCTAAAATGTAGGTTTTCCCTGAATATTTAGCAAATTGGCAATCAGGAGGTCAGTGTTCTAGCTTGTGCCATAATATTGATCAGTTATATGTTCAGCTGAAAGCTTTTTCAGAAATGTATAGTTTAGTAATTCAGAAGTCAGTCTTTCTGGGTTTAGATTCTGACTCCACCATTTATGGAATGATTGAGAAGTTGCTTAATGTCTTCAAGTCTCAATTTCTTTATCCATGAAAATAATAATAATAATAATTATGACATAGGATGGCTGTGAGGATTGAATCCGGTACTACAAAACACAGTAGCTGGCATGCTATAAGCTTTCAGTAAATGTTAGTTGCTATAAATATGCATTAGGTATCTGGAAGGAGACACATTGTTGCCCTTTGTACCTGATCTTGTAGTTGAGGTTGGCAAACTATGGCTCAAATCTGGTCACTGCCCTCTTTTTATATAAAGCAACAAAAAACAAGCATATGCAACAGTAACCTGTAAAGCTTGATATTTATTATCTGTCCCTTTATAGAAAAAGTCTGCTGTCTTACTTAGATTGCCAGGAAGCCTTAATGAAATAATGATAGTAAAATTCCAAATTACTACGTAATAAGGCGAGTCACTAACATCTTAATATTAATTACTTTGTTAGTGATAAATGGTTAACCCTGTCCACTTGTGGGGTTTGATGTAGTAATAATAGAGGGAAAAGAGATAAAATTCCTTGGTGCCACAGGACTTTGAGGGATGTTGCAGTGGGGAACCAAAGCTAAAGGCTCCAGGTGCCTGAAAGGAGACAAACCATCTGCAGTAGAAGCTCCTTAACTGAACTTGACTAAAACTGTTCTTTAGATATTCTCTATAGAACATGCTAATAGCACAGTAGGCAGAACTGTCAAGGCTTAGGAGGCCATTCTTTGGTGTACTTATACTTTTCCGTTCTTATCACTGAGTTTGTGTCTTCCAAGAGTCACTTGGGTTGTTCCCAAACGTATTTAATGCCATTTAACTTATTTTCACAGCATAACTTAATGAAAGATCAAATAAACCCATGATACAAGAAGTATGAAAGAGTTATGTGGGGCGCCTGAGTAGCACGGTCAGTTAAGTGTCTGACTCTGTTTTGGCTTGGGTCATGATCTCAGGGTCATGGGACGGAGCCCAAGTCAGGCTTTGTACTCAGCATGGGGTCTGCTTAAGAGTCTCTCTCCTTCTCCCTCTCATGCTCTCTCTCTCTCTCTCTCTCTAAAATAAGTAAATAACTCTTTTAGAAATTATTTTTAAAAAGTTATCCCAATGGAAACTAAAGTGAATGGAAAGATCTAATAAAGAAGAGACACTAAAAATTGCTATTGAATTTAGTATAGGTGAATAATATAAAAGTTTGAAGGGAAGTTATAAAAATCAAATGATTCTGTGCTTAAGTTGCTTCACAGAAGTTTTAGATTTCATTCTTCATTTCAGAGAAACTTGAATTAGAAATTATAAGTGTATATAGTTTTTGTGAGAAATAGGAGGCTGTAGTCAGTAAACTCATAATAAAAAGGGGATTGACTTTACGGTGAAAGATTTATGAATGCATATGTGGTTTTTTTTAATAATTGGCAGGTCTTTTATTAAGATAGGTTTTTGTAAGTGGGAGAGACATTCTAACTGGTCTTCAGGTATATTTGTCAGTGATTGCTTGGCTGCAAGTGAGCAAGCAGTTTGGAGAATTTCAAAAGAGAAAGGATTGTTCAGTGTTAGGGGTAGAGAGTTTTTATGAGACTGCTAATTTCCTGCAAGAAGTTAGGGTCATTATCAAGTGGATACTGGTGGTATTCTCCCCATAAAGAGTATAGAAGTTTCTTAGCATACTTCTATCTATGTAACTTGGAATTTCTGGAGTTGTTTTAATGCTCAGTAAAATGATTTTTTTAACCGAAGTATAGTTGACATATAATATTAGTTTCAAGTGCATAACAGTGATTCAGCAGCTTATACAGTATTCAGTGCTCACCACAATAAGTGTAGTAACCACTGTCCTCATACACAGTTATTACAATATTACTGATTATATTTCCTATGCTGTACTTTTCCATCTTTTAAGTTACTATAAAATGTTTATGATATGCACAAATAATTTTTTAAATTCTCTCAGTTTTTTTTGATTAACCAAAAACTATCAGTTCTTAATAGGGCATCCATTACACTTTACAAATAATTTTTTAACTTAGGAAAGGCTAATCTGATGAAAGCTATAATCAGTGGATGTCAAAATGGGTGTCTTAAAAAACTCTTTGTTTTTTTAAAGTTTATGTTCTCTAAGATGTTTGCAAAGAAGTGCAGTGGGTAATAGTACTAACCCTAAAAAGTTTGAATTCACTGCCCTGGGTTTAACCTTTATTTAGTTACATAGAACTAAAAGTTTAAAAAGTATTCTTGGAGCAAGAGTACTTAAAACACACACACATACACACACACACACACACACCAAAAAACAGTCCTAGTAAAAAATTTCTTTTTTAGAGCTTCTCTGAGTAATCCAGGCCATTATTCTGCCTGGAGTAGTGAATCTAGTTCAGCTAACATCAGGAAGTATTAAATAGCAAGCAATGTACTAAAGCAAGAGCAAGGGGGAAATTAGGGCATCTTGACACAGCCAGAAGCAGTCTTGTCATTCGAGATTAAATTAATCAAAAGGAGAAAATGGTTTTTGGCATGTTGGAAAATGAAATATCTGGCAGAGATTTTTAATACATCATGCCGTTTACAGCACTTTTTTTTTTTAAGGTAGGCTTCATGCCCATTGTAGAGCCCAGTGTGGGTCTTGAACTTATGACCCTGAGATCAAGACCTGAGCTGAGATTAAGAGTCAGATGCTCAACTGACTGAGCCACCCAGATTCCCCCTACAGCATTATTTTTTAAACTGAGGCTTGCATCCTAATTAAGTAGGAATGTTTTCTGAGTTTCTGTCCTAAAGACAGGGGAATTGTTTAAGTCTCGGATGCTTTTAATCTTACTTAAATGGAAATAGTATGCTGTGTTAGTGCATATCTTCAGAGAAGCAGACATGAGGATGGCGGTTAGACTTGCAAGAAATTTAATAGGGTAAATGCATGTGAGAGAACATGGAAAGGAATCTAGAGGTGACTGAAGGAGCTTTCAAACTACAGTGTTGATCTGACCATGATGGAAGGAGAAGGGGAAAGAAGGAAGCTTGGGTAGTAGCTTCTTAGGCTGCCGTGCAGTTCTGAGGAAAATCGGCAGAGTGTTAGAAAGTTCCCAGGCCAAAGTTACCCATCAGAAAAAGCCCTGTGTCTCTGAAATAGGCCTGCCTAGTGTCCCTGATGTGCTCAGTCACTGGCAGGGAACAGCCTGTGAGAAAGTGGCCTTGGGACCCATGTGATACTGAATGCAGAGTTCTCTGCTGGGGCCATTGGTCACTTATGCAGTCAAAGATCAGGGACTGCCATACATATAAGTCATGACATGCTGTATACTTATACAGGCATACCTCCTTCTATTGCATTTGGGTTTATTGTGCTTTGTAGATAGTATGGGTTTTTTGTTGTTTTGTTTTTTACAAATTGAAGTTTTGTGGCAATCCTGCAGCAAACAAGTCTATCAGTGCCACTTTCCCAACTGCATTTGCTGACTTCATGTCTTTGTGTCACACATTTTGATAATTTTTGCAATATTTCTATTTTTTTCATTATTTTTTGTGGTGATCTGTGATCAGTGATCTTTGATGTTATTGTAATTGTGCTGGGGTGCCACAAACTGCACTCATATAACATGGCCAACTTAATTGATACATGTTATGTGTGTTCTGACTTCTCTCCCAATCAGCCATTCCCTTGTCTCTCTCCTTCTCCTCAGGCCTCTCTATTCCCTGAGGCCCAACAGTATTGAAATTAGTCCAGTTAGTAACCCTACAGCGGGCTTTAAGTATTCAAGGGAAGAGTTGGACATCTCTCACATTAAATCAAAAGCTAGAAATACTTAAGCTTAGTGAGGAAGGCATGCTGAAAGCCAAGACAGGCTGAAAGCTAGACTTCTTGTGCCAAACTCTTAGCCAAGTTCTAAATGCCAAAGAAAAGTTCTTGAAGGAAATTGAAAGTTGTACTCCAGTGAACAAATGTTAAGTGAAACAGCCTTATTTTTGAGATGGAGAAAGTTTTAGTTGTCTGGATGGGAGCTCAAACCGGCCATCACATTCCTTTAAGCCAAAGCCTAAATCAGAGCAAGGCCCTAAATTTCTTCAATTCTGTGAAGACTAAAAGAGGTGAGGAAGCTGCAGAAGAAAATTTTGAAGCTAGCAGAGGTTGTTTCTTGATGTTGAAGGAAGAAATTGCCTTCATAACAGAAAAGTGCAAGGCGAAACACCAAGTGCTAATGTAGAAGCTGCAGCAAGTTATGCAGAAGATCTAGCTAAGATAATTCATGAAGGTGGCTACACTAAACTTTTTATTCTTTTGGATTTTCACAGATTTTATTCTTTTGGAAGAAGATGCAATCATATTTGCAAATGACATATCTGATAAAGGGTTAGTATCCAAAATATGTAAAGAACTTATCAAATTTAACTCCCCCAAAACAAATAATCCAGTTAAGTAATGGACAGAAGACATGAATCGGCATTTTTCCAAAGACATTCAGATGGCTAACAGACACATAAAAAGATGCTCAACTTAACTTATCATCAGGGAAATACAGATCAAAACTACAATGAGATACCACTTCATACCTGTCAGAATGGCTAAAATTAACAGTACAGGAAACAGCAGATGTTGGTGAAGATGCAGAGAAAGGGGAACCCCCTTACACTTTTGGTCAAAATGCAAACTATTGCAGCCACTCTGGAAGATAGTATATACTGTCTATACTGTTCCTCAAAAAGTTAAAAATAGTACTACTCTATGATCCATCAATTACACTACTAGGTATTTACCCAAAGGATATAAAAATACAGATTCGAAGGGGGCACATGCATCCCAGTGTTTATGGCAGCATTATCAACAATAGCCAAATTATGGAAAGAGCCCAAACATCCACTGACTGATGATAAAGAAAATGTGGTGTATATATTCACAATGAAATATTACCCAGCCATCAAAAAGAATGAAAGCTTTTCATTTGTCATTTGCAATGACTTGAACGGAGCTAGAGTATTGTGCTAAGCAAAATAAGTCAGAGAAAGACAAATACCATATGATTTCACTCATATGTGGAATTTAAGAAGTGAAACAGGTGGACATAGGGGGGAAAAGAGCGAGGTAAACCAGAAAAGAGTCTCTTTTTAATTATAGAGAACAAACTGAGGATTACTAGAGGGCAGGTGGGTGAAAAATGTGTTAAATGCATAATGGGTATTGAGGAGGGCACTTGTGATGAGCACTGGGTTTTGTATGTAAGTGATGAATCCCTAAATTCTACTGAAACTAATATTATACTATATGTTAACTAATTGGACTTTAAATAAAAATTTGAGACTAAAAAAAAAAGATGCAGGACTTTCTTGACTAGAGAAGAGAAGTCAGTGCATGGCTTCAAAGTTTCAAAGGACAGAGTAACTCTTGTTGAGACTTACTGTTCAGAAAAAAAAGGTTTCTTTTAAAATACTGCTACTCATTGACAATGCACCTGATCACCCAGGAGCTCTGATGGAGCTGTATAACCAGATTAAAGTTGTTTTTCTGCCTCTTAACACAACATGCCTCTCTCCGTCTCTCTTCCCTTCCCCACTCCTGTGGACTTACTTGCTCTCTCTTAAAAAAAAAAAAAAATGCTTTGTCTACTAATTCCATCATGTCTTTCATTTCTGGGTATTTTTCTATTGACTGCTTTTTCTCCTGGTTATAGCTAAAATTTGCTGCTACTTTACATACCTAGAATTTTTATTACATACTGGATGTTATGTTGTTGAGTGTTTTAATTTTGTTGCCTGTCTTTAAAAAGAGTGTTGAGGGCGCCTGGGTGGCTCAGTGGGTTAAAGCCTCTGCTTTCGGCTCAGGTCATGATCTCAGCGTCCTGGGATCGAGGCCCGCATCAGGCTCTCTGCTCAGCAGGGAGCCTGCTTCCTCCTCTCCCTATCTCTTCCTGCCTCTCTGCCTACTTGTAATCTCTCTCTCTGTGTCAAATAAAAAAAAAAAAAAAAAAAAAAAAAAAAAAAAAAAAAAAAAAAAAAAAAAAAAAAAAAAAAAAAAAATAAAAAGAGTGTTGAAGTATGTTTTAGCAGGTGATTCACTGTGGTCAAGGAGTCATTTTAACTTTCAAGTCTTATTATGGAAGAAATTATTATATTATATATGATATATATAAATATTATATCTTATTATATAAGCTTGTAGTTGATATAGATAGTGATTCCTCTGATGGATGGGCAAAGTCCATTGAAGTCCTCTGGAAAGGATTCAGCATTCTAGATGTTGTTAAAAACATTAGTGATTCATAGGAAAAGGTAAAAATATCAATTATAGCAGACTTCACGGTCTTATTTTAAGAAATTGCCACAACCAACCCAACCATCAGGAGCCACCACCCTGACCAGTCAGCAGCCATTAACATCAAGGCAAGACCCTCCACCAGCAAAAAGATTACAATTCACTGAAAGCTCAGATGAAAGCATTTTTTAGCATTAAAATATTTTTAAATTTAGGTGTATATATATTTTTAGACCTAATAGTAGTATGTATTTTATATATGTATATTATATATAATAAACACACACTATTAATCGTCATAATGTATACTTAACAGACTGCAATATCATGTAAACATAACTTTTATATGCATTAGGAAACCAAAAAATTCATTTGATTTTTAAAATTACAATATTTGCTTTTATTGTGGTGGTCTGTAACTGAACCCTTTATACCTCCTATGTATGCCTGTACATCTTTATCATTAGGCATAATCAGAGAAAGTAAGTAGATAGAAGGATAAAATTCTAATAGTATTCTTCATTAAGAATTATTTAATAAGCATTGATTATATATCAGGTACGATGTTTTATGCTGAGATTGAGATTTGTGTTCTTTTCAAGTACATATGGATCTTAGTGAATGTTCCACATGTACTTGAAAAGAATATGTCTTCTACTGCACTGAGGTGGAGGGTTCTTATAGATGTCAAATAGGTTGATAGTGTTGTTGAAGTCTTCCATATCCTTAACGGACTTTTTGTCTCCTTGCTCTGTTTGTTACTGAGAAGAAGGTTTCTAAGTATAATTATGATTTTCCTATTTCTCCCTTCAGTTCTGTTAGGTTTTGCTGCATGTATTATGAAGCTCTATTTTTTTAAATTGAGGTATAGTTGACATTATATTAGTTTCAGGTGTATAACATACTGATTCAGTATTTGTATATATTGCAAAATGATTGCTACAATAATTCTAGTTAGCATCCCACTCTAGATTTCTTACGGTTACTATTCGTTTATGTGACGTGTCTTTTCCCATCTTTTTACTTTTAAACTCTGGGTGTCTTTATATTTAAAATGGTTTAAAATTTTTTGTAGATAGCATGTGCCTTGGGCGCCTGGGTGGCTCAGTGGGTTAAAGCCTCTGCTTTCGGCTCAGGTCATGATCTCAGCATCCTGGGATCAAGGCCCGCATCGGGCTCTCTGCTCAGCAGGGAGCCTGCTTCCTCCTCTCCCCGTCTCTCTGCCTGCCTCTCTGCCTACTTGTAATCTCTCTCTCTCTCTCTGTCAAATAAATAAATAAAATCTTTAGCATGTGTCTTAGTGGTCTCATAATATCCTTTTAATTGGATAATTTACACCATTTACTGGAATGTTGTTATGTTGGGATTTGAGTCTACATTTACTATTTGTTTTCATTTTTTTTCTTTGTTGTCTTTTTCTTCTTTTTCTTCCTTTCTAATGTATTAATTGAATGAAAAAAAATTTTAAATTACAGTTTATTTCCACTGTTGACATATTAGCCATACTGTGTGTGTGTTGTCTTTGTGATCGCTCTAGTGTTTATAATATGTATTGTTAACTTATCATTTATGTTCAGTTAATATTATACATTGTCATGTATAATGTTAGGACCTTTTTCCCTTCCTATCCTTTGTTGCAGCCATACATTTCACTTTTATGTATATTCTAAACCCCACCATAAATTGTAATTATTTTTTAAAACAATTATCTTTTAGGTAATTTATTTATTTACTTATTTAAAAGATTTTATTTATTTATTTTAGAGAGAGAGAAAAATGCAAGTGTGGGGAGGGACAGAGGGAGAGGGAGAGAAACTCAAGCAGTCTCCACACTGAGCCTGGAGCTGACATGTGGCTTGATCTCACAATCCTGAGATTATGACCTGAGCTGAAATCAAGAATCCAGTGCTTAACTGACTGAGCCAGCTGCCTCTAGGTAATTTTGTTTTAATGAGGAAATTTAAATTTATTGACATATTAGCATTTCTTGTACTTTCAGTCTTTTATTAAGTCTTGGTTTCTGTTAAAATTTTCCTTAGGTTTGAAGAACTTTGTTTAAATTTCTTGTAATACAGGTCAACTTGCTAATGATTTTTCTTGGCTTTTGTCTAGAAAAGGTCTTCATTTAGACTTCATTTTTGAAAGATATTTTTGCTGGGTTTAGAATTATAAATTGGCTATTTTTTTGTTTCTTCCAGTGCTTTACAGATGTAATTTTATTGTTACCTGGCTTGCATTGTCTCTGACAAGGAGTCTGTGATCATGCCTAGTTTTGTTTGTCAAAATGTCATGTGCTGGGGTGCCTGGGTGGCTCGGTGGGTTAAAGCCTCTGCCTTCGGCTCAGGTCATGATCTCAGGGTCCTGGGATCGAGCCCCACATTGGGCTCCCTGCTCAGCAGGGAACCTGCTTCCTCCTCTCTCTCTGCCTGCCTCTCTGCCTATTTGTGATCTCTCTCTCTCTGTGTCAAGTAAGTAAATCTTAAAAAAAAAAAAAAAAAAGTCATGTGCCTTTTTTCCATGACTGCTTTAAAAGCTTTTTTCCCCCAGTAATTAGTTTTTAGCAATTTCATTGTGCTTTTCTTTATGTTTATCCTGCTTATGATTTATTGAGCTTCTTGGATCTTTGGATTTGTGGTTTCTTTGAAATTTAGGAAATATACAAAAATTATTTTTTGAGATTGTCTTACAATTCCCTTCTTTCTCTCCTTACACATGGGACTCCAATTATATGTATGTTAGTTCCATAGCTCACTTTGGCTTTTTTTCTTTTTTAAATTTCTTTTCTCTCTTTATGTTTTATTTGGATAATTTGTATTGCTATGTGCACAGGTACATTAATCTTTTCTTTTTTAGTATCTAACATGAATTTCTTCATTCAGATATTATATATTTCCACTCTAAAATTTCTCTTTCCTTAAATCTTTCTTCTTTTCCTCTTTATTATACTCCTTAGTAATTAAATCCTTGAGCATATATATGATAGCTTTTTAAAATGCTTTATCTGGGGACACCTGTGTGGCTCAGTGTGTTAAGCATCTGACTCTTGATTTCAGCTCCAATCGTGATCTCAGCATCATGAGATCAAGCCCCTTGTCAGGCTCCATGCTGGGCGTGGAGTCTGCTTAGGATTCTCCCTCTCTCTCTCTCTTTCCCCCTCCCCACTCATGCATACTTACTTACTCTCTTTCTCTCCTAAATAAATAAATAAATAAATAAATAAATAAATAAATAAAATGTTTTGCTAATTCCATCATCTCTTTCATTTCTGGGTCTGCTTCTATTGACTGCTTTTTCTCCTGGTTATAGTTAACACTTGCTACATTTTTACATACCTAGAATTTTTTATTACATACTGGATATTATATTGTTGAGTGTTTGAATTTTGTTGTCTGTCTTTAAAAAGTGTTAAAGTATGTTTTAACGGGTAATTCAGTTATTGTAGATCAGCTTTATCTTTATGAGACTTGTTTTTAAATTTTGTTAAAGTGGATCTCGAGTTGCCTTTGCTCTAAATGTTATATAGCTCTTCTACTGGGATGTGACTGTTTGGGGAGCTTTCCTTAGTGCTCCAAGTATTCAATTCTGGCTGGAAGGAACTTGAATGTCGACCAGCTCCCTGGCCTTTATTCTTTGCCTGGCTTCATGGAGCTTTGCCCTATGTATGTCCAGATTATATTCAGACAAAAACAAATTCCTCTAATTTCTGGAGCTTTTTTTCTTATAACTCCCTCTTCCGTAGTACTGTGCCCCATAAATTCCACCTGACTCATCCTTCTGAAGCTCCTATATTAGTCTTCTCAACTCAGTAAGACAACCAGGCTCCTCTTGTGTTTGCACTCCCTGTGCCATGATCTAGAAATTGTTTCTGGGAAGAAAAAGCATCACTACTGTAGGGCTTGTCTCACTGCTTTTCCTTCTCTTAAGGATCAGTCCTATACTGCCTCTTTTCCCCCAGTGTCATATTTTATTCTTTTATTAACTTTTGTACTTGTTAATATAGAAAAGTTATCTTTCAAAAGTGGAAGCAGAATCCCTAATTTTTTTCTTAATATACTTCATTTTTTAGAGCAATTTTAAATTTACAGAAAAAGTGGGAAGAGTACAGAGAATTTTCATATGCCTCCACACTCAGTTCCCATATTATTAACATCTTATATATACACACTTAGAATAGTACATTTGTTACAATTAACCAATATTGGGACATTATTATTAACTGGAGTCCATATTTTAATCAGAATTCTTTAGTTTTTGCCTAGTGTCCTTTATTCCCCTGGGGTCCCATCCAGGATGCCACATTGCATTTAATGGTCATGTCTCCTTAGACTTCTCTTGGCTCTAACAGTTTTATAGACTTTACTTGTTTTTGATGACCTTGACAGTTTGAGCTCTGGGCAAGTATTATTTAGAAATGTTCCTCAGCTGGAATTTATCTGATTTTTTTCATCATTAAATAGGTTATCGGTTTGGTGAGGAAGTTCAAAAGGATAAAGTGTCATTTTTATTACATCATTTCATGGGTACATGTAATCATTATGACTTATCACTGTTTATGTTAACCTTGATCACCTAACTAAGGTAGTTTTTGTTTGATTTTTGCACTGTAAAGTTATTCTCATCACCATCCCCAAAGTTACTTCCAACCCATCTCCCATTTGCACACTGTACTTTTTGGAAAGAAGTAACTGTACATAGCCCACACTTAAGGGATGGGAGTTACGGCTCATCTACTTGAGGGAATAGTGTCTGTCTAAATTATTTGGAATTCTTTTGCACAAGAAATTTGCTTCTTTCTTCCTATTTATGTATTCAGTCATTTCTGTATATCAATATGGATTAACATTTATTTTTTACTTTGGCTTATTTACTTTGTTGCTGAAATTGTTCCAGCTTTAACTACAGGAGCTCTTTCAATTTGTTCTTATGTCCCTTTGACGACCCCCCCTCACATCATTGTGTGTGTGTGTGTGTGTGTGTGTGTGTGTGTGTGTAGAATTTCCTTATTTTTTGACACTAAAAATGCTCTAAGCTCATCTGTCCTAGAACCAACCATTTCTCTAATGAACCCTGGTTCTTTTATTCTGATGGTATTAGAAACTAATATCTGGATACTGGGTGTGCTTGTTGCTGTTTCTTTTAGGACTGTCAGCTGACAGAGCAAAGAAACGTGTGTATGTATACTAACCTGCATATATGCACATAGCTATAAAGATTTCTATATGAATCAGTCTTTTTTTAAAAAAAGATTTTATTTATTTGACAGAGAGCATGAGCACACAAACAGGGGGAGCAGCAGAGAGAGAGGGAGAAACAGGCTCCCCACTGATCAGGAAGCTCGGTGCAGGGCTTGATCCCAGGACCCTGGGATCATGACCTGAGCCAAAGGCAGATGCTTAACTAACTGAGCCACCCAGGTGCCCCCTGAATCCATCTTTATATTAAGCTAAATATAAATTCATATTGATGTCTCCAACACTAATCTGTCACCACATAGATCATCCTAGTCTACTCCCTTACTCATCTGTAATCTTCTATAGCAGTGACAAACTTGGCTTTCATCATCCAATATCTAGCACTTAATTCTTCAATTCCAGTATTCATGTATAATGGTTTCAGAATTGCTAATTCCTAATTCACAGGTAATAACTTCACCAACTAGAGTACAGTGTTCCTTTGTATTTATTCTTGTAGTCTATACTTCAAAGTTATTCAGGCCAAGACCTTTCTTTTCCACTCCCTTCAATAAGGTTATTTCATATATTTATATGCAGTCAGTTCTTCTGACACAGTCTACATTTCACCATAGGGTCCCCTGACCTCTTCCAAAGTGTTTTTGTTTTAATTTATGTACATTAAGGTTCATTTGTGCCATAAATTTTATAGGTTTTGTAAATGCATATTGTCCTACATCTAGCACTACAGTATTATACAGAATAGTTTCAACTAAATTTCCCTGTGATTGATGCCCTTTCCAAATTTCTTTTAATTTTTAAAACTGTCTTCACAGTTTTGATTTATCCGGACTGTCATATTATACAGTCAAACAGCATGTAGCCTTTTCAGACTGGTTTCTTTTGCTTAGCAATATGCATTTAAGATTCATCTATATTTTTGCACAGCTTCAGAGCTAATTCCTTTTTTATCACTGAGTAATATTCTGTTGTTAAGAATGTATCACAGTTTAGTGATTCACCTATTGAGGGACATTTGTTTGCCTTAGACTTGCTGATTATGAATAAAGTTGTAAACATTTGTGTGCAAGTTTTTGTATGGACTTAATTTTCAGATCACCTGGTTAAATACCCTGGAGTGTGATTGTCAGATCATATATGGTAAGAGTATGTGCAGCTTGGTAAGAAACTGCCAACTATCTTTCAAAGCGGCTGTACCACTTGCATTTCTTTCTCTCTTTCTCTTTCTTTCTTTCTTTCTTTCTTTCTTTCTTTCTTTCTTTCTTTCTTTCTTTCTTTCTTTCTCTTTCTCTCTCTTTCTCTCTCTCTCTCTCCTTTCTCTCTTTCTTTTCTTTTCTTTCCTTCCTTCCTTCCTTTCTTTTTGAGAGAGAGAGAGAGAATACCCATCAGTGGGGGGGCAGGAAGGGGCAGAGGAAGAGAGAAAGAGAATCTTAAGCAGGCTCCATCCCCACTGGAGACCTGATGTGGGACTCGATCTCAGGACCCTGAAATAATGACCTGAGCCAAAATCAAGAATTGGTCACTCAACCGACTGAGCCACCCAGGCACCCCCAACTGGTATTTCTACTGGCAGCGAGTGAGAGTTCTTTTTGGTCTTCATCTTCATCAGGAATTGATATTGTCAGTTTTTTGGGATTCAGTCATTCTGTGTACTGGTATCTCATTTTACCTTTTTTTTTTTTTTTATCCTTTAAAAATTTTTAAGTAGGTTCCATGCCCAAAATGGGACTTGAACTCAAAACCCTGAGATCAAGTCACATACTCTACTGACCAAGGTAGCCAGGTGCCCTCATTTTACTTTTACCCTAATAACAGAGGATCTTGAGGATCTTTTCACGTGATTATTTGCCACCTGTATATCATTGGGAGTTTTTTGTTCATATCTTTTGCTCATTTTAAAGTGGGTCATTTGTTGTCAAATATTGAATTTTATTTCTTTTATATTTTGGATGGAAGTCCTTTATCTGAAATGTGATTTGCAACTACTTCTGCCCTGAGCCTTGTCTTTTCATTCTCTTAATGGTGTCATCTCCAGAGCAAAAGTTTTAATTTTTTGTTGAGTTAAAATTGACATATTTTATTTGTTTCAAAGGTGTTCAACATTATCATTTGATAGTATACATAGTGAAGTGATCACCACACTAAGTCTAGTTACCATCCATCATCATAGCAAGTTACAAAAAAAAAATTTTCCCTTGTGATGAAAACATTTAAGATTTACTTTTTTGGCAACTTAAGAATATACAATAAAATATTACTGACTGTAGTTGCCCTGCTAAAGTTTTTAATTTTTTTTTCCATTGGGTTCTACTTTTAAAAAAATTAACATAGTATTTGTTTCAGGGGTACAGGTCTGTGAGTCATCAGTCTTACACAATTAACAGCACTCACCATAGCACATACCACCCCCAATGTCCATCACCGAGCCACCCTATACCTCCCCCACCCAGCAGCCCTCAGTTAAGTTTTTAATTTTAATAGAATCCAACTTACCGGTTTTTTCTTTTATAGATTGTACTTTAATATTGTATCTAAATTCATCACCAAACCCAAGATCCCATGTCGTCTTCTGGGAGTTTAGGGTTTTATATTTTATATTTAGACCTCTGATGAATTTTGAGTTAACTTTTGTGTAAGTAAAAGGTCTGCATCTAGGTTTACTTTTTTTGCTTGTAGATGTCCAATTTTCTGGAACCATTTGTTGAAAAGACTATCCTTTCTCCATTGAATTGCCATGGTGCTTTTGTCAAAACTCAGTTAACTGTATTAGTGTAGATCTAGTTCTGGCCTCTGATCTATGCGTCTCTTCTTTAAACAATACATGCTTTCTTGAGTACTGTAACTATATAGTTTTCTTGAAATCAGGTAGTCAGAATCCTCCAACTTTGTTCTTCTTTTCCAGTTTTGTATTGGCTTTTTTTGGTCCTTTGCCTTTCCATATAAATTTTACCTATTTATTTGAAAGATTTTATTTATTTGAGGTAGAGTGAGAATGAGTGTGAGAGAGAGCACACGAGTGGGGAGGAGAGGCAGAGGGAGTGGGAGAAGCAGGCTCTCCACTGAGCAGGGAGCCCCACATAGGGCTCCATCCCAGGACCCTGGAATCATTACCTGAGCCAAAGGCAGATGCTTCACCAACTAAGCCACCTAGATGCCCCTCCATATAAATTTTAGAATACTTTGTCAGTGTCTATAAAATAGCTTTCTGAGATTTTGATTGGAATTGCCTAAACTTTTAAAGTCCTAAATTGATGTTGAATTTTGTCAAATGCTTTTCTGCATCTGTCTTAATCACAATTTTTCGCCTTTATTTTGCTAATGTGCTAAATTATATTCCTTGATTTTGAAATGTTAAAGCAATCTTGCATTCCTATAATAATTTCAACTTGAATATGATATTTTATTCAATGTATTTACTGCTGGATTCAGTTTGCTAATATTTTGTTGAATATATTTGCATCTATATTTCTGAGAGAAGTTGACCCACAGTTTTCCTTTTTTTGTGGTATCCTTGTTAGGTTTAGGTCTCAAGATTATGTTGACTTCTGGGGTGCCTGGGTGGCACAGTGGGTTAAAGCCTCTGCCTTCGGCTCAGGTCATGATCTCAGGGTCCTGGGACCCAGCCCCGCATTGGGCTCCCTGCTCAGCCGGAAGCCTGCTTCCTCCTGTCTCTCTGCCTGCCTCTCTGCCTACTTGTGATCTCTCTCTCTCTCTGTCAAATAAATAAATAAATAAATAAAATCTTTAAAAAAAAGATTATGTTGACTTTATAAAATGAGTTGAAAAGTATTTCTTGGGTTTTCTTTTTCTGTTTTATTTTTAATAAAAATTTATTTGAGGAAGATTGATTTTATCTTTCTTAAATGTTTATTTGACTTTACTGGGGAAGTCATCTTGGCCTGTAATTTTCTTTATTAAGTAGGTTTTATTTTTATTCTTTTTTTATAGTTAATTATGTTTTAAATTCACATATAATCAAATACAGTTAAAAGTCCAATTTGATGAGGTTTTTTAAATTTTTAAAAAAATTTTATTTCCACTGTAGTTATCATACAGTGTTGTATTAGTTTCAGGTGTACAATATAGTGATTCAACAATTCTGTACATTACTTAGTGCTCGTCATGGCAAGTTGTACTCTTAGTCCCCCTCACCTACTTCAACCATTCTCGTCCCTTCCTCCCCTCTGGCAGTCATCTGTTTGTTTTCTATAGTTAAGAGTCTACTTTTTTTTTTTTTAAAGATTTTATTTATTCATTTGACACAGAAAGAGATTACAAGTAGGCAGAGAGGCAGGCAGAGAGAGAGGAGAGAGGAGGAAGCAGGCTCCCTGCTGAGCAGACAGCCCGATGTGGGCCTCGATCCCAGGACCCTGGGATCATGACCTGAGCCGAAGGCAGTGGCTTTAACCCACTGAGCCACCCAGGCACCCAAGAGTCTGCTTTTTGGTTTGGGTCTTTTTTTTTTTCCCCTTTGTTTTGTTTCTTAAATTCCTCATATAATTGGAATCATACAGTATTTGTCTTTCTCTAACTGGCTTATTTGACTTAGTGTTATACTGTCTACCTCCATCCATGTTGTTGCAAATGGTAAGATGTCATTCTTTTTATATATATTATATAACATATATACACCTCTTCTTTAAATTCATCTATCAGTGAAAGCTTGGGCTGCTTCCATAATTTGGCTATTGTAGATAATACTGCTTTAAACATTGGGGTGAATGTGTCCTTTTGTATTAGCATTTCTGTATTCCTGGGTAAATACCTACTATAGTAATTGCTGGATTGTAGGGTAGTTTTATTTTTAATTTTTTGAGCATCTTCCATACTGTTTTCCACAGTGGCTGTACCAGCTTGTAGTCCCATCAACAGTGCATGAGGTTCTTTTTCTGCATATCCTCGCTGACACTTGTTTCTAATGTTTTTTATTTTAGTCATTCTGACAGGTGTGAGGTGGTATCTCACTGTGGTTTTGATTTGTATTTCCCTGCTAATGAGTGCTGTTGAGCATCTTTTCATGTGTCTGTTGGTCATCTGGACGTCTTCTTTGTAGAAATGTCTGTTCATGTTTTCTGTTCATTTTTAACTTGGATTGTTTGCTTTTTTTGGTGTTGAATTGTATAAGTTCTTTATGTATTTTGGATAGTGTTTGTTGGATATGTCACTTGCAAATATCTTCCATTCCATAGGTTGTCTTTTAGTTTTGTTGATTGTTTCCTTTGGCGTGCACAAGTTTTTTTTTTTTTTAAAGGTTTTATTTATTTATTTGACACAGAGAGAGAGATCACAAGTGGGCAGAGAGGCAGGCAGAGAAAGAGGAGGAAGCAGGCTCCCCGCTGAGCAGGGAGCCCGATGCGGGCCTCAATCCCAGGACCCTGAGATTATGACCTGAGCCGAAGGCAGAGGCTTTAACCCACTGAGCCACCCAGGCGCCCAGCTGTGCACAAGTTTTTTTATCTTGATTTAGTCCCAGTAGTTTATTTTTGCTTTTGTTTCTCTTTTCGCAGGAGACATATCTAGAAAAATGTAGCTATGGCCAAGGTCAGAGTAATTAACTGCCTGCGCTCTCTTCTAGGATTTTTATGGTTTCAGGTCTCACTTTTAGGTCCTTTATCCATTTGAGTTTATTTTTGTATATGGTGTGAGAAAGTGGTCCAGTTTCATTCTTTTGCTTGTAGCCATCCCATTTTCCCAACACCATTTTTTTTATTTGCATTTATTCTGTGCAGAATTTACTCCCGGGCCTTAAGTTTTTGTTTCTTCAGTTTCTTCTGGGATATCTTTTTCTTCTGTGCAACCTCCTCTTCTGGTTTAGGAACAACCTGCTTTTTTTCAGTAAAGATCATCTCGATGTGGCAGGGAGAGCTCATGTATGGGTTAATCTGACCATGAGCCCTGTAAGTTCTATGCCTCATCTTGGGGGCTTTGTTCACCTGGATGTGCTCAGTGACCAGAGAATCGGCATCTAAACCCTTAAGTTCAGCATTACTCTCTGCATTTTTAATCACGTGCAGTAAAAATTCAGCACTCTTCTTGGGCCACCGACCCTGTGTCCAGCCCCACTGCTTGGCCTGGGCACACCTACCAACTCCACCATTGTAACAACAGAATGGCACACACTGCTTCTGCAAAGTAACGTCTTTCAGATACTTGGTGGCTTTTCGGATATGCATACCCTTGATGGCCTGGGCAGTTTCACGTATGTTCTTAAAGTGAACATGAAGATTTGAACCTCTTGACTTGCATGATTTCATAGGGTTTTCTGGGTCAAGCGAATAGTGAACCATTTTCAGAGGTCACCTTAGGCCGCTTAGGGGAAGAGGAGCCAACACCGTTTTTTTGAAGAGACTGTCTTTTTCCCATTGCATATTCTTGTCTCCCTTGTTGAAAATTAATCCCTGTCCAGATTAATCATGGGTTTATTTCTAGATTCTCTACTCTGTTCCATTGATCTATTGGTCTGTTTTTGCCAGTACCATACTCTTTTGATTACTACAACTTTATAAAGCTGGATATCTTGAAATCTGGGATTGTGATACCTCCAGTTTTGTTCATTTTCAAAATTGCTTTGTCTGTTTGGGGTCTTTTGTAGTTCCATACACATTTAAGATTATTTGTTTGAATTTACTGAAATATGCTGTTGGTATTTTGATAAGGATTGCATTAAATCTGTAGATTGCTTTGGGTAGTATAGACATTTTAAGATTTATTATTTTATTTATTATTTTATTTTTTTATTTGACAGAGAGAGAGACAGCGAGAGAGGGAACACAAGCAGGGGGAGTGGGAGAGGGAGAAGCAGGCTTCCTGCGGAGCAGGGAACCTGATGCGGGGTTTGATCCTAGGACCCTGATATCATGAGCCGAGCCAAAGGCAGACGCCTAACGACTGAGCCCCCCGGGCACCCCTAGATATTTTAATAATATTTATCCATCCAATCCATGAACATGGAGAATCTTTCCATTTGTTTGTGCCGTCTTCATTTTCTCTTGTCAGTGTTTTATAGTTTTCAGAGTACAGGTCTTTCACCTCTTTGGTTAGGTTTATTCCTAGGCATCTTAATATTTTTGCTACAATTATAAATGGGGTTGTTTTCTTATTTCTCTTTTTGATACTTGATTATTAGTGTATAGAAATGCAATGGATTTCTGTATAATGATTATATGTCCTGTGACCTTACTGAATTCATTTATTCTAGTAGGTTCTAGTAGGTTTTTGGTGGAGTCTTTAGGGTTTGCTATATATACCATCTGTAAATAGTGACAGATTTACATATTCCTCATTAATACGGATGATTTTATTTCTTTTTCTTGTCTGATTGCTGTCGCTAGGACTTCTAGTACTATGTTGAATAAAAATGGTGAGAGTGGACATCTTTGTCTTGTTCCTGACTTTAGGGGAAAGCTCTCAATTTTTCACTATTGAGTGTGATGATGACTGTGTGTTTTTTTATGTATGGCCCTTATGTTGAGGTATGTTCCCTCTAAACCTACTCTCAAAAGGGTTTTTATCATGAATGGATGGTGTACTTTGTCAGATGCTTTTTTGGCATCTGATGAAATGATTTTATGGTTTTTATCCTTTCTTGTGTTGATGTGATGTATCGCTTTGATTGATTTGCAGTTACTGAATCACCCTTGCATTTGCATCTCAGTAATAAATTCCACTTGATCATAGAGAATGATTGTTGGATCTGGTTTGCTAATATTTTGTTAAGGATTTTTGCATCTATGTTCATCAGAGATATTGGCAATTGCCTCAATGGAAAAAGTTACCTAAAATACTTGTGTAAGGGACACCTGGGTGGCTCAGTTGTTAAACTGCTGCCCTTGGCTCAGGCCATGATCCCAGGATTCTGGGATTGAGCCCTGCATCAGGCTCCCTGCTTGGCAGGAAGCCTGCTTCTCTCTCTCCCATTCCCCCAGATTGTGTTCCCTCTCTCACTGTGTCTCTCTGTCAAATAAATAAGTAAAATCTTTAAAAAAAAAAATACTTGGGTCAGCTCTTTTGTCTTCTCTTTTATAATTTATCTCAAAATCTACCATTATGGTACCTTTCTGATGCCTTCAAATCATTCTTGCTTTCTTAAAAAAACCTTTATATATTTATATGTATGTCTATATATGTATTTCCCTTTTTTTCCCAGCTATTTTCAGGAGTGTTGGTTTGAGGCAACCTAGTAAACCATTGCCAGAAGCATATTTTTCTTTTCCTTCTTCCTCTCCATTCTTCCATACCATTCTTTCCTAGAATGTAACATTGTTCTGTGTATCTCATTTAGTGCTATATTCCTAGCACTTAGAGTAGTGCCTAGCACAAAATAGAAATCAATAGATACTTATTGAATTAAAGAATGAATGGACATTTTATGTGAGAAGGTAGAATGGAAATTCAAAAGAAAATATCTTATCATTTCTCACATCTAAGATATAGCTGTTCTTTAGCATAATTGGGTAAGTTCTGAACTTGAACTCAGGACCTTTCCGGTTCTAGTGCCTTTCTTCTTGATATACTCCCTTAGAATGTTAAATAACATCTTTTTTTCTTTATTTCTCCATTTGCAAATGATTTACTCTTACTCATGAAAATAGTTTTAATCATTATTAAAGTTAAAGAGCTTTAAGGGGAAAAAATTAAAAAGATAAAAAGGACATTGGAATGAATGTTCTAATTAAGTAATCAAAATATTTAGGTATATTGGGGTGCCTGGGTGGCTCAATTGGTTGCATCTAACTCTTGATTTCAGCTCAGGTCATGATTTCAGATTTGTGAGATCAAGCCTCATGTCAGGTTCCCTGCTGGGTGTGGACCCTGCCTAAGATTCTCTGCTTTCCTCCTCCTCCTACTCTCCCTCCACCCCTCCACCCCACTCAGGCATGTGCTCTCTCTCTCTCTAAAAAACAAAACAAAAAAATATTTAGGTATAAATATGTTTATGATTTTTATTATTATAAATACTACCAGTAAATGCAAACAAGACAAATAGATTATTATGTTTTAAGAGTTAAGATGTAGAGTTTCATAAAAATTTTATTTTGCATAGTACATAAATGTTCACCTGTGTTTTTCCCCTCCCCTTCTCTTTAGAGCCATTTTAAGTGCCAGATCTAGTTATTTTGCTGCAATGCTGAGTGGCTTTTGGGCTGAAAGCTCCCAGGAGTACATTACTCTCCAAGGGTAAGCATAATTCTTACAAGGCAGCTTGCCTACAAATAATACTTAATACAAAGCACTTTTTATGAATCTGATTTCCCCATGTGTTCAGTGAAATGTTTCTCATGTTGTGGAATTCATCAAAGTACATCTTCTAAAAATGAGAGTTAGTATGAAGTATTTAGTAATAGAGATAATGTGTTAGTCTTCTCAAACTGCTATAACAAAGTACCACTACTAGTTGGCTTAAACAACAGAAATTTATTTTCTCACAAATTGGCAAGATCAGAGTGCCAGCAAGGTTTGTGTCTTGTGAGAGCTCTTACCTAGGGTTGCAGACAACTGGTTTTTTGTATGAGCTTAATGAGTGGCCTTTCCTTAGTGCACGGGGACATGGGGAGATGAAAAGAAGGGAGAGGGAGAGAGAGAACTCTCTGGTATATCTTATATAAGGACCCTAATTTTATTTTACTTTTAATTTTTTTTAAAGATTTTATTTATTTATTTGACAGAGAGACAGCAAGAGAGGGAACACAAGCAGTGGGAGTGGGAGAGGGAGAAGCAGTCTCCCCGCTGAGCAGGGAGCCCGATGTGGGCTTGATCCCAGGACCTTGGGATCCTGACCTGAGCCAAAGGCAGATACTTAACGACTGAGCCACCCAGGAACCCCTAATTTTGTTTTTAAGATTTTATTTATTTATTTGACTGAGAGAGCGAGCACAAGCAGGTGGAGCGTCAGGCAGAGGCAGAGGGAGAAGCAGGCTCTCTCCCCAGCAGGGAGCCTGATGTAGGGCTCCATCCCAGGACCTTGGGATCATTATCTGAACCAAAGGCAGATGCTTCACAGACTGAGCCACCCAGGTGCCCCAAGGGCACTAATTTTAGTACATTAGGGCAGGGCCCCACTCTATTACCTCAGTTAACCTTAATTCCTTATAAGCCACATTTCTAAATATAGCCACATTGGAGAGTTAGGCCTCAGTATATCAACTTGGGTGGGTGGGGCTGTAAATATTCAGTCTGCAAAAGGTAGTTTCTTTTTTTTTTTTTTTAAAGAATAATTTAGATGGGTGTGGATTTCATTGACTTATCATGAGGCATTGGTGAATCTGCACAATTGGTGGCCGTTTATAAAAACTGCCAAGATAGTTATGAGAAGATGAGTTAGTAGCTTAAATGATAAGAAGGAACCTTTTTTGGTCACAGATGATCCCCTCTGAGGTTCTATAGTATGGGGGAGGGCTTCCTCAGTAGGAAAATTGCCTGGGAGTTCTGAGGGAACCTCTCAGTCCTGCATCTTAGCCAGAGGTTTGGGTGTGGAATAGTGATAGTGGCAATTCCATGACAATGGGTACATGCAAAGTATTGATAAATTCTTACCATTTATTTGTCATCCTGGCCTATGATCTTGATTCTTGGTTTCAGAACAGACCTCCAAATGCTTATCATTTTGTAATTTCTCACTCTATAAAAAATGGAATCTTGAAACTTTATAAGAATATATAATATGTTTTTATTTTGTCCTTTTTTCATACTTTATTCATTTAGTAGAAATGAAACACATGCAAAAGGAGCCAACCCCATTTTCTTCATACTAGGGCCTTTTGAAGATTATGTTTTAATTATACTACCACAGTTTCAATACACATATCTCAATGTATTTTGCAACCTGTCTTTGGGATGTAGTTTCAGCAGCTGCCACCATTAGTGATTTCAATTATGTATCCATGGAATTATGTGGATGCCCTTATTACAGTGTGTTTTTTAAAGAAAAAAAGACTAATGAAATAATAATAAAGAGACAATAATGGATGATGTAAAATTGCATATATCACCAAATTCTTACTTGATAATTTCTACTAAAATGAACTTCCTCTCTAATTTGTCCTCCACATACATATGGCAGGTTTGTTTTTCTTCTGATTTCCTGTCCTTCACTAATATAGCATTAAAACATTATAAGAAAGGGTGCTTGGGTGCCTCAGTGGGTTAAAGCCTCTGCCTTCTGCTCAGGTCATGATCCCAGGGTCCTGGGATCAAGCCCCGCATCGGGCTCTCTGCTCGGCGGGGAGCCTGCTTCCTCTTCTCTCTCTGCATGCCTCTCTGCCTACTTGTAATCTCTCTGTCAAATAAATAAACAAAATCTTAAAAAAAAATTACAGTAATTGCCTTGGTGATGTTAAAAAAAATGATACTTACATCTAAGAAACCCTGTTTCCCTATTTTTCCATCTGAGCTGCTCTTTTTTTAAATTTATTTAAACAAATTTTAATTGAGGTGTAATTGATATATAACATTGTATTCATTTCAGGTGTACAACATAATGATTTATGTGTATATTACAAAATGATTATCATAGCAAGTGTACTTAACATCCATCACCTCACATAGTTATACATATTTTTCTTATGAGAATTTTTAAAATCTACTATCTTAACTTTCATATATATAATATAGTATTGTTAACTATAGTTACCATGTTATAAATTATATTCCTAGGATTTGTCTTATAACTAGAAATTTGTACTTCTTGAACACCTTCACCATTCACCCACCCTCCTACCCCCTGTCTTTAACAACAAGGTAGTTTCTGATTATGGAAGATTTTATATGCCAAGCTAAAGAGTTTATTATCCTGTGGGTAAAAGGAATGTATAGATGGAGCAGTGAAATTTTATCATCACTATTGAAAAACAATCTGAAATGTGTATATCCTATTGATAAGATCTCTTTCTTTATGACGAATTTAAAATATCGACTGAATATAGAAAGAAGAATAGTGCTAGTAGAGGCCAGAGTCTACATTGGTGTCATTTTGGAAACTTGTCCAGCGACTGTGTTTCAGATTTTTTTGACATCATTTTAAAGAACTCTCAATCTACTCTCATTAGAACTGAATTCAGTAGAAATTTAAATAGAGAGATAACACTAGTTTGACTCAAAATGCAACTTTTTTTTAAAAGATTTTATTTATTTATTTGACAGTTAGAGAGCACAAGAAGTCAGAGCAGCAGGCAGAAGGAGAGGGGGAAGCAGGCTCTCCGCCAAGCAGGGAGCCCCTTGTGGGACTTGATCCCCAGACCCTGGGATCATGACCTGAGCCAAAGGCAGCAGCTTAACCGACTGAGCCACCCGGGCACCCTCGAAATACAACTTTTGACATTCATTAAAAATCGCATGATTCTTTGTAGTGAGATAAAAGTGAAAAGAAGAGTATGATTACAGGATGTTAATTCTACAGTAAAGGAAAGTAATTTAGAGAAAGCACATGTCTAATTTTTTTCCTGGAAGAAATCTTAGTCCCTTCTATGTTTAGTGACAGCTTGTACTATCTGATACCTATTATGTAGCTCTTTCTTCCTTTCTCCAAATAGATTCTGTCCTCAGCAGTAATAATACCTTACAGTAACACCATGTATTTTCTGGGCTTCTTTCACATTTACTAAGTCCTTTAATTTTTAGAATCAGTCTTTCAGATAGCAGGTGTATTCATATATTGTAGATGAATAAAAACAGGGTCAGTTAAATATCTTCCTGGGTACACCTGGTAAATAAGTGCCTATACTGAATATAAATCACATGGTTTTTGATACTTAAATCAGTGTCCATTCCACCAGAGCCACTGAAGAATTTAGAACTTTCCCATTGGCATGAGAACTCTTGAGTTAGTGCAGACAGCTCTTCTACTCCACTGTTTAAATCAGTGATTTTCAAACTTTATCTCATAGGACCCTATAGTTCTTGGTAGGTATGTTAGGGAACATGTGGCATGGGATTGGGATCTCAGGGAAATCTGTATAGGAAGGGGCACTCCTTCAACCAGAGCTGCTCCACTTTTATCTGTTTTACATTGTTTAAGATGACCTTGGAGTTTACCTATGGGAATAAAAGCGGTCCTTAATCAGGCCTCATGAGTGATCAGATTAAACATTCAAAACCCACAGGTGTTTAAAGATGAAGCCTTTTTAAGAGGTCCATAGACAAGAAAGAAATAGTTCCATCAACTAGTGGTCTCTACTCCTTACATGTAATTTTCCATCTTTGATTATTTTTTTTTTAAAGATTTTATTTATTTATTTCACAGAGGGAGAGAGATCACAAGGAGGCAGAGAGGCAGGCAGAGAGGGGTGGGGGGAAGCAGGCTCCCTGCCGAGCAGAGAGCCCGATGCGGGCCTCGATCCCAGGACCCTGAGATCATGACCTGAGCCGAAAGCAGAGGCTTTAATCCACTGAGCCACCCAGGCGCCCTCCATCTTTGATTATGATGGATATGATGGATAAATATCTCCTGTTATAATATAGCTTGATTGCCACTTACCAACTTTAGTAGCTTGCTCAAGGAAAAGCCAAATATAAGTAGCCAAACTTGTTTCAGAGCTGTGTTTGACTTTCTCTTGAACAAGCTACTAAAGTTGGTCAGTGGTAGTTAAATATCATATGATTTCACTTATATGTGGAATCTAAAAAACAAAAGAATAAACAAAAAGCAGAAACAGACCCAAAAATACAGAGAACTGATGATTGCCTGAGTGGGAAGGCATGTTGGTGGGCAAATGGATAAAGAGGAGTGGGAGCTACAAGCTTCCAGTTATGGAATGAATAAGTCACAGGAATAAAAGTCATGGCATAGGGAATATAGTCAGTGGTATTGTAATAGTGTTGCACAGTGACAGATGGTAGCTACATTTGAGGTAAGCACAGTATGACATATAGAGTTGTTGAATCATTGTGTTGTATTCTTGAAACTAATGTAACAATTGTGTGTCAATGATACCAAAAAAAAAAAAGTGTCATCCAAATAAAAAATACATTGTAGTAGTGCCAGCAATGATCAGGCTCACTCCCCTTACAGTATTTTCCCATCAATTTGGTTGTAAGCAAGGTTCTACTTCTCACTGGTTCATCTCACCTAGAGCTGCTAGATCAGCAATGGAGGCTCACTCCTAATTTGCTTACTCATTTCCAGTGCTAGCACATTGGAAGTAAGGATGCATTTTTTTTTTTTTTTGGCTCAACTGTTTTTATCATGTTTGATAAAGCAACTTTTTCTAACATTAAAATGAAAGAAGAAAGTATCTTCTGACAGGTACTGGTTTTATATACATCCATTATTATTACCATATAATATGCTTGCTTTTTCCTCTTATACCACTTATCAAATTGGCTATGTCAAATTACCACCTAAAATGTTCTTAGTATCATGGGTTATAAAACTGTAGGAAAACTAAAGGGAATTTAGGAATTTTCACACTAAAAGGGATTTAGGAATTTTGCTTTATAAAAAAATCACACCTTTTGGGGCACCTGGGTGGCTCAGTTGGTTGAGCAGGTGGCTCTTGGTTTTGGCTCAGGTCATGATCTCAGTGGGTGTGAGATCGAGCCCCTCATCAGGCTTCCCGCTCAGTGGGGAGTCTGCTTGAAGGATTCTTTCTCTTCCTCTCCTTCTGCCTCTCCCCGACTCCTGTACACACACAAATACACACACAAACATACACACACACACACACAGTCTCTGTCTCTCTAAAATAAATAAAGCTTGAAAAAAATAGAAAATCACAACTTTTAGGAATTTTTATATTATACCAAAGTAATCTACAAAACAAATTCTTTCTTCACATTAGCTTATATTGTAAACCTGGGTAGATGTTTCCATGGGTAATGTAATATAGTAGAAAGATCATGGACTTTGGTGTCATTATAAGCAGCCCAACATCCAGTTCTAACTTGTTACATGACTTTAGGGACATTGCTTACCTAACCTGAGTTTCCTGAGGTTATTGAAAGGATTAAACGAGATAGTACTTGGTATGTAGTATATAGTGTTTACTAATATTTGTCTTTTCTTTTTTTTCCTGGATTAGATTACTCTCATTTTCTAGAGAGAAAAGGGTTCAAGTAAGGGCCATTACCAATACCAGGACAGCAATGCCTGCTTTGCTTGATCAGCAGCCCTTTTTGGAACTGTGCCATTGTTATATGTCTGCAGGATGTTTTCTGCAATAAATTAAAATGAAATCCTGTCTGTCCTTACAGAAAAGAATCATAGTGTTTTTAATGAGGTGGTAACTCTTAGACATAAAGCACATGATATTTTTTTAAGAGGGACAACCATCAATAGAGGCAGGAATAGGAGAGTCCCCTAATCCTAGTTCTTTCTATGCCCTGGTATTGGAAGGTGGAAGGAAGTTCTCCAATTTGGGTGGAAGAAGAGGGAGATTTTCCATATCCTGCACTGGAAATTGCACCACAGCCAAAATTTCTGTAACTCCACATATTTACATTTTATGTAAATAGAAATCTTTCAGTGGTGGCCTGGGGCTTTGGAGCATAAATTTGGATTTTCTCATCTCCTTCGGAGATTCCTGGGATTACACTGAATTTTCAGGATGATCTTTTGAAATATAAATTAGATATATTTCTCTTCTGACTACAATCGTTCAGTGCCTTCTCATCACAGTTAAAGTCAAACCCAAATCTTTAGCACAACCTCTAAGACCCTATATGATCTGGCCCCTTGGTTTTTTCCATACTATCCCACCTAAGGTAACTGTAGCCCAACTCTCCAGTTACCCCCTTTTATATTATTCTGTTGTGTTATTTTCATGGCACGTTTCACTATTAAAATTGCCTTCTTTATAACTTTGTTTATATATTTACTGTCCATGTCCTCCCTTTAGAATGTAAGCTTCTTGTATCCTCAAGGTTTAGAATAGAACCCATCATTCAATAAATTTGGAATGTGAATGATCTAACTTATGAATGAGTCCTCACGTTACTTTAGCCCACACACAGAGAATCCTTGAACTTTAGGAAGCACACATGAAGCACAGAGATTTTAGTAGATGAGGTGCATGTTTATTCTTTGGTCTTTGAGCTCTAATAGATTTTTCTCTATGTAATGTTTTCGTCTCCTAAAAGCTTTTTTTTTTTTTTAAGATTTTATTTATTTATTTGACAGAGAGAGAGATCACAAGCAGGCAGAGAGGAGGAAGCAGGCTCCATGCTAAGTAGAGAGTCCTATGCGGGCCTCGATCCCAGGACCCTGAGATCATGACCTGAGCCGAAGGCAGAGGCTTTAACCCACTGAGCCACCCAGGCGCCCTCCTAAAAGCTTTTATTCTGAGAGGGACAGTATTTTAAACAGTAAACATTTAAATGGTGATAGTGCTTTCAGTCTTTCCATTTAAACTGTGGGCTTTTGAAATGATTTGTTGTTTTTCTAGGCCAGTTGATTATGTCATTATAAATATTTTTAGTAAAAATACAAATGACTTACAACACTGTAGTGAGAATACAGTTTAGTAAAACATCTGTAAAACTGCAGGAAAATGGTTTCTGGTCATTTTTGTAACTATCATATATATTGACATATAGGCTCAAATGTCTAGATTTTGCTATTTATTTTAATAAAACTACTTTTGTTTTTATTTAGCTATTATTATCTTTTACTTAAATATGTAAAATCTTGAAAGAAACTATTATTTAAACATAAATGACCAGTTTATAAATCACTAACATAAATCACTAACAGTAAGAATGGCTCAAATTTTGAGGGAAAGTGCATGGAAGAGTATACATTATAGCAATTAAGCTAATGTTCTAGATTAATAGACATAATGTGGCATAATTATTCTGAGATTAAATCTTCTCATATCCATAGTATAAAAATGAGAATATGTAGAGATTGGACTTTTTTCCTAAGTATTAAAGATGTGGAGTTTTTGAATTAGCAGAAACCAGTACTTAGCCATAGTAGAGGCCAGTAAATTTGTATTAAATTAATTGAAAAATACTTGTATATTTTCAAGTCAGTATTCCTCTGAAGGGTTAGGAAGATGCCATAAGTGCCTTAATAAGCCATTCAGTAAACATTCTTCAAACATTTATTGAGCATATGTTATATAAGACAATAGAATCAAACACCTTTCTGAGTCCTACCCTGTGGGACTCCATTTCTTTTCTTCTTGCCTTCCTTCTTTCTTTCCTTTAGCAGATACTAGATACTATGCTTAACAAACTATAGGAATCTTATCAGCACTGTTCCCACTGATTCCACTGGAGAGCTCCTATATTGTGTGGGGGAAGAAAATGCTCCTCATCCTAGAGGGTATTGAATGAATGCTGACGTTCAGCTGCTACTAGAAATGCAAGGATAAATCTAAGATACACCCTGCCCCAAGAGAACTCAGTTCAGAAGGAGAAACAAACATGTAAACAAAAATATTACAAGTCAGTTTGATAAATGTGATCATGGAAACATATAGTGTAGTGTATTGCTTAAGAGTGTACACTTTGGAGTCAGCCTGGACTTAAATTATAGTGTATCACTAGACATTTGGCCTTGGGCAAGTTACTTAATTTCAGTTTTTCATTTATAAAATAAGACTTTTGTTCAGTTATTATGATAATCAAATGAGCAAATGGCATTCAAAATACTTACCAGCTTAGTAACTGGCTCATAAGTGCTCAATAAATGTTAGTTATTACTGTTTACCGTTCAGGGATTTTTTTGTGGGGGGTCTTGGGGACATTAAAAAAAATGTCACGAAATCAGAAAGAGCCACGTATCTGGTGAAAGATGAAATAAATAGAGAGGGACAGCATTTTAAACAGTAAACAGATGTACTAAGGCATAGATGTATAAGGAATTATAAGTAGTTCAGGTATAGGAAATGAGTAGTTCATTTATCTTGAAACAGCTGCTAGAGAGGGAAACTAGAGGTCAGATGATAAAAGAACACTCTATACCAAGCTAAGAAATTTGGACTTTTTTTCTATAGGCTATGGAGAATTGTTGAAGGGTTTTCACTCTAATAGCAGTGTGGGAAAGCGATATGAAAAGATTATTTCAGGTAGGAAACCTGCATGAGAGAATGTATAGTCATAGTACAGATGAGAGAAAATAAGAGGCTAACCCAGAGTAGTTAGAGGAGAAATAGAAGAGGCTGAATTCAAGAAATTTTGAAGGGATAAGTGATGGGATATAATGAGGGAGGGGATTAAGATGAATCTCAGACTCTAGGTCTATAGATTATAATCTAGATGGCGTTAGAGTTGGGGTGGGCAAATAATATACTTTATTCCTGTTCAAAATAATATGAAAGAACTAGCAGACGAAGTAAGAAAACATTTCCCTTATTATTTTTTAAAGATTTTATTTATTTATTTTAGAGAAAATGTGAGTGCAAGCAGGGGGAGGGGCAGAGGGAGAGAATCTCAGGCAGACTTCCCACTGAGCATAGAGTCCTATGAGGGCTCCATCTGATGACCCTGAGATCATGACCTGAGCCAAAATCAAGGGTCAATACTTAACTGAGCCAGCCAGGTGCCCTAAATTTTCTTTATTATCAATAAAAACTATTAAAGCAGTAAAATGTGTGTTAATGCAAGAACCAAAGTTTACTTGCTTGCTATGTCCCTTCTATGACGACCCACCTAAAAGAAAGTCTGAAATTGTGTAGTAGATGCACTTCTTCCCAATCCCTCTTCATGCTTGTTCAGCAGAGAAGAAAGGAAAAAGAAGTCCAGATACCTCTCATCTTGAGTTCCTCCTGACCAATGACCAGTGATTGTTGCCCATGAACCAGGTAATTCAGTCCCCTTGGCACAGAGGCAGAGGATAAGACAAGATGCAAGAAGCCCTATAACAGTAACTATGAACAGAATAGGAATAACAGAAAGGAGACTGTATCTGGAGTACTGGGGGAGGTAGGGAAGAGGAAGGAGGCCATGAATTCAGTTTGAGATCCAGTAGTCAGTAGGACATAAAAATTATCACTGCATGCTACTTCTTAAGTCATATCTTTACTTTTCATCTGTATAGCGAGGATGTTGGTCAAACTAGAGCAGCTGGATAGATATTACAAATTCAGAAATCTGTACAGCATAAAAAGAATCTAGTGTATAGAGTTGTTTATCAGGGCTTTAAGAAGACCAGAGGCCATTTGTCAGTGATGCTAGGGAGAGGATTTCCTAATAAGCAAGAGGTTGTATTGTGACCTCTCAGATCCCTTCTAACTCTAAAAGCTTGTTACAGGGGCGCCTGGGTGGCTCAGTCCGATAAGTGTCTGCCTTTGGCTCAGATCATAATCCCACAGTCTTGGGATTGAGACCCTTTCTGCCTTTCTGGGCTCCCTGCTCAGTGGGGAGTCTGCTCCTCCCTCTCCCTCTGCTATTACCCCTGCTTGTGTCCTCTCTCTCTGTCAAATAAATAAATAAAAAATAAATAAAAGCTCATTACAGAAGATGCTCAACAAGTGCCAGTGATTTGTTAACATACTAATAACATTGTATAACTTATATAAAATCCATAGTTGCATTTATACTTAATTTTAAATTAATGGAATAACTGCATGGATATTATTTGAAGAATATATTCTTCAGATAAAAGTAAGATTAAAACTATCTTGGCTAAAATTTTATGAGAAAATAGAATGTATCATTGATATCAATTAAACTATTTCTAGATTTGAATTAAGTTTTCTTTTATTTTTTCAGTATAAACCATGTAGAAATGAATGTTATGATGCATTTTATATATGGAGGAACTTTGGACTTTCCAGACAAAGCTAATGTTGGGTATGCATTACTTTTTAGTGATTTTAAATATAAAAGTATTACTACTTTGTGGTTTCTGCTTTGTTGAGCTATGTTGCAAAGTATCAGTGAAGTAAAAGCTTCACTTTTATTATTTTGCCATATTTGTGTGTTGGGAATATCTAAAAACAATAAGTCACCTTATTTAGAAGAAAAGATGATCTAGCAACTCACAGTGATAAAATTAAGAGAAGTATTTGACTCAGATTCTGTTAGAAAATGCTTATATTTGTTTTGGAAAATAACAGGTTTTTATAAAGTAAAATTGAATCTTTATCAAATTTTGAACATTTATCTTACTATTTTATTTTTAAATTTTAGGACTTCTCTCTTAAACAGCAAAAGAAAAGGAAAAAGAGAAACCTTAAAATTACTTTAAGAATATAGGTACCTGAAAGACCAACAATGGTTATTTAGTACTCTTTAGTAAAATGCCATCTAAGTTGCTAAAGTCATACTGGAAAGTGAAATCTACCTTGCTTTTCAGATTTTTCCAATGTCCTCTTCTTTTATTGCTGTTCTAATATCAAACAAATGAAAGCTGCTTTTTTTGTTGTTGTTTTTTGTTTTTTTTGAAAGCTGCTTTTTTAATTTAAATATTCATTGGTTCCTTTAATAACAAACTAAGTAAATATGATTTTGGAGGGAAAGTGTCATGAGTCACAAGGATTAAGTACTGAAGTTTCCTCCCACCCCGGAAACCTATATGAAATTTTATTATGCTCTCAAGGCTTGTCAGTTCCTAAATACCTATAGTAAGTGTGGTGCTGGGAAATACTTGCCAGATGAAAGAAGCAATGAAATTCTGAGTCATTGGATACTGTTTCTAATCTTGGGTCATTTGTTGGGATTTTCAGTATGATAAGCATCAATTAATTACCCTCCTCCCAAGTAAGTTTTTATTATACAAATTTGTTGCAAAGAGTTTTGTAACTTTTATAGCCTTTAAAGCAGCTTCCTGAACTTTGATATAGATCACTGAAAATATGAGGGGATTTTGATTGAAACATCTCCAAATTTACTTCTTGTTATTCTCCACTAACCAAGTCATGGTGACAGTGCTTTTAACTTTTGACCTGTGTCCTTTTTGTTACCCATAAAGGATATTTATTATGTAGCGGAGAAAGTTAGAGTTAAAATAATTCAGATTGTTATTTTTTTCTAAAAAGACTATATATTATCAGGAAATTATTGTGTGTTATTTCTTGGTTTTCAAATTGGAGAATTAACAGTATATCTATTTTTATTTTAGTCAGATACTCAATATGGCTGATATGTATGGACTAGAAGGACTAAAAGAAGTAGCAATCTATATTTTAAGAAGAGATTACTGTAATTTCTTTCAGAAGGTAATTATTGAGTCTCAGAAATCTTTCATCCAATGTTTAAAGTCACCCATTATTACCTACTAGATTTTTAACTCTGATAGTGAATAGTGCTTTGAATCTTAAAATATTAAGTCAGTTTAACTTATGGGAACTCTAGTTGAGAAACAGCTCATATGATATGTTTGCCAAAAAACAAATTATTTCACATCATATAAGTAAAATAAAATTGACATGGGGTTTATCGAACAACGTAGGAGCATCCTTCATAATTCAAAGGTAGAATGTACACCTGGCACCCAGTCAGGGTTTGGAATTAAGAGAAGACAGGGACCAAAGTTACCTTCTCCATTTATCAAAACACATTTATCACAAGTGTTTCATTGATTCTTTTCCCTGAAAGTACACTCTTCCTTCCTCTGACTTCTCTTTATAGCATGTACTTGGGGTGGAATATATTTTTCTCAGTCTCCCCAGATGGAGTGTGAATACTAACTTTTAACTTTAGTTTATGCAAACATAAACTTATTGTCTAAAGAAAGATCTTATACTATGCATTTGTACAGATGCCATTTTGTACATTATTCTTGGATTCTCCATTTTTTTAAATTTACTCTGTGACTGATAGGTTATTTTTTATTTTCTAATTTATGCTCTACATTTTCTAAATTTTCTACAATGGTCGTGTATTACTTTTTTTTAAGATTTTATTTATTTGGGGGCGAGAGAGAGAGAGAGCATGAGCAGGGGGGAGGGACAGAGGAAGAGAGACAAGTAAGCTCCCCACTGAGCAAGGAGCCCGGTGTGGGGCTCAATCCCAGAACCCTGGGATCATGACCTGAGCCGACACTTAACTGACTGAGCTACCCAGGCGCTCCCATGTATTACTTTTATAATCAACAGAAAAACAAATCTTAATTGTTTTACATCAAAATTTCCTTCTTATTGGGTACTTGAGACAACTGAGTATGCATTGTATGAATTGTAATTAGGTAATATTAATAATTTGAATAACATTTAAATTTAGATTGTTGTGTTAGGTAGGACTTTTCCTACCTCCAAATAAGTTGTAGCTGAGGAAGCAGTCCGTGTACTAAAGCAGAGCCATGAATAGTTGCATATAGCACCACCTCCACTACCACCCACTCACAGTTTACTGAGAAACAGTTAAACTCCTCAGCTGCCTTTAATCAGTCATTCATTCCAGTCTCTAGAAGTAAGGGAACTAGAAGAAGGAGGGTGGTCCGTGGTGTCCTCAACTTTGTGGAAGATGAAGGATTAAAGATTTTAATGAACGATTTTCCTTCTCATTCATCTGCTTCCCCCATCTTCCCAGCCAAATTAAAGTTAGGAGGGAGATACAAGCATATCCTGAGTAAAGATTTAAGATAGAGAGGATCTGCAATGAGGAGACAGGTCTTATCCCTCAGATGAACATACACCACATCTTAAAACCAACCTACTCTGGAGCTTCCATTAAAGAATAAAAGAAGATGGGGCGCCTGGGTGGCTCAGTCAGTTAAGCGTCTGCCTTCAGCTCAGGTCATGATCCCAGAGTCCTAGGATCCCACCCCACATCAGGCTTTCTGGTCAGCAGGGAGTCTGCTTCTCCCTCTCCCTCTGCCTCCTTCTATCTTTCTCTCTATCAAATGAATAAATAAAATCTTTTAAAAGAAGTTTAGAAAAAAAAAAAAAGAAAGTGGTAAGAGATTTTTTGGGAGAGTCTGGAATATGCCTGAGAAACCAGTGAGAGTATACTTAAAGGTGGGGATTTCTAAAGGGAGAAGCCTGTACTAGCTTGGTTATTAGGGACAATTGTTGTTGTCATATATAGAAGAAAGTATGGGGCATCCGCTCTACACCCAAGTTAACATGGTAGGCAGGGAAGGAAGAGGACCTTAGTGGTTCTGTGAAGATTAGAGGATGCTGGTACAGGGCCAAATGATACTGTGTCCCACATAGGAATAGGAAAGCACTGTGCATCATGAACCACTAGAAGAATCTTTATCCACTGAGAGGCTAGGGTGAAATTCAGTCTGCTTCTAAAAGAGTTATCAGCAAAGGTCATCAACATCTTAATTAGAGCAGACTCAGTGACATCAGCCTACTGCCATGTTGTGTCTGGTTAATTATGTAGCCATCCGTAGCCCTCTTCCACAAGAGATAGACCCAGAAAATGGAGGAGCAGGAGACTAGACCATGCTCTCTATTCCCTATTCCAGATCTCCCCACCAGTACATGTAGTCAGTAATGGGGGAGAGAAAGATGTAAGGTAAAATATAAGATATGCATTTAAACAGTAATGTGCTGAATTCCAACAACAAAAATAACCAGAAAATACTGGAATTTGCCCATAATATCATTAAGGAGTATAAAAAAAGGGAATTTGACATTGCATAGTTGCCAGCACTACCTGTGAAAAAAGTTTGACCTTAGTATTTCTGAACTGAGACTCCTCAATAAACCAATTACATATAAGATTTTAAAAATAATCTCTTTTATGGATAGCCTTTGGACCATTGCCTCTAGTTGTTAATATGTTTATGAGTATGTATAGGTTATTGCAGCTTCTTTTATTTGCAGTAATTCACTTAATTTTTAAAACACGAAAGGTATATTTGTTGACATTAAAACAAGAAAATGAAATTTTAAAAAGATTGTCAGTATACTTTGTTGAAAACTTATTTCACTTTATTTTTTTCTTTTAATATCTGTAGTATTGTGCTAACAGATATTTGAGACAATAATTTTTTATTTTATTACTTGATCTTTAAACTTTTTCTTTACATATTGTTTATAATCTGGAAGTTTATAAATATACAAACATAATTTTTAGCTTCTAGAACTCAATTATGTAGTTTCTTGGCAATGACTTAAATATAGTAAGCCTATTATAACACACTCTACAGTAAGACAAATTTGGGTATAAAGTAATGGGTAACTGGCCCTGGAACTACTAACAAGCTTTAGTTATTTCTTTAACTTCACAATTTTACCTTTTACACAATTAAAATTTTTGGACTTAATTGATAGAATTACACTTAGCTTTACATTATATATTTTTTGCCACCTCTTTTTCTTTGAAGATTTATTTATTTACTTTAGTGAGTGTGAGGGAGAGCACTCTGGTGTGTGAGCAGGGAGAGGGGCAGAGGGGGAGAATCTTCCCCACAGAGTGCGGAGGCCCACTTGGGGTTCAGTCCCACAATCCATGAGATCATGACTTGAGCCGAAACCAAGAGTCAGACGCTTAACTGAGCCAACCAGGTGCTCCTTGCCACCTCTTTAAAAACATATTTTAGGTAGCAATTTAAATATATGTCTTCCAAAATTCTGCAAGCAGATTTTGAAAATGACTAAAGGTCAGTCATCTTGTTACAAAAATACTTGGGAATTAGCATTTTTATATAAGTAAAATTCTCAGAGAGCTAAAGTTAACCTACGCCCGTGGTCAGTAAACTTTTTCTGTAAAAGGCCAGATAGCAAATATTGTAGGCTCTGTGGGGCATATGTTCTCTGTCATAGCTACTCAGCTCTGCTATTGTAGAGCAAAAGCAACTATACACAGTATGTAAATGAACAGCATAACAGTATTCAAGTAAAACTTTATTCACAAAAACAGTGGTGGGCCTGATTGGCCCACAAGTATAGTTTGCTAGTCTCTGCTCTAAGCAACAAGTTACTTTGTATTTTTTTTTTAAGATTTTATTTATTTATTTGAGAGAGAGGGAGAGAGCACAAGCAGTGGGGGGAGGGGCAGAGGCAGAGGGAGAAGCAGGCTCTCCGCTGAGCAGGGCGTCTGACACCAGGCTGGATTCCAGGACCCTGGGATCATGACCTGACCCTAAGGCAGATGTTTAACTGACTAAGCCACCCAGGCACCCCAAGTTACTTTGCATCTTAACATTTTTTATGGAAATTTTTATTAAGTTATGTATCAGTTAATGGACATCATGTTGTAAAGGGCTGGTTATCCCTAAATAAAATTAGATTGCTGGACTTTTTAACTCTTGTTTTACTTTTACAGTTTTTTCAGACTCTGAGTATTTTTATGTTTATACCAGTAATTTCTTCCCCTGAGTTTGATACTATTACCTGAAGTGGTTCAGAAAACAAAAGTATTTAACTTGGTAGAATTAATCACTGTATAATCAGCCATGATTTTAGAATAACCTACATTACCTCCAGTTATCTCAGAGGGAATAACCAAGTTGTTAATATGCAAAACAAAATATTTACATTCAATACTAAACACCAATATAATACTTTAGGAGAAGTGTATTAGAAGCCCAAATTAATAGCAATTCATAATTTTTAAAGTTGGAAAGACAATGCTGAATACAAATCTAAAGAAGCTTTTGCTCTTCTCTGAGAGCCAGGGATCTTCAGAAGGACACATTTAATGACTATATACATAAATTGATCAGTGACCTTTATTAAGTGTATAAACCTCACATTACAACAAATGAATGTGTAAAAAGAAGTTGAACTCTGTTCACCCTAATTGGCAATAGATGTGCTTAAGAAATAATCCAAAACCTGAAAAGAAATGATATGGGCAATATGTAGCACAGAGGCTTAACACCAAGAGCAGTAACTTGTTGTCACTATTTATATTTATTTTTTTATTTTTATTTTTATTTTTTTAAAGATTTTATTTATTCATTTGACACAGAGAGAGAGATTACAAGTAGGCAGAGAGGCAGGCAGAGAGAGAGGAGAGAGGAGGAAGCAGGCTCCCTGCCGAGCAGAGAGCCCGATGTGGACCTCGATCCCAGGACCCTGGGATCATGACCTGAGCTGAAGGCAGCGGCTTTAACCCACTGAGCCACCCAGGCGCCCCTATTTATTTTTGTTTTAATTCCTTATTTCTGTATACGAGTTTTAAAAATATGTTACATAATTATCTAATTCTCTCGTTTTGTCTGAGGTCAGTGTAGGACCTCCCAGTGCACACGTACTCAGAGTTATATTTATACTTTAGGAACCAGATTAGACCATATGGTTGCATTGCAATGTGATATTCTAGAAATTATTATACCATTTTACTTTAAAAAATTAAGCTAAATGTAAGCAAAATAAGTCAGAGAAAGATAATACCATATGATTTTACTCATGTGGAATTTAAGAAACAAAACAGATGAATATAGGGGAAAGGAAGGAAAAATCAGACAAACAGAGAGGGAGACAAACCATAAGAGACTCTTAACTCCAGGAAAGAAACTGAGAGTTGTTGGAGGGGGCTGGTGGGGGGATGGGGTAACTGGGTGGTGGGCATTAAGAAGGGCACGTAATGTGAGAAGCACTGGGTATTATATGCAACTAATGAATCACTAAATTCTACCTCTGAAACTAATACACTATATGTTAATTAAGTTGAATTTAAATAAATAAAAGTTAAATGAAGCTAAATGAAATTAGAATAAAACTTATGTGCATTCCGATAGCTGAGAGCTCAAATGCGATTCTATAGAACTAAAGGTTGTTAGTGATACTCAATTTTAATAGAACAGACTTTTGAATTACACATATTTATTCTGCGGTTTAGGTATATAAATCAGATCATCTTTATGAACCAAATACTTTTAGCCTCTGTAAGTTGAAAAAGAATACCTTGGTGTTTTCTATCAATTTTAGCCTGTTCCCAGAAGGTTGGCGTCTGTATTAGAGTGCCTGATTATTGCTCATACAGTTGGAGTGGACAGTCTTTTTGCTGACTGCATGAAGTAAGTGATCTAAAATTGTGTTGATACTATTAATGTAGGGTTCTTCTAATTTTCTGGGAAATTTTGGAATTGGCCTATTTTCTTGGGCACATTTTGTGTAGCTTAATGCTTAGCTAGTTGTAACAATTGTGAGGAGAAGTATTGACTGAGATATTACTCAAGATGCTTGGGATCAATTTTATTTTAGCCAAGCCATGCTTATTTATGTTAAAATCCATGTGCATAACTCAAAGTGGATTTAAAATATGTGCTTACAGAAAAGGGAGGATGGTTAAGTCAGAGAACTCACAAAATTAACTATAAAGATTATTCATCACATATATATGTACAACTTACATCATTGAAAATGAAAGTATTTGAGTATTATAATTAAAAATATTTTTATTTTTCTAACTTGGGATTCTTTAATTTTTTTTCTTAACAGGTGGATTGTAAAGCATTTTGCAAGGTTTTGGTCCGAGAGAAGTTTTGCAAATGTACCTCCTGAGATTCAGAAAAATTGTCTTACTATGTTGATTCAGTCTTTAGTAAGTATAACCTGAATACCCTTGTTTGTGTTTGTCATCAAAAAGTTTATTTGATTTTGTATAGGTACTTCGAATGTTTTAAATATAAATGTGACATTATATTATAAAAGCAGGATGAGAGAACCAATTCCAGATAACCCAGAACCAGTTGAGAACCCATCCTTAAGCTTCTGTTCCCCTGTACCAGATTTATTAGTTAGAGTTCAGAGATGGAGAACCACTAGGAAGTATATTTTGATTCATGAACAAAAGAGTGGTGCCACAGATGGAGGTTGTGCGTTGGTATCAACAACATGAATTTCTGCTCACTAAAGTGGATTTGGATAAAATGCTGAAACTTCTTTATGGCAACATTTCCCAAATTGAGCAGCTGTTTACTTAGTGGCCAGTTAATTACACTGGACAACTTCATCATGGAAAAGGGAGTGCTGTGTTCTCAGTGAAGTAGACATTTGCTCTGGATATAGATTTGCCTTCCTTGCCCCCCAGTGTTTCTGCTAAAACCACTATCCATGGCCTTACGGAATGTGTTTTTCACAATCATGGTATTTCACACAGCCACGCTTGTGACTAATGAACTCACTTCACAGGAAATCAAGTCTGGCAGTGAGCCCATGCTCATGATTTCACTGGTCTTTCCATGTTTTCTATCATTCTCAAACAGCTGGCTTGATAAATACCAGCTATGACCAAGTTACCAGTTACAGCAATGAGTGGTGTAATAGTGATGCTGTAAATACCCATTTCTCTTTTTTATGTGAATATTTGTTTATATAAATCACTGTTCGTATATACTTTTTCCACTGTCTTGTATCTCTACCATCTAATATAAGACATGTTAATAATAGTGAATTTTATATCTCTGTATTAAAGTTACAGGATACCAAAGGGGAGTATGAATCAGTCTGGAAAACAATGAATACCACCCAAAGACAAAAAAGGGACTTTGTATCCTCTTATTGGGAAAGGGTTAGCATGTTTGTTGTATACAGGATAGTTATACCATGTTAGGTAAAAGCTTAACTTTATTACTGTCTCCATTTGGGAATTAAGTATTGTTTAAAAAGAAGTATGTGGATGCCAAGCTGACAAAGGACAGGCTAGAGTGGTTTTGTAACATTGTCAGCTTGGCTAGGATAAACTGTGCTTCCCAGAATTTCCCTCTTTGAATATTAACAGTTGAAGTGGCCAAAAGAAACAATTTGGCGTGAGATTTGGAGGATAAAAGTGAAACAGCAGCCTTTTTTTTTTTAACACCAGGACTATTGCAGCAGGCACTTTATCTCATACACGTGGCTTGTTTACTGGCTCACCTAGTTGGCATGAAATAGCAGATGAGCTGCAACTGCTCCACCTTGCCCTTTGTCCTTTTTTGGCTGCTCTTACCCCTGTGTGAAGGATATGGTTAGCTCCATGATGAAGGGTACCAGCATCTCCTGAAGGACACCCATTTCATCCAGGTTGGAGGCAATGAGAACTGAAATGAGTTCATCCTTCTGGGTTATAGTTTGTGCTCTTGGATGTCACCTTGTTCTTGCTGTCCTATACTTTATATCTGTCCTCCTTTCTAAGCTGCCTTCCCTGTGGTCTTCAAACTACATCATCACATGCAAAGACCATTTAACCAGCTCCCACGATACAGTCAAATCCCTGTAACAAATTCCTTTATATATATAATTACCTCCTAGTGGTTCTCTTTCTCTAATTGAACCCTGAATGATACATCAGACTGGATGACATGGAAGATACATCTAAATGTAATCAGGAAAATAAGTGTAGGCCATCAGCTGGTGAGATATCAACTGCAAAAAGTAAATCTAAATCTATATTTATGCTAATGAAGGATTGTGTCATTTTGTTGCTTAATATTTTGCATTAGTTTCTTTGGTAAATGAATAGTTACTCCCTGTTCACGAAGGCAAACAAATAGCCCAGCTACAATTCAGTTTACTAGAAGTAGAAACATCATTTACTACTATTACTGTTACTATTGTTGTTACTATTTAGTAGGTATTTTTAGATTTTACAGTTCAAAAAATAATTTTCATTTTTAAAATTTTATATAAGACAGGTATTCTTATCTCTGTTTCACATATGAGAAGATTGATAAGTGCTTTATTCAAGTTCACAATGTCAGTAAATGACATAGCAAATCTTAAAACTAGTTGCTGCCATTCTAAAAATAATATGGTAGGTGCTCACTGTGGGTAAATTTTTTTTTTAAGAAGTGTGGACCTTGACTTCATCATTTCACAAATTAATGGAAGAAATGGCATTTAACTAACTAAATAAAATACAAGTTAGACTCTGATGAGTACTAACATTAAGTTCCATGTTAAACATAGCATGCATTCTTGATAAAAACCCTCAACAAAGTAGGGATAACTGGAACATATCTCAACATCATAAAGGCCATATTATGAAAGACCCACAACTATTATCATCCTCAATGGGGAAAAACAGAGCTTTTCCTCTATGGTCAGGAACAAGACAAGGATGTTCACTCTCACCATTACTATTTAACATAGTACTGGAAGTCTTAGCCTCAGCAAGCAGAAAACAAAAAGAAATAAAAGGCATCCAAATTGGCAAGGAAGAAGTCAGACTTTGGCTATTTGCAGACAACATGATACTCTATGTAGAAAACCCAAAGATTCCACCAAAAAAATGCTAGAAATAATAAATGAACTCAACAGAGTCACAGGATATAAAATCAATGTGCAGAAATCTGTTGCATTTGTGTACACCAGTAATGAAGCAGCAGAAAAAGAAATCAGGGCCTTGATCCCATTTTCTTTTCTTTCTTTCTTTTTTTTTTTTTAATTTTTACTTATTTATTTGAGAGCAAGAGAGCACAAGCAGGGGGCAGCAGAGGAAGAGGGAGAAGCAGGCTCCCTGCTGAGTAGGGAGCCCGATGCAGCACTTGATCCCAGGACCCTGGGATCATGACCTGAGCCAAAGGCAGACATTTAACCAACTGAGCCACCCAGGTGCCCCTTGATCCAATTTTCAATTGCACCAAAAATAGTAAGATACCTAGGAATAAACTTAACCAAAGAGGTTGAAAGATCTTATACTCTATAAACTATAAAATACTTACGAAAGAAATTGAAGAGGACACAAAGAAATGGAAAAACATTTCATGCTCATGGATTAGAAGAACAATTGGAAAAAAATGTCTATATTACCCAAGCAATCCACACATATAATGCAAACCCTAACAAAATATCACCAGCATTTTTCACAGAGCTAGAACAAACAATCCTAAAATTTGTGTGGAACCACAAAAGACCCTAAGTAGATAAACCTATTCTGAAAAAGAAAAGCGAAGCTGGAGGCATCATGATTCTAGACTTCAAGCTATATTACAAAGCTGTGAGAATCAAGACAGTATGGTACTGGCGTGAAAACAGACACATAGATCAATGGAACACAATAAAGAACTCAGAAATGGACCCACAACTATAAACAAAGCAGGAAAGAATATCCAATGGAAAAAAGAAAATGTCTTCAACAAATGGTGTTGGGAAAACTAGACAGAGACATGCAGAAGAATGAATCTGGACCATTTTCTTACACCATACACAAAAATAAATTCAAAATGGATGAAAGACATATGTGTAAGACAGGAAACCATCAAAATCCTAGAGGAGAACACAGGGAGCAACCTCTTTGACCTCAGCCATGGCAACTTCTTACTAGACACGTCTCTGGAGGCAAGGAGAACAAAAGCAAAAATGAACTATTGGGACTTCATCAAGATAAAAAGCTTCTGCACAGCAAAGGAAACAGTCAACAAAATAAAAGGCAGCCTACAGAATGGGAGAATATATTTACAAATAATCTAACAGATAAAGGGCTAGTACCCCAAATCTGTAGAGAACTGATCAAACTCAACACCCAAAAATAAACAATCCAGGAAAGAAATGGGCAGAAGATAGGAACAGATATTTTTCCAAAGAAAACATACAGATGGCTAACAGATACATGAAAAGATGCTCAACATCACTCATCATCAGAGAAATGCAAATCAAAACCAGGATGAGATACCACCTCACATCTGTCAGAGTCACTAAAATTAACAACACAGGAAACAACAGGTGTTAGGATGTGGAGAAAAGGGAACTCTCTTATACTGTTGGTGGGAATGCAAACTGGTGTAGCCACTCTGGAAGATATAGTATGGAGCTTCCTCAAAAAGGTAAAAATGGAACTAACCTATGACCTAGCAATTGCACTACTAGCTATTTACCCAAAGAAATAAAAAAACTGATTCAAAGGGGCACATGCACCCCAATGTTTATGGCAGCATTGTCAACAATAGCCAAATTATGGAAACAACCAAAATGCCCATCAGCTGAGGAACAGATAAAGAAGATGTGGTGTATATATACACAACGGAATATTAGCCTTCAAAAAGGATGAAAGCTTGCTGTTTGCAATGACATGGGTGGAGCTAGAAGGTATTGTACTAAGGGAAATAAGTTAGAGAAGGACAAATATTCTATGATTTCACTCATGTGGAAATTAAGAAACAAAACATGAACGTATGGGGGGGAAGGGAAACAAACCATAAGAGACTTTTTTATGTGTTAACTTTTTTATTAACATATAATGTTAATTTGTTTCAGGGGTACAGGTCTGTGAATCATCAGGCTTACACAATTCACAGCAGTCACCATAGCACATACCCTCCCCAATGTCCATAACCCAGCCACCCTACCCCTGCTCCCGCCCCCAGTAACCCTCAATTTGTTTTGTGAGATTAAGCAAACCATAAAAGACAAAGACAGAGAACAGGGGCACCTGGGTGGCTCAGTGGGTTAAAGCCTCTGCCTTCAGCCAGGTCATGATCTCAGGGTCCTGGGATCAAGCCCCGCATTGGGCTCTCTCCTCGGCAGGGAGCCTGCTTCCTCCCCTCTCTCTGTCTGCCTCTCTGCCTACTTATAATCTGTCAAATAAATAAATAAAATCTTTTAAAAAAAAAAAAAACAAACTGAAGGTTGATGGAGAGACAAGGGTTGGGGACAGGCTGGATGGGTGATGGATATTAAGGAGGGCACTTGATACGAAGAAGTCTGAGTGTTGTACATAAGTGATAAATCACTGAATTCTACTCCTGCAACCAATATTGAACTGTATGTTAACGAAATAGAATTTAGGGACACCTGGGTGGCTCAGTCAGTTAACTGTCTGCCTTTGGCTCAGGTCATGATCCCAGGGTCCTGGGATTGAGTCCCACATCAGGCTCCTTGCTCAGCAAGAAGCCTGATTCTTCCTCTACCTCTGCCTGCCACTCCCCTGATTGTGCTCTCTTTCTCTCTGACAAATAAATAAAATCTTAAAAAATAAACAAACAAATAGAATTTAAATAAAAATTTGGAAAGAAAAAAGTTCCATGTCAGTCTAATTTATCCTGGTAGCCCCAGCCTTAGAGCAGTGCCTGGCACATATTAGGCAACACACTATATATTGTCAAATAGGTAAATAAATGAATGGATAAGGATAAGGTATAATTCAGGTATGTACTGGGATCACAGAGGTTAAAATGATTGAGTAGAAGGATGAGAGCAATAATTTGAGATGAAGTTGAAGATGAGGATAATTTCAAAATAAAAGAGGTACATTTGGATACTCCTAAGAAACTTAAAAAGTACCAGAGACCTGGAGACAGGTGATTCCAATATTCTGCTGTAACTGGAATGAAAAGAGATAAGTCTGGGGAGAGTCTAAGGCCAAATTTTGGAGGGATCTTAACTGAAAGTCTGATTTTTTTTTTTACAAGTGGTAAGTATGTGAGTTTAATTATAGAATAAGCCCTTTATATACTACACCTCTACCTCTGTTACAACATTTTATTTTAATTTTATAACTCTAATCAGATCCTTAGAAGCTTTGTGAATGTTCTTTTTTTTTTTCCTTTCAAGACAATGAACAAGTGAACATCAGAACAGCAAAACATCCAGTAGCCTTTGGTATCCTGGTGATTATAATGAAAATTTGAAGTTATGTCTTTCCTTGTGAATAGTGAAGCTTTAAGAAACATTAACTTAATATATTCTTCATATTTTATTGTATAAATAAAATATACTTAGTTTTTGATTTTAAAAATAGGGTATTTTAAAATCGTACTGGGAAAACTGGACAACTACATGCAAAAGAATGAAACTGGGCTGGGCCAGTGTCTAACACTATACACAAAAATAAACTCAAGATGGATTAAGAACCTAAACGTGGAACCTGAAACCTTAAAAATCTTAGAACATAGGCAGTAATATGTCTGACATGGTCATGGCAACATTTTTCCAGATATGTCTCCTCAGGCAAGGGAAACAAATGCAAAAATAAATTATTGGGACTGCATCAAAATAAAAAGGTTTTGCACAGTGAAGGAAAGCTACAACAAAACAAAAAGGCAGCCCACCGGATGAGAAGATATTTGCAAATGATATATCCAATAAGGGATTAATATCCAGAATATATGAAGAACTTACACAGCTCAACACTAAAAACCAAACAGTCCAATTAAAAAATGGGCAGAAGACCTGAATAGACATTTTTCCAAAGAAGATATAGATGGCCAACAGATACATGAAAAGATGCTCAGCATCACTAATCATCAGGGAAATGCAAATCAAAACCATAATGAGATATCATTTCACACCAGGCAGAATGACTAGTTATCAAAAAAGGTAAGAAATAACAACTGTTGGCAAGGATATGGAGAAAAGGGAACCCTCATGAGCTATTAGTGGGAATGCAAACTAGTACAGGCACTGTGGAAAACAGTATGGAGGTTCCTCAACAAATTAAAAATGGAAATACCACATGGCCCAGTAACTGCACTACTGGATATTTACCCAGAGAAAATGAGAACACTGATTCAAAAAGATAAATGCACCTCTCTGTTTATTGCTACATTATTTACAATAGCCAAGATATGAAAGCAATCTAAGTGTCCACTGATAGATGGATAGAGAAGATGTACATACACACACACACAAATACACACAGAGGAATATTATGCAGCCATAAAAAGGATGTGATATTACCATTTGTGACAACATGAATGGACCCTAGAGGGTATTATGCTAAGTGAAATAAGTCACATTGAGAAAAACAAACACCGTGTAATTTCACTTATATTTGAAATCTAAGAAAACAAATGAATAAACAAAAAGCAGAATCAGACCTATAAATACAAACAAATTGGGGTTGCCAAAAGGAAGGGGTGGGAGGATGGACAAAATGGGTAAAAGGGACTGGTAGATAAAAGCTTCCAGTTATGGAATGAATACGTCACAAGAATAAAAGGCACAGCATAGAGAATATCGTCAGTGGTAGTATAATAGTGTTGCTCGGTGACAGGAGGTACACTTGTGGTGAGCTAGCATAATGTATAGTGAAGTTGACTCACTATGCTGTACACATGAAACTAATGTGTCAACTATACTCAAAATTTAATAGAATACTGTCAATTTTTTCAAATTAAAATTTAACTTATCCAAAAAGTGAAAGAGCAGGCAGTCTTCTTAGTCTTCTCTAGTTCTAATTCAGTTCAATTGCAGGTGCTATGATGGGTGCTATACTCCATCAGTGACCTCCATCAGTCACTTCCATTGGTGACATGCCCAACACTATCATATACCAGGGGAGACAAGAAAATGCTGCATTGAACTATATTTGGAGGGTTTTGTTTTTTACTAATGTGAGGGAAGTTCAGTAAGATGTGACTGCTGCGTCCTACTATGTACAACCATTGTTTTGAGGAAGACGAGAAAGTGGGAAGGAGACATGAGTATAAGAGAGAAAGGTGTTAGAAAAGTTATGATTATATAATGTGTAATTACTTGAACCATTTCAAAGGAAGATTAAATTTTTCTGTGTAAAAAAATTTTGTTTAAGCCCCTTAAGCAAATTATGAAAAGTTTTTAAATTTGGGAAAGTTAAAAGTAGGTATGGGCATGGTCACTAGGGTAAAACAAAATTATATATATCATGCTGTTAGTCTTAAGGCTAAAGGATAGCTTGCGATCTATTTAATTAATGCGGTAACATAAGAATTAGGAAATAATATGAGTCATAGTGTTTGTTCAATACATGGCATTAAGACAACCAGGAAGCTAGCTAGAAAAATTTTAAGTTGAACCTATACCTTGCATCCTGGTATGTCAGGGATATATTTCAAATAGATCAAAGGTTTGAATGTGGAAAAAAAAGCCATTAAAATACCACAGTAAACCCTAGGAGAATTATAATTGGCAGGAGAGTTGGGATATAAAATTCAGAAGCCTTAAAAAATTCTGATTACATAAAAATGCAAAATTTCTGTGTAGTAAAAACGACTATAAGCAAAGTCAGCAGACAAACGACAGTTCATATCATACTTTTGATTCTAATTTTCCTAATATAGAGGATTTCTACAAGTTGATTTTTAAAAATAGGACAGAATTAGATAGTTCACAAAGAAAATACAAACACTTTTTAATTTGATGAATAAATCAACTTCACTTAAGAGAAATGGACTTGGAAATTACAGTATCAAACCATTTTCTATCTTTTAGAATGAAAAAAATTAGCACTTTTGCTGTGTTTTTCAAACTTTTTTGACTGTGACTGAGAGTAAGAATTTTTTACTTTGTAACCCAGTACACTCACACATACAAAACTGAAACAAGTTTCACAAAAGAATGCTTACCATTATTACATGATGTACTGATATTTCCTATTTTTCACTTTTCTGTCTTGTTTTCTAATGTTGATCGTAAGCAGTAAAAATATTTCCCTAGGTTGCTAGGAGAGAAATCTACAGTTTGGAAAACAGTCCTCCATTGAATATATACTGGCAATGTTTAGGATACTTCTGGTGCCCCACCTCATATCCTCTTGGCCAGTGTGTTAACTCCAGCCATTGCTGCAGGATCCAGCTGCATATGCGTGCAATCCGAAAGCACTTTCCCTCAGCCACATCACACATTTTTCTCACTTTCTGGCCTAAGTCTTCGCTATCACGCAGCACAGGGTACCTACAACTCTAATTCTGACACCTGTGCAAACCTGGAAGTAGAAGGAAGTTAACACCCCAGGGGATAAGCATTGATTAATGGGAAATGGGAGCCAGCAGTTAAATGTTTCCCTGTTTTGTCCCCAGGGCAGAGTAAATCAAAGTTCATTCTCTGTGGCTCTTCAGAAGGTCCCCAGCAAGACTGAGCCCCAGTTGCCTATAATAGTGAATGCTGTATCAGTGCATGTCAGACTTTAATATAGACACAATACACTTCAGGACCTTGGTTACACATAGATTCTAATTCAGTAAGTCAGAGATGGAGCCTGAGATTCTATGTTTCTAATAAGCTCCAGGTGATTCAGATGGTGTGGCTCACACTGAGTAGTAAGGATCTAGAAAATATATCCTTTCATTGCCTTTCCCTCCTTCCCTGTTTCACTCCCCTAATACCTCAGATTCTCTTGGGATCATTTCCCAAAATAAACTATATGCATACAAGCCTGTTTCTCAGGCTCAGTGGTTAGGCGGAACCCAGGCTAAGACAAGTAATGGCTAATGACCCAGTAATTCTGTTTCCAGGAATTCATCCTATAGAAATATTCCCATATGTATAAAATGATTTTATTTACAAGATCTTTCATTACAACATTTACAACATTGTAACAGCAAAAAATTGGAAACAATGTAAATATAAGTAGAGGGTAGGTTGAATGACTTACTGTATAGTGGGCTATTATGTAGCTGTTAAAACAATAAGGCTCTTTATCTTCAGATAAGAAAAATATTTAAGATGTACACTAAGTATAAAGGGTGAGTATAGAGTATCATTCATATTAATGCCTCTATTTGAGTAAAATAAAGATAATATGACTTCTATTTCTTGTGTGTGTATGTATGAAATAACTCTGGAAAGATACAGAAAATAAATAATATTGATTGGGAGGAGGGAAAATGGGTGGCTTGGGGACAGGAAAGGGAAGGAGACTTTTCTTAGTACTGCCCTTTATATATTGTTGAAGTTTGGAGCATATGTTAATTATGAGATTAAAATTTTATGTGTTTGGTCTAGAAATGTATTACATTTTCTTCCCTCTTTGAACCTCAGCCTTCTTTGAACTCTAACATTTAATGTTATGTATTCAGATCAGTATTGGAATAAGATCACATACCACCTATGTTATCATTTATGTCCATATTTAGTTTTCCAACAGGTTCCAACATAAATTATTACTATACTTTATATCTGTATTTTTTAAAAAAATTATTGTTGTAGCACATAACATTATGTATAGTAAGCACTTGGTAGCTACCTGCCAAGTTGATCTGAATACACTACATTTGGCTTCACCACCAGAACAATCCCTACGGTAGAGCAAATTGAGCTTATTGCCTAAGAGCAGTTACTCAGGATGTCACCAGAGGAGGAAAGGATGATGGTACCAAAAAATAAAAAGAGTTATAGCAATGTATGATATTTTTACTCTAATAAAGCAAGGGAAATATATAATACATTTTAAAAGAATTCTTGGTAAGTGAGTAAAATGTTAAAAGTTTTGTTGTTTGGGTGCTTAGGTGGCTCAGTGGGTTAAAGCCTCTGCCTTCAGCTCAGGTCATGGTCTCAGGGTCCTGGGATCAAGGCCCGCATCCGGCTCCCTGCTCAGCGGGGAGCCTGCTTCTTCCTCTCTCTCTCTGCCTGTCTCTCTGCCTACTCTCTGCCTACTATCTCTCTCTCTGTGTGTCAAATAAATAAAATCTTTAAAAAAAAAAGTTTTGTTGTTCAAGTAGAGGGTATTATGCTAAGCGAAGTAAGTCAATCAGAGAAAGATAATATCATATGATCTCGCTGATATGTGGAATTTGGGAAACAAGTCAGAAGATCATGGGAAAAGAGAGGAAAAAATGAAATGGGATGAAACCAGAGAGACAAACCATAAGAGACTCTTAATCTCAGGAAACAAACTGAGGTTTGCTGGAGTGGTGGGGGGTGGGAGGGATGGGGTCGCTGGATGATGGATATTGGGGAGGGTATGTGCTATGATGAGCGCTGTGAATTGTGTAAGACTGATGAATCACAGACCTGTACCCCTGAAACAAATACATTGTATGTTAATTTTAAAAAAGAAAAAAAAAGTTGTTCAAGGATTAAACTTAATTCAGCTTAAGAATTCACATATAGACTCTCACCTTCTGGTGGTGCTAAGAAATGAACAAATATCTGAGGGTCTACTATGACCCATTTCTGTAGTAGGCCCTGGGGATATAGTGGTGAGCCAAAACAGACATGGTTTCACGCTCAGTAAGCATAAAGCCTAGTGAGAGAGACAGATAATCAAGGAGTTGTGTTCATGATCGAATAATTACAAATGAGTCAAGTACTCTAAAGAAAAGGGACAGGTTTTCTGATGGCATGTATAAAAGGAATCTGATGGAGGGCTAGACAGGAAAAATAGAGTTTGAGCTGAGATGTGAAACATAAAAGGTGTGCAAAGTTTACATCATGCAGCCTATGTTAAGAATTTCAGTCTGTCACTTCCAGATTTATCAGTTATCTATTGCTCTGTGACAGACTACCCCAAAACTAAGTGACTTAAAACTATAGTTTATTTCTCATAATTTTGTGGGTTAACTTGGTGATTCTTCTACTGATTCTTCCTGAGTTCCGTCCCACAGCTGCTTTCAGCCAGTGGCTAAGTTGGAGCTTGGGAGGGCGCCTGGGTGGCTCAGTGGGTTAAAGCCTCTGCTTTCGGCTCAGGTCATGATCTCAGCGTCCTGGGATCGAGGCCCGCATCGGGCTCTCTGCTCGTCAGGGAGCCTGCTTCCTCCTCTCTCTGCCTGCCTCTCTGCCTACTTGTGATCTGATCTCTCTCTGTGTGTCAAATAGATAAATAAAATCTTTAAAAAAAAAAAAAAAGTTGGAGCTTGGGTTCCCACTGTTTGTGGTCTTTCTTGTCCAGCTTCTTCATGGCTTTGTGGTCCCAGAATTTCAAGAGCATAAAGACAGAAGTTGCAGGGCTTCTTGATACCTTGGCTCTGGAACTTGCACAGTATTACTATTTCTGTAAGCAGGTGAAAAGGCCAGTCTAGATTCAAGGGATGAGTAAATAAATTCTACCTCTCAATGGATAGAGCTACAAAGAATTTGTGGCCATGTTTTTCAATCTACTACAATCTATTGGGTAACTATGTACTCATTAAATATTTATTTACTAAGCATTGTTTTAAGAACTAGAAATCAAATATGAGTAAGTTACAGTAATATATATATATATGTTGCCATTTTTTCCTTTTCCTTAGGGTACGTGGTATTTGTAAATTGTCATTCTATCTTCCATAGGGATCAGTATTCATGAATATTTTTTCCCCGTGGTTTAAAAATGAACCATCATTAAACGAATAAAATATAAAGAGTCTTACCTAATTAGGAGGAAGAAAATCACTGGAGAATATAAGTAATTTTTAACCTTTCTAAATTTGTGATAAAGTACATGTATTTTATAGTCAGAAAAGAATTAAGGTTAAGTATAGCTGTATAGTTATGAATGATACCTATAAGCACAAAAACTAATTGAGTAGTGAAAATCTCAGAGAGGTCAAGTTTTTCTCTGTAGTTATACCTCTGTTCTCAGGTTTGTTTTAGCGATCTTTTAAGAGGTGGTTTGTTCCCAGCTCAAAGTTTGCCCTTTTGGATATTTCCGAATGAACGAATAAATAAACATTATAAGTAATGACAAAGACATTAGCTACCTGGAATCTTGGGGGATTTTTTGCAGAAAACATCATAAGAAAACAAAGGTATTTTATTTGTTTAGAAAATAAAATGGTATTATGAATAGTATTTAACTTTTTTCCAATTTTTTTAAAATTATAAGAATGATAAGAATGCTGCTTTTCTTCTGATGGAAAGTGACAGGCTAATCATCAGTTTACCCAGAGTGAAGTGGACAGAAGTAGCACTGACTATGGCATCTCAGCTGCAAGAAAAATGTATTGCCTTTATTATAGAAAACTTCTCCAAGATCATTCAAAGTGAAAATTTTGCTCTTCTCTTACAGGTACTATATCTAAAATTATATCCTATATTTAGCCCCATCTTTGTGTTCTGATTACCATTATGTAAGAGTTTTTAAATACAGGTTGCCTTTGATTAAATTAGTGTGACTTAAATTCCATAGCAGATGGCACGCTTGCATAGGATTTAGAGCAATGATGGACAGGATTTTTGGCTCACAAGATAATGAAGGCAGGAGGAGACAGGTTTGAATGCACTGGCAAGGCATAATGTAACTCTGGCCAACAGTAGCCCTCAATCAGGATAAGCCATATTTTAGAAACCAGTCATAAAGATACTGTTTTGTCAGTAATACAGTTACAGTCCATGCAAAATTCTCAGTCTTATTGGGGACCCACTTGTTCTAAATTTAGTTATTGAATAAAGAACTTTGATTATTTATTTCTAGTTCTATTTTTAGGACTATTTTGGCTTCTAGGAACAGTGTGTATATTGTGTGCAGATATTTTTTAAAAGGAAAGGCATTTTTATTATGATTTATTATAATCATGTAATTATAATAATTATATTATTAGCAGAGGAAATAATATTTCTGGTTCACTTCATATGGCCAGTTATGATGAATGGTCTGTTGTTAAGCTCGACTTTCACATTTCTTACACATTTTACATATATTCCTATTAAATGTAAATTTCTATGTTTTGTAGTCACAAGCAATGAGCAGCACAGCTGATCTATTGGACAAAATTTTAAAAGCAATCGAAGAAAACATTACCACTGAGAATAGTTGCTCTCTTCTTATGGCTCTGGACATGTTACTGAACTCTGACAGTACAAAGGAAATGGTATTGAAAGTGATGAAATTCATTTAAATGATACAATATTTGAGTTGTTTTAAGATTTTAAAATAAATGCACATTTTAAATGTTGCATGGTTCATTGATACTAGGTAATGGGGGTTAGTTATAGTCCCTACTTTTGTGTCTATTTGGAATTTTTCATAAAATAAAAATTTTTTAATTCCATTTACTTCTAAATAGACTTATTGTAAATGTTCAGAATTTGGCAGTTTGACTCACTAATTCTAAACATAGTTTGGTACTTAACAATATTAATTGGTATAACATAACTCTAGTATTTCTCCCCTGTTACTATATTAAATTTCCTAAAAATAAAACTTGCAGAAAAATTTAAATAATTTTTTAGGATTTTTAATAATCTGTTTTTTTATTTTATAATATAGTCTTAACCCCTTTTTGTCTTTAGAAAATCATATTTAAAATTGGATGGACTAGGAAAAAGCAAAATTAAAATATTTTTAATACACTTAATATTAGTAAGTTTATTGCAAATTATTGACATTTTGTATTTGTTCAACAAGAATGATAAAAAATTTCATCATATTTATTACTATTACATAGAGTATTTGACCTTGTAATGTCATAGTTGATTTGAAAAGGCTCTAGAAGGTATTCATGTAAAGGCTATTGGTGATTTAAAATAATGTTTGGTTGAAAGGATAAGGTTTAGCTTCACATTCACTATAAAATTCTGTTTTTGAAGAGTAAGCCTTCATAAATAACATATACCAGACAATTTTAAAAATCTAAGTGATGACATCATTGATCTAGCTTAGGAGTAAGTAGATTCGGAAAGGAATAATGACTGGTTGCTATGACAATGTGGCTCTCACCAGCTGCTGATTTGTTGCTTGAACACAGGGTTTTACGTGCAAGATTCAGGCTCTGCGTGATAAGCTGTGGATCTTCCTGGTTCAGTCTTTCTATGCTGTTCGTCACACAGAAAGCTGGAAGCTGATGAGCACAGATGATCAACAGAAAATCCAAGCAGGTATGTTAGCCATGAGATTTTTTATGCTTATTTTATGATCTCTGTGACAAGAGATCTTTTGAGGGGATGCTAATAAGTGGTAGGATTAACATTGTTTGCTTCTGTTCAATAATAGCTTGCTAATTGAAACTAGTGATAGTATGTTTAGGCAGTTTTAATAAATCATGCTTTGCTGTTCTTGGAAAATGACTCATTTCCTTTATATATGTATTTATCAGTTTTTAATCCTATTCTATAGTAGCAGTAGTGTTCCAGCCAAATTTGCTTAAAAGCGTTCTTATAAAGAGGTTAGAAGTATAGGAAAATGTAATTCACATAGAACATATTACCAAACATACTTTCTCTTCCTTTTTAAATACATTTTTCCATAAAGCTTCTCCATCTTTTGCATAATATGTCATTTCTTGTGGTTTTGTCTAAACTAGATGGCTTTATTTCACAATTGATTGGTTCAGTGATATGGTGTGTGCTATTGCGGAGTGTCCCTCAGGAGCCGCACAGTGGTCTCTGACATTTAATAGGTACCATTTGAAGCGTTAGCATTAAACAAAAGATGTATATTGCTCAGAATGTATGTTTGTTTCAAAAAATATTAAGATAAAAATTTTGAGGGTGTGGAACTAAAAATGGCTTCATGACTATTTTTGGGTTAAAGAAGGTGCCTTAGAAAAAATATTTGCAGATTCAGCAAGTATACTTTTAAAAACATTTTAAGAGACTATATTTTAGGAAGCAAACATTTTTGTGCTATAAAACACGAAAGCCATATGTGATATATTCTTGATAGTACATATATATGTTAAATTCTTTAATGGAATAGTCAGAATATGATTTGCTCTGGCTTGCATTATGAACATAACATGATAGTGTAGCTAGATGTGAGCTGAGGAGCACTTTTCAAAGAAATTCCAACAAAATAATAAAAGAACAAAATCATGAAACTGAAAAATCTCAAGATCTTCAGGAATTTGAAATTTTTTTCCTTGTGACTATTTCTGTACTGATTTTTAGATGACAGTTAGTTTTTACTACAAAATCTATTCAATGTGAAGAAATAAGAGAAGATCGACATTGCATGAGTAGGTGTCATTCAGCTCTCTTCTGATTGGTAGTAAACTTTGTTTTTCTTCATTTTAGAGGATTTCGTAGTTAAGTTGTGCCTTAAACAATGTTTATCTTAAGTCTATAAAGTGCTAATTAAAAATACATACAAATACATATATATATACATATGTAAAACAAAATGTTATTGGTAATTGTACTAATTGTCAAAAAGAACTTTTTAATCTATCTCATCAGCGTAATAGCTTTTTTAATCTTCTGTATGTTGAATTATTATGAGTACTGACTTATGGATAGTTACTGCATTGGGAAACCCCAGATAAAGGAGTGATTCTAGATTGTCTTTGTTATAGCATTTCTCATATTCTGATTGAGTTACTGACCTTTGGGAGGAATCTTATATTAATTTCTTTTTGTACAGGATTGTGCCAAGTCATTTGCTTACTATAAATCAGTCCTTATAATGCCATTTCTAGGATCCTGCTTTGTCTTATAGCATAGATCCTATAGAAATCAAATACTAGAAGATGCAATAGGAGTGTTGCATATAATTTAATATATTTTTCATCAGTTGTTCTAATAAGTATCAAATTATTTTTGGAGATTATATTTCTCCAAACTATGTTTTGTATAGTTTGAAATACAACCCTCAGAAGAAAGAAATGCATTAGCTGAACTATATTTATAGCTCTCATCCCATTATTTCTATATATTTTCCTGATGTCATTCAAATTCTTATTTGCAGAGCATAAAAACATGAGTTCTCCAATAATTCCCATATAAACCTAATCTAGAAAGTGAATTCTTATGTAATTCTGAAAAGAAAGATATAGGTTTGAGGATTGTTTCTTGTTTTATTTTCAACAGAACCTATTTTTTTTTCTCCTCTTCTTCCTTGTGATATCTCTGCAAAAGCAGGAAATATTTGTAGTTAATTTCAAGAAAGTATTTTTAGATGTTTTAGGATAGACACGTTCTCATATTTAATGGTGTATAAAATATTACATTTGCCAGTCTGTAATTTTTTTGAAATTTAGAAAACTAAATGAAACCAGTTGTCTCTAAAATTTCACAGCTTGAGGAAATTCTGGTTTTCTGTAAATGTATGAATCCTCTCATGAGATTTTACACTTCTTATTTATTAATTTTAATTACGTAAAATCCATAGAGACCAGAAAATAAGATTGAAAATGGGGTTCTTTAAAAAAAGTTCTAAAGTATAATATGCAATTATTTGTGTGTACTAGATTGCTTTTAGCCTTTTATAAGTTACTTCCATTAAAACATAACCTTTTTCTGCTAGCGTACTGTTTTCCTTCTACTTTTATGGTAATGATAGTGTTTCCTATAAAAATAAGTTGTTTCTTTCTACAGCTGCATTTGACAAAGGTGATGATCGAAGACTTGGCAAGAAGCCTGTATTCAGTAGTTCTCAGGTAAACTCTTAAAATTTCACTGGTCTGAATGAAAAAGGATGCTAAATAATTTAAATTTTATTTTATATTTCAGTGATTATTTAAGTGTATTCTTTCATTAAGTAAAGCTATTAATGAAAATAATTTTGAGTCTTTCTTCAATCAAGCTAATATTCTATAAATTTTTAAATGATGTGAATTTTTAATATCCAGCTGGCATAGGAAGTGAAATATCCTGCCTTTTTTGTTTCCTTGAAAACCTTTTTGGCAGCTAACGTATTGGAGCTATTCCAACAGATCAGAAGTTGTCTAAAATTCTAGACCTAATTCAATGTCTAATTTTCTAATTAACCTACTTCTTAAAGAAGATTTTAGTTGTCCCAGTTTTCTCTATACTAAGATTTTAATTCACATAATACATTTTTGGTGTGAAAAAGGCAATCAGTACCAAGAGTATAGTTAGTTGTGTTTTACTTTAAAAGTTACTTGCTGTATTTATATGAGGTATATGAAGTAGACAAACTCTTGGAAAAACAGAAAGGTGAATAGTAGTTGCCAGGGCTAGAGGTATAAGGAAAAAGGCAGTTTTTCAGTGGGTATAGAATTTCAGTTTTACAAGATGAGAAAGTTCTAGAAATTTGTTGCATAAAGTCTATATAGTTAACATTACTGTACTTCCCACTTAAAGATGGTTAAGATGGTAAATTTTGTCTTTTTTTTTTTTTTTTTTTACCACTTCCCACATACTCGGTGTATTTGTTACAATGTGAACCATTTTTCTTCTCCTAAGCGTGGAACACTATTAGACTCCCCCCCTCCCCTGACTATTCTTCGGTATATTGTACAGTTCCACAGAACATACTCTTAGGACATTTTTCTCTGTGTACTACTTCACTGTTATCCCCAATGGTTTTTGTTTTGTTTTGTTTCTAGGCCTCCCAAGAATTATCCTATATGCCTTTGTTTCTGCTTTTCTGCGCACTGTTATCAACCAAGCTTTTCCTCTTTTCTTGCCTTACAGCAAAAGAGAACAAAGTCTCATTGCTCTTCCTTCCCCTCCTGACATTCTAACCACGGTGGGAAGAAAATAGGGTAATATTGTTTCCCTTAGAAAGGCAGAATACTGAACTGGGTGCTGGACATGGAATAGTAAGAGTTAAAATCTTGACTTCACTTTTTCTTTTTTTTCTTTTTCTTTTCTTTCTTCTTCTTTTTTAATCCTTACCTGGAGTTTCATTGGTTTTGTGAGGAAGTGAAATGGAAAAGGTGTGACCTCCATGAGGCCAGAAGGCTGAGCCCAGGGTACAGGTTTCCTGGGGTCTTTTAGTGTCATTCTTTATCTACCTAAGGTGTTTTGCCTACCCCCACACAGGGGCGGGAAAGTGTGTGTGTGTGTGACTGTGGGAGGGAAGGATGGGTAGAGGAGGAAGGCTCCCAGCCAAGCGCAAGGAATGCAACACTGCCACCTGGCACAGCTGCTAGAACAGTGCAGCCTTGACTTCACATTTGTTATCTCTGCCATCTGTGAGCTTGCTTGTCTGTAAAATGGACTAATAAAACCTAGCAGAATTCTTGTGAAAATTAAATGAAATAATTTATGTGCAATTATTTGGTATGTAGTAAGTGCTTAATAAGTATGGAATGCATGAATAAATGTGTTTTACAAGAAGAGATGAGATCTTCTGGAAGTGGGAGAAAATTAGTGAGGTAAGACAGAGAGAAAGGTTTAAGAAGAGTACTGGTACCAGAATACTTAAGGTAATGATGTCTGTGACTTGTTTCAAAATAAAAGGAAAGTTATATACCAAACAAAATTGGTCAAGAGCTGATCACTGTTAAAGCTGGACAGTAGGTACATGGGGTTCATTATACTAGTCTATCTTCTTTTGATTATGTGTAAATTTTACTACAATAAAAAGTGAAACAAAAAGCCAACAAACAAAAGGAATAGTACTGGAATCAAAAGAGTAAAGGGGTGTCTAAGGGGAATTCTCTAAAGGCTTGCCCTCTTTTCTCATTTTTCTCAATGACATGCAGTCTCATTTTTGTCAGTAGCAGGCATCTTCCCACCTGGCCATTTGTATATAAGAAATATCTGTAAACTTTGCAGATGTAAGTTAGAGGATGCCTAGATATGTGTATACATTGAATCTTCACCATGCTGTACTATGTTAATATAAAGTTTCTAAAGGGGTATGGTTACCACATATAGTACATAGATCTCACCCATAGTTTGCTGCTTTAAAATAGATAGATTCAAGGATACAGTAGATTAAGTAGGATCACTTTTAAGCATGAGAAGAAGTCTAAAATCAGAAGTCTACCTGGTTTTAGGTATTAAAAATAGAGAAAGGTTTTTTTTTTTTCCTAAGATTTGATCAAGAAAACAAAAAATGAGGACCAAACCTATTTGAGCTTTTATAAATATTACATAGAATCCTGGAACATTGCACTGAGTAGGACCAGTCTCCACCCTCTAGAAATAAATAATATGAAAACCAGAGATGTTAATGACTTTTTAACTATCCTAAGTCAATTAGAGAAAAAGCTATGACAACCCCATGATTCCTTTATTAGGTCTCCACCTCGCTTTTCCCTAAACTTAGCCAGATTATTTATTACTCTGTGTGTGTGTGTGTGTGTATTCACACACCCATATGTGTTATCTTAGACAAATTTTTAATGTAAATGGAAGTTTTCTATATTCAGAAGTATTAGCCCTTGATTTGTATATCAATATATGCTCATGTTTGACAACATGTGTCACAGTTTTTTGAGTCCCCAGTATGTTATAGGCACAGTGCTAAGGGATACAAAGATAAAGACAGCACAGGTTCCTCCTCAGACCTCTGCAGTCTCATACAGCCTTTCGGAGGGGCAGGGGGACATATTTCATAAAAAGTGGCATATAATCTTAAAATTTCACTCTATACTTTCTACCACTTTTTAAAATACTGTTATTCCCTTCCATAGCAAGGTTGGTTCTAACCAAAATGGTACAGGTGTATTGTCTTCAGTGTCTTAAGTGTTCTTCTCTTTTCCTCTTCTCACCTACTTCACCTGTTTTTAGGACCCCTTTTCCTCCACTTTCTCCACTTTCTCCCTATTACTATTTTGTTTCTTCCAAAAGCCAAACTTTTCAGATGTAATATCTCGTTTCCCAGGGGCTTGCAGCCCCCAGAGCCCACCCCCAAGGATTAAATCTTTAGTGATAAAATTTCTGGCATTTGGGATAGGATTGAGGAGACAGTTTTTGGTGAAAATCATTATAATGTGCCTCAAATTATACTATATAAATGACTGCCTGCTTGAAGCAGTAAATCATGAACTCAAGTCCTACTTCCATCCCTACAAGCATGTAATCTTGGTAAATCACATACTGGCTTTACTCCCCAGTTTCTTGTTTATGAAATAGAGATAGCAACAGGAGCTCTCTCATAGGAGTGTTGTGAGTATTAAGTGAGATGACGTATGAAAAGGGTTTTAGCACAGAACCTGGGAGTGGGCCCTCAAAAAACATTGGACATTGTTATCATTAACCCAAGGCATCCTGATACCTTTAGGTGTTAATCTCTACCATAACTTCACAAAGCTAAATAGTATGCCTTTTTAAAATAGCATTGCCTTTTAATTTTTTATGCTGTATTTCAGATTCAATTAAGGTAATGTGACCAAAGACACATTCAAGTGATCAAAGATGATTCAAATTTTGAGTGGCCCTATATCATAATATGATCTTTACTTTCTCCTCTTTGAAAAGCTGGCTTATTGAAACAAAGTACTATAACTCAAATACTTCTGTCAAGTTATAAAGAATTTTTTTTCTTCTTTGTAGCAAAGGAGACAAGTTTCTGACTCTGGTGTCATAAAAAACAAATCTTTGAGAGGAAATACCAAGAAGGATTGTTGGAGTTATCCCTCTACTAAGCAAAAGATGAAATCTGATGGATTAGGAGCATCTGGCCATTCATCAAGTACTAATAGAAATACTGTGAATAAAACTTTGAAACATGATGATTTAAAGGAAAAGGGTGGCACAAAAACAGCATCTAAGGTTACAAAAGAACTTAAAACTGGGGCGAAGAATGTTTCTGGAAAGCCCAAAGCTGTAATAAAGTCCCAAACAGAAAAGAGTGATAATGCTAAGTCAGCAAACAAGTCGCCTAGACAAGCTGTGGAAAGATCAGCATCAACGTCAGCAAATGGACAGAAAAACTCATTAAATGAGAAAGGAGTGAGAAATCAGGAAGGGCACATTACAGGTGCCAGACCCAAGGTATTCACTGGAAACTTAAATGTGCAAGCCAAAGCAAAGCCTTTGAAGAAAGTGACAGGAAAAGATTCTCCATGCCTCAGTATCGCAGGGGCTTCCAGCAGATCAACCAATTCAAGTATGGAATTACTGATTTCCACTGAATGTCTGGATGAACCAAAAGAAAAAGGATCAGAAGGAGAAGAGAAGCCTTCTGGTGATAAACTGTCCTTTTGTGACTCTCCAGGACAGACAGTGAAAAACAGTGTGGAAAGTATCAAAACTTCTGCTGTAGGTGAGTTTTAGTACCCTCACTTTTAATAGCTCCTGACAGTTAAAGTTCCTAGAAAAAAAATGATTCTGTGTTTGGATGTTTATTAACTTTTAAATGCCAAAAGGCATTTATTTACATGTGTTCATGCAAACTGAGAGAAAACATACTTCTTCCCACATTAACATTTATTTATGGATTTAGTGTCTGACCAGTGAATTTATGCATGACTTTTACATATTCCGCTTTCTGTTTCATGACTGACTTTTTCTTAATTTACAGCAGTAAAATCTCGACCTGTTTCAAAAGTTACCAATGGAACTTCAAATAAAAAAGGCATTCAAGAAGAAACTAGTATAAATAATAGGTAAGTCTTCATTATTTTACCTATACATTAGCTTTCTCTGAAAGTTAATTATATGCTAACTTCTAGCTAAATCTTTTAAAAATATCTTTTCTTTATTAGGGAATTATTTACACAATATTTTTAAACTTTATTAAAAGAAGATAGTATATGAAAAATGACTATTGATACAAAATAATAGATTACACTTGTGGCATTTGATATGTATTGCTTTGTCATACTTGACCTGCAGGTTTATAAACTTAAAGACCTATGAACATAAGGTTTTTCTATTTTTAGAAAAAAAGATAATTTTTAATTTCTTTGAGAAAAAATATATTTCATATATGAGTCTTTTAAAAGTTCATATGTTGCTGAGTGCAGTACTGAATGCAAATCATTTTTCTTAGTGTGTTAAAGAAGGTAACTAACAAAGGATATAGTGATCCAGTACCACAGGCAATTTTAAAGAAAAAAGGAAATGGCAGTGGATGTGCTACAGCTCAACAAAGGACAAAAAATGCCTCATCTAATCTTGTTAAAACTCAAGGTAAAGCTGATATAGTCCTGGGAATTACTTCTGTGTTTATTTATTTATTTATTTATTTATTTATTTATTTATTTATTTTTATTCATTTGACACAGAGAGAGAGATTACAAGTAGGCAGAGAGGCAGGCAGAGAGAGAGGAGAGAGGAGGAAGCAGGCTCCCTGCTGAGCACAGAGCCCGATGTGGGCCTCGATCCCAGGACCCTGGGATCATGACCTGAGCCGAAGGCAGCGGCTTTAACCCACTGAGCCACCCAGGCGCCCTACTTCTGTGTTTAAATTGAATAAGCAGAGCTCTGATTTGGAACTTAAGCAACAAATAAGAATATAACATGGTTTCACTCATTTTACATTTGTGTCATACTATAGAGATAAGATTTTATACTTTTACTTTTAGATAAGTATTTTCTTAAAAGATTTATTTATTTGAAAGAGTACAGGCCTGCACGCAGGCGGAGGGTTAATGGAAGAGTCCCAAGCAGGCTCTGGAGGACAAAGCTGGGGAGGAGGTGGGTGGATGGATCTCAGGACCCTGAGATTATGACCTGAGCCTAAGCCGAAACCAAGTGTGAAACCCAGGCACCCCTAGATAAGTATTTTGGTATTTCAGGGTGTGGGCTTGGTTTGTATTGTCTTTATGAGAAATAATTAAGGGAGTCACTAGTTTATCTGATTTTTGGTCCTTTTATATATTATGCCCAGGTTTCTTCAGTTTCATTGATAACTATAGGAATTCCATGTGCAAAACCAACACTAATATTAGAGCCCTTTAAAAAGTAATGATACAGTTTCGAGAGCTGGGATATATAGGGAAGAGGAATTTTCCCTTTGTGCTATGCCTGTTGTTTTCCCATGTTCTAAGAAAGAAAAGCATACTGATCAGATTGCATAATGACATGCAGATGACACAATAACTGATGTTAAAATTAATTCGCTTTAGGTATTAAGCATTCACATAGATATGAGCAGTATGTAAAAACCTAAAAACAATTTTGATTTAGATAATGAATTAATACTGAAAGTAAGTTTTAAAATAAGCCAGAGAAAAATTATTCATGTTCTAGTAATAACTAAAAACTAAACATTTAAAAAGGTTTGGCAATTCTGTTTGATAGTTTAATTATCATCTCTAGGACTCAACCAGTGTAAACAAATAGATTCTCAGAATTAATCCTTGCCCTCCAATTACCATTTTTAGTTTCCACTGCACATCTAAGTTGTTAACCCAAATAATCTACAATAATAATGATCTTGTTATGAAAAATAAATTAGTTTTGTTCATATTTGACAGAAAAAAACTACAGTAATTTCAACATTTTTATTTTATATTTGGCTTAATTCTCCTTTCAGCTGTGTGGAACCGCCTTTTTTTCCCCAAAAACTTCAAAGGGAAGACCCTTCCTGCTCTTTTAATATAAGAAAATCAGATTTTTCAACCATCATATATTTATGCAAATCCAATTCTGGTTTAAGGATCAAGACTCTTGAGGAAAAAAGATCCTATTTAAATAATTTTACTAAGATGCTGGAATAGTCCCCCTGTATTTGTAATAAAAAATATTTTTTTATCATGTTACTAACACCTAATCTTTTATAGTCCATGTCACAGATATGTCATTTCATTGTTTATTTTATTTCTTCTAAAGTAATTTTAAAACAAATACTGCATTTCATTCACAAATTGGAAAGTACATTATTTTTTTAATTTTCTTTTCTTAGGATCTCAAGGAGAGTCACCAAATTCAGTAAAATCTTCAGTATCTTCAAAGCAGTCTGATGAAAATGTGACAAAATTGGACCACAATACAACTACAGATAAACAAACACCTAAGAAAAAAATTGTCAAGCAAGGACACACGCCTTTGCCTAAGGTTAATGCAAAAATAGTGGCAATGCCTAAAAACTTAAATCAGTCTAAGAAAAGTGAAACTTTGAGTAATAAAGAGTCAAAACAGAAAACACTTCCTGGACAGGGTATGTTGAAAACTCAGCTTTCTTCTCAAAGACCTTTAAACAGTGAAACATGTGTTGTCCAAAAAAGTATCCTTCATGATGTACGTGATAATAATAACAAGGATGATATTTCTGAACAGAAGCCTCGTGAACCTCTAATTAATGTCATATCAGAAATCAGCGGTAGAGAAGCAGTCCAGTCGTCATGCAAACCTGACCCACAAAAGCTATTAAACAATCAAGGGAAAGAGAAATTAGTATTAGAATGCCAAAGTATTTCAAATCTGGATAAGTCAATAAAACATGAACTAGAATCAAAACGGATTTGTTCAGATAAAAGTGAAACAAAATTTTCCAGCAAAGAATCAGATCATTACAACACAGCTAAAATACATTGTCTTTCTGATGGGAGTGATAATGGAGATCCAAAATTTTATAGCACCACTGTCCTAAAATCCATGATTTCAAATCCCAGTGAAAACTCCTTGAACTCAAATCCTGTTTGTGATTTAGATTCAGCAAATGCAGAGCAAATCCATTCAATATCAGATAGGGAGAAGCAAGGAGGGAAACAAGATATAAACAAAAAATTAAGCATTAAATGTGTCAAAGATGTTCTACCATGTGTTCCTGAAAGGACAAATGGTACCCTAAATTCTGTCCAAGATGACAGAAAATCTGAAATTCATGTAGAAGAACAGAAAATTCCCAGTCACTTGTCTGATGACTCTGCTATGAGTGAAATCAAACATGCTACAGCAGACTCAGATATTTCCTCCAAGTGTGTTTTGGAACAAATATCAGGAAAAAATTCTCCTAAAGATATGGAAACAACAGAAACTCCAGAGAGCAATGAAACTCCAGAAATTCCATTTATGAGCCACTGGAATTTGAGTATTAGTGGTCTACATCAGAGAGAGAGTCCTGAATCTGACACTGGCAGTGCTACCACATCCTCTGATGACATAAAGCCCAGATCTGAAGACTATGATGCTGGAGGGTCTCAGGATGATGATGGTTCAAATGACAGAGGTATTTCTAAATGTGGCACTATGCTGTGCCATGATTTTCTTGGAAGGAGTAGCAGTGATACCAGTACTCCTGAAGAATTAAAAATATATGATAGTAACTTAAGAATTGAGGTGAAAATGAAAAAGCAAAGTAGTAATGATCTTTTCCAAGTTAATTCAACAAGTGATGATGAGATTCCTAGGAAACGGCCAGAAATTTGGTCTCGATCTACAGTAGTCCACCCTAGGGAAAAAGAAAATATTCGACGAGGCAGTGTCCATTTTGCTCAAGAAGTAGATCAGGTTTCTTCCTCAGCAGATGAAACAGAAGATGAAAGATCTGAAGCTGAAAATGTTGGAGAAAACTTCTGTACATCTAACTCAGCTCCTCAGCAGTTTCAGGGAATAATTAATTTGGCTTTTGAAGATGCAACAGAAAATGAAAGTCATGAGTTTTCTACAACTAAAAAATTTAAAAGATCAGTCTTACTCTCAGTAGATGAATGTGAAGAACTAGGATCTGATGAAGGGGAAGCCCATACGCCCTTTCAGCCTCCTGTAGATTCTCTTTCACCTTCTGATGTTTTTGATGGCATTTCTCATGAACATGGAAGGACCTGCTATTCCAGGTACACACAAGGAAGTGAAGGTAGTATTTTAGAATGTAAACAAGATAAAGTCAATAGTGTATATAAAAATGAAAGCTCTCTCTTGGGTCCCAGTAGCATTGACTCATCAAGAAAAGATAAACAGAGTGCTTCAGCCACAGGAAGAAAGTTCACAGTAGATGTCCTGTCCAAGGGAGGCAGACAGCTTCTTCCAGTAGATAAAGTAAACAGTGGAAGCAGTATAGATAATGACTTTCAGCAACGCAGCAAACTCTCAGATAATGATATAAAATCTCAAGAAAGACCATGTCATTTGGAACTTCATCAAAGAGAACCCAATTCTGACATACCAAAGAACAGCTCTACGAAATTTCTGGACTCCTGTCGGAGTCAACTTCTGCCTCAGGAAGGTCAAGTGAAAGAGAACCATTCTACAGCTACCAAAAAAGCTAATATTGCTTTATCTGCAGGTAATGTACAGAAATAGAAATGCTAAATCCATAAGAAAGTGAGTTTATAGAATTTTAAAGTTGTAAGTAGCCCTGAATGTTATATTTTCGTTAGAATAATTACTTAAGCAACAGATACAAATGTCAAATGAAAACTTAAATTTCTTAATAATATGAAAACTAGCTAGTTAGTCTTTATTCACTTAAAATCCTAGTACAGAGTTAAGATCTAACAAAATTTTGATTATTATTAGAGCTAATCTATGAGATTTTACATAAAAGAATAAAGAGAAAAACTTAGTTTGCTATTACTTAGTTATTTATGTCTAATTTAACAAAATTCTTGACTATTAGAAATTTTATTATACATTGGATATGATTTATGGACTATGCTAGGATATATCCAAGAGGGCTGTGCAATAACTATAGGAATATAACTGAAAGCACTGAACTATTTTAACTAATTATTACAATTTATATGCATTTTACAGAGATTAAGACTTTGAGGATCACTATAATTCTAAAATTTTCAAGTAAAAAGATAAATTTCCTAAAAGAGATTATATTTAGAAGCAATGATAATACACGAAAAAAGCCCAGGCTTATTTCATATGTATAGATGATTTCCTGTCTAATTGTTTTGTGTGTTTGTCTTCCTTATTATAGTAATTTGAACTAATGACCCATATTTAAAATACGCAATAGTGGCTAACTGCTTAGCTATTGTAGATCAGAACTAAGAAAGACACTGATCAATAGCCCTTGTTCAGTAAAATCACAACAATAGGGAGCTCTTTAAAGTTGTATTTTTTGTTTGTCCCTGCTTGCATCCTCTTTTGCATGTGTAATATACAAATAAGGCTTTAGATAAAATGTATTTATTCCCCTTTTGGAACTGACTTAACTTAAAAGTCACCATCAAATTACCATGTCTTTTTTTCTCTTTAAGTTCATATTGTAGTGACTTAGATACATGTGCACATTCTATGTTTATGTTTAAATAATTTTTGTTGTTTTCTGTATCACACATTTTCAAATTAAAGTATGGAGAATTATTGTTAGTTGCCTATGTTGATTTTGCTGCTAAACATCCTTCGGTTGTTTTTTTTTAAATATAGAAAAAGAAATGCCTCAATAATCTTGTCAATTTTGTGTAAGTGTTATATTTTCCATTCTGTTTTTTTTGGACTGTAACTGTTATATTGTTTTAATATTGTTCTACAAAACTCTGAGGGGTACCAACATGAGCAATTTTTACATTGTGTAGTATTATGAATTATTTCAGGAGACATAGATGATTGTGACACACTGGCACAAACCTACATGTATGACCATCGGCCTTCAAAAACCCTCTCTCCAATATATGAGATGGATGTAATAGAAGCATTTGAGCAGAAAATGGAATCAGAAACACATGTTACAGACATGGATTTTGAAGATGATCAGCACTTTGCAGAACAAGATTGGACACTATTAAAACAACTGCTCTCTGAACAGGATTCAAACTTAAATATTACGAATTCTGTTCCTGAAGACTTAAATTTAGCACAGTATCTAATCAAGCAGACACTACTTTTAGCACGAGACAGCTCAAAACCTCAGGGTAAAGCACATGTTGACACTTTGAACAGATGGAGTGAACTAACCTCTCCCCTTGATGATTCCTCAGCAAGCATCACCATGGCTAGTTTTTCCTCTGAAGATTGTTCACCCCAAGGGGAATGGACAATTCTGGAACTGGAAACTCAGCATTAAGAGTATTAACACTTCGGAAAATTTTGAACTATGCCACCACTTTATTTTTTGATGCTTATATTATATCCAAATAATAATTGCATTAGCCAGAGATAGACTGTCCTTAATAGTGAGGGAGTCTTTCCAGTTTATTGAGGTAAACATAATTTGTTTATTAATATATTGTATGTAGAAAAAAGTGTTTTTCTAAAATTTTTGAGCATGTTTTATTAATTATTAGAGAAATTAGTAGACTTATAAAGAAACCCTTCAGTTTTCCTTTCCTAACTGATCATTTGTTCACTTGTTTATAATTCAAGAATTTAAAATGTGAATGCACAAGTAGATCAGTCCCTTTACTTTTTGCTCTGCATATGGTAACAGTAATTTAACAATAATAAACTTACTGTGCTTGTGTCAATTTATGTAGAGTTAATCAGTGAGTAACATTCAGACTCAGGTTGGTGTGATTGAGCCTGATAGTTGAATATTATTAGAAAAAACTTTCACTTTCCCAACAGTGCAGGTCCAGGAAATTGTGAGTAAATGCACTTCAGATTTCAGTCACATTTATACTGAAACAGAAGTGGAATCTCTTGTAACTCTCTTTTTGGGGGTATATCCAGAGAGAGACATCTGCCCTTGACCATTTGTTTCACCTATATAGACTTTACAGTTAATCGCTCTTCATTTTCCATCCCATATTAGAGATATTTTGGAACTGTTCCAGCAATAAGCCTCCACTAAATATTAATTTTAAAATGGGTACATGAGTCATTTGAGTTTCTGAGTTAAACTGTGTGTGTGTGTGTGCGTGCGTGCGTGTGTGTGTGTGCACACACGTATGTTTGCTTTCTCCATGTGTCTGTATACTCTGGTTCCTTATTTCCTGGATCACATTGTCTTTCAGCCTGTAATTTTGGTAGCAATGCAAAGATTAAAATCTTTTCTACAAAATGGTACTGGAGAGTGAACACTTGGATACCTACTTGATGTAAGTGGACACTGCTCTTAGGATGATGAAATTTAGTAGAATTAGCCTCTCTCAAAGCTATGTAACTAACATAATTTCTCTAAAACTTGTCAAAAGTAACAAAACTTTTTGGTTTAGAATTCCTTTTCTAAAATAACCATTTTCACGGGTGCCTGGGTGACTCAGTCGTTGGGTGTCTGCCTTCGGCTCGGGTCATGATCCCAGGGTCCTAGGATTGAGCCCCGCATCAGGCTCCCTGCTCGACAGGAAGCCTACTTTTCCCTCTTCCACTCCCCCTGCGTAGGTTTCCTTTCTTGCTGTGTGTCTGTCTTATAAATAAAGTCTTTTTTAGAAAATAAATAAAATAATGGTTTTCAACAAATTAACAATAGAGTGAATCTGTATGTTGACTATTCACAATCATATTAATGCACAATCATTTGTTATTCTTGTATAATAACAATTATATTTTAGCCACTAACCTGTTATACCTTAAATTTGCCAAGCCTTTTTTTTAAACTATATATATATATATTTTAAATTTTATTTATTTATTTGACAGAGAGCACAAGCAGGCAGGGTAGCAGGGAGAGGGAGAGGGAGAAGCAGGCTCCCCGCTGAGCAAGGAGCCCAGTGTGGGGCTCGATCCCAGGACCCTGGGATCATGACCTGAGCCAAAGGCAGTTGCTTAACCAACTGAACCACCCAGGCACCCCAATGCCAAGCCTTTTTAAACTAGAAGCTCTGTAGGAGGCACTCATTCATTCAGTCAAGAAACATGCATTTGTTCTACATACTGAGGTACAAAGATAAATAAGGTTTGATTCCTGTTCCCCACTCAAAAAAAGAGTGTTCAATTGCTAGTGAGGGGGAAAACCATGTAAGAGAAAGGTTAAAATATAGCCTTGTAAGAACATTGTATTTTCAAGCCAGACTGGAATTTAGAGATTAGTCTAATTCCTTCAAATTCCAAAGAAGAACTCTGAAACCCAGAGGAATTAAAAGATTGCCCAAGGTCCCACAGCTAATTCGTGGGCTAGAATCTAATATTCCTTAATTTTAATTTGATGTTATTTCTACCACACAATATGCTCATTTGATTTTTATCATAAAGCCTGAGAGCAAGTATATTTATAGGTAGTTTGTAATATAAAGAAGTAATGTATGATAGAAATGGTACAGATTCCCAAGACATTGTGTTATTTCTTTTTTCTCCAAATGTGAAATTGTTTTATGTGTTCTTTTTAATAAATAGCTCAGAAATTCAATACTTTATGAATGAAACTTCTTTCCCAGTTCTAAGGTCTTAAAAACTTTCTTCTTAAACTACTAGACATTAAAAACCCATTCAGTTTCATGTCACATCTGCAAATAGGTAATAGGGAAGGCATTTTGCTTAAGTAGTGATCTCTTAGGTAATTTCAGGACATGTGTGTTTTCTTAGGCTTTTTGTGCATCTACCAGTCTGTTTGCGGTGGGACTCTCTGGGCTAGTGCTTCATGATTTAACAAACACAAAGGGAAAAATACTTGCTAATATTTATTTAGCTCCTATTATATGCTAGACACTGTGCTAAATGCTTTAAATATGCACTAACATTTAATTCTCACAATAATTGTATGAGATTTGTCTTATCATCTTTATTTTACACATGAGGAAACTGATAATAGAGTCCTTACCCTGGATTAGCTACCCTAGTGGAAGAAACTAAAAGAGAAATTACACACTATACTATTGTTTGGTAAGATAACAGTTGTATATGGTCAGAGATGTGTGAGCCCAGAAGGAGAAGCTACAAACAGCTTGTTAGGAAGAGAAGATTAGAGAAAGCTTCTTAGAATAACTAATATTCTCTGACTCCTTCAGACTTTCTATAAAGGGCTTAGTGGCTGCAGCCTAGTTGGAAGTATAGGACAGGGGACTTAGCTTGAAGAGTACTTGTATCGAAAGTACTTTGCTTTTACTTCGATTGTATGTTATAGACCAATAAAAATAGAAATGTCCTTAAAAGATGCTTTTATACATAGTTTATATGAAGTTACAATAAGTCCAATTGTCCATACAAAAAAAATCTTATTTTTATTTTGATTTGGCTTGCTTTGGAGGACTGATAAAGATTATGTAAACAGTCTAAAACCGCTTTATACCATCTCTTGGAGCAACCAGGTAACCAGATGCTGGTAACCAGATGAGTAAGAACTTGCTTGGTGATAGGGCATACTAGACACAACAGTGCATTAAAGAATGGTAACCAGGATGTGTTTTGATGAGAAGGAGGAAGAGTGATAGGAGATAGAGCTAAAGAGCAGACTGGAGTTGGATTCTTAAAGATATTAAATACTATGTTATAGTGTTTAAATAATCAAAATCTTGGATTTAGTGAGAATTGTCTCTCCTTCCACTGTGCATTCCTTTAACTCTCAATAAACAAGCTTTCCATGTTTTGAGGAGATAACCACCTACATTCAAAATGGGTAGTCATATCAAAGTTGGTTTTTTTGAATAGTTAGGTAACAAAACCAGATGTGTCTCAGAAAGATAGCTATCAGCTCTAGTGAAGGTGGCCTGGTTTGGAGAAGCACCGAAGTGTCAGGATGAAATTAAAATAGTTTTGTCAACCTTAGAAATGGGAAATGGAGGAGGATGTGATAACAGAGATATCAGATAGATTGAGATTATAGAATTTGGTGAATAATTAGATGGTGGGAGAAGATTAAAAAGAATTTTATAATCGCTATCAAAAATTGCATTTATTCAGGGGCACCTGGGTGGCTCAGTCTGCTAAGCATCTGCCTTCCGCTCAGGTCATGATCCCAGGGTGCTGGGATTGAGCCCCTTGTGGCAGGGAGCCTGCTTCTCCCTCTCTTTCTGCTCCTCCCCCCTCAAATAAATAAAATATTTTTTAAAAAATTATGAAATTGTAATGTGTCATAACATAGCTCTGTATAAAGTGCAATCAGTGCATAAAGTAGAGGGAAATGATGGGATGGTATTTGGATGGGCTCCCTTATTATTGTTGGAGTTCACAAGACAAAAGAGGCATACTCTTGGCAGAAAGAGTTTAGAGGCAGTGGGGAATTCTGGTTGTTCCATATGGCTGGAGAGAAGAGAACAGATGGTAAGGCAAGGGATAAAGTTGGATGGGGATGTAGAGTCCAGGGAGTAACACAATCAGATTTGCATTTTATTTTCATTATTTTTTTTAAGGAGGCTCCATGCCGGGCCCAGTGGGTCTTGACCTCAAAACCATGAGATCAAGACCTGAGCTGAGATCAAGAGTCAGACACTTAACTGACTGAGCTACCCAGGTGCTCCAGGTGTGCATTTTAGAAAGATCACGCTGGGGGCACCTGGGTGGCTCAGTTGTTGAATGACTGACTCTAGGTTTCAGCTCATGTCATGGTCTCAAGGTCCTGAGATCAAGCCCAAAGGGGCTCCATGCTCAGCAGGGAGTCTGCTTGGAATTCTCTCTCTCCCTCTACCCGCCCCCCCATTCATCCTCTCTCCCCCATTCATTCATTTCTCTCTCTCTCTCTCTCTCTCTCTCTCTCTCTCTCTCTCTCTCTCTCCAGTCTCTTTTAAATAAATAAATCTTAAAGAAAAAGAGATCATTCTGGAAGCGGTATATAGAATGGAATGGGGCAGGGTGACAAGGCAGGGAGATCAGGGATGAGTATTTAAGTAACCAAGGCTTGGATGAGAGCAGTAGCTGTGAAGATAAGAGAGGTGTGGACATATTTGAGAGATTTGAAATGTGTGTTGGAAAAATTTAGTGACTGATTGGGGATAAGAGGAGGGAGTCATCTTAAAAGACTCAGGTTTCTGACTAGGGTGCCTGGGTGGTTGATAATATCATTCGCCAGAAATTGAAGCAAGCTTAGGATGAGTTTAATTTGGGGCATAAGTGAGTTTGAGCTGCCTGTGGGACATTCAAGGTGCTGACGACAAAATACTGTGGAATAGAAAAAAGCCTGAGAAGGAGAATGAAAAGGAATATTTGGATGTAAGAGAGCTAGCAGGGTAAAGTGAGGAGAAAAGAGTGATAATCTGACTACTAATCAGAAGGGCAAATCAAGGCTAAGAGATTCCATTTGAACCTGTGAATTGAAAGTATTTTTTAAAAAACACAATGTAAGCAAGAGAATGATAAATTTCAGATACTCATATGTTGCTATGGGAATGTAAATTACCTTTAAGTAATTAGGCAATCTATATCATGAATGTTTGTAACTTCATATCCTGGACCTAGTCCTTTCCCTTCTTGGAATCTCCCATTAAGAAATAAGAATCTGAGACCTGGATATATTAGTGAAAATTGAAAACTGGCTGTGAATGTCAACAGTAGCAGAAGGCTCAATAAAATATGGTACGTCGGGCACCTGGGTGGCTCAGTGGGTTAAAGCCTCTGCTTTCGGCTCAGGTCATGATCTCAGGGTCCTGGGATCGAGGTCCGCATCGGGCTCTCTGCTCAGCAGGGAGCCTACTTCCCCATCTCTCTCTGGCTGTCTATCTGCCTCCTTGTGATCTCTCTCCCGCTGTGAAATAAATAAATAAAATCTTTAAAAAAAAAAATATGGTACGTCTATAACATTACGCAGTGATTATAATTGTTTGCAGAACATCTGTTTAATGCCAAGGGAAGATGCTTAAAAAACCCCAAATACATATTTATAATATCCCAATTTTCCATACTTATAAGTATATAGAAAAAGAGACTTGAAGGAAATAAATAAAAATGTTAGTGATGGTTATGGTTAGGTAGTAATGGTGATTTTATCTTTTAACTCACCTATTTTCCATGTGTTCTACAAAGCACAGAAAATAAGTAGGTTGGTTTGTTTGGGGGTAAGTAGAAGTAGTTAACAGTGTTGAATGCTGTTTGAAATGTTAACTAAGGTGCATACCTAGACTAGTTCATTAGATTTGGACATTATTAATTTACTGGCAGCTTTTGTCAGTTTGTGTTTTTTAGAGTAGTAGAAAGGGCAGAAAGGTGAGCAGGAAGTAAAGAAGTAGAACTTGCTCTTTCAAGGAAATAGACTGAAAAGGAGACAGTGGTAGTTTGTTTTTGAGATAGAAGTAACTTCAGCACTCTGAAAATAAGAAGTTAGGAATAATCATTGAATCAGGACCATTAAGGAAGAGGCAGGAGGCAGTGGGATCAAGTACAAAGAGTCCTAACTGACACGGGGCACTTTAAGGAACTTCAGGTATTTAATACAATTAAAGCACTGAATGCATGTGGGACAGCAGTGGAATATAAAGCTGAAGAAATACACGCAGGCCAAAATAGGAAGAACCCTGTAAGCCATGCTGACTATAAACAAGCCATTTAGGCAGACATATTTTTGAAAAATTTTAAAGGCATATACATTATTGACTTATTAAGATTATATAGAAAATATTTGGGGATGAGAAGAAACTGGAGGAAGAAAGAACTGTACAAGGGTCTTTGGAATGATTAAGAAAAAAAGAGGCCCATGCTTAGGAAATAGTATCAAAGATAGAAATGAGAGGATGGATATGAGAGATAATTAAAGGTAGAATGAAGATGTGGTTGCCATTTGAGGGTGAAGACTTGAGAGAAGGGATAAAGGTGATCCTGTACCCATATCCCATAATTCTAACAAGTTAAAAAGATGGAAGAGAGATGGTTCCTGATTGGGAAAAAGATAATTTTCAATTTGGATATGTCACATTTGAGATGCAATTGAGACAACCAAGGTATGTGGTATAACATCTTTCAAAATTCAGAAACCCAACAAACTATGACCTTTCTACTCCCACCCCATCTTCTGCTAGTTCTGTGGGAGTTTGGGCAGGTGAAAGTGGGGAGTTGGTTTGGCTCAGTTTAATGATATATTGCAGGAGCTATTTTCAGCTTGGAATTATCTATACACTCTTCTCTAATGATATTTATATTATTTTCGTATTGTAAATTTTTATACAAGAGCACTTTGAATCTGGCTTAGATATGAGAAGTGTACATTTTATCATGTTAATATTGCATGAGTTACCTTTAGTGTCCATGATTCATCTTTCATACAGTGGTTCCTTAACTACTTCCAAATTTAGCCAACATTAGCACAAGAATTTTAATTTTGAGAATTTCACTTCTATTCTGATTCTACATTTTTATTATAATATCCCAATCAATTAAATAATGAATTTCCAAATCAGGATGATATTAAAAAATACTTTCACACAAGGACTTTTTTTTCCCTAAAAGAGTTTTCATATAAAACATACTTTTCTTTCCATTTATGCTCAATTTTAGCCTGGCAAGAGAACTTTATAAAAAACTGAAATAGAAATATACCTACATTTAAACTACTACATGCTTAGGAAAAAGAAGATGTCTACAACACCCTTACAAAAAATTTTTTTCTTAGATATATGCAACTCTCAAAAGTCTAGAAGGTAAATAAAATACTTTTACAGTTTTCTGATTTAAGGTATAAAGAACAGCACTCAAGTTTAGAAAGTAAGAAAAATAACATTACATTGAATCAGAAGGAAGGAACTAATACAATAGTGGATTAGAAGTCAGACATGAGTGAAACTGGAAAGTCTAAGAGCTGATTCTTAAAACAATCTCCACAATGGAGAGAAAAGCATAAATACACAATATTAGAGATGAAATAACAAAATATTAAGGTACTAATTTGCACGCCTACATACAAAATGGTTGAAAACCAGGATGAAATGGACTTCTAGAGAAATATAAATTACCAAAATAGGTTCAAAAAGAGAGAGAAAATCTACACCTTGGAAGAAACTGAGAAAGCATTCAAGATCATTTTGGAGTATGGAGAAAGAAGAAAAGCCTCCAGAGGCAATTTTAGAAGCCATCATAATGTGATCACTAAAACCTGCCTAAACATAGCATAATACAGAAAATTATGGAATAATACCACTTATAATAACACAAAATTCCTAAAAGCCTCAGAAATATTTAATACACAGCAATTTAAGGAATGGAAGATGATTTAATGTAGGGAAGCCTATTCATATAGTACATCCATATTAATAGGTTAAATATAGAAAAATAATACCATCATCTCCACAAATACCAAAATTTAACTTGAAATTATGAAGCCAAAAGAGTACTATGCAAAAACATGCGTAGTGTTTTAAAATAATCTTAAAATAAGGGGTCCCGTGGTGGTTCATTTAAGCGTCTGCCTTTGTCTCAGGTCATGCTCCCAGGGTCCTAGAATGGAGTTCCACACCGGGCTCCCCCTGCTTTGCAGGAAGCCTGCTTCTCCCTCTTACTCTGCCTGTGGCTCCCCCTGCTTGTACTCTCTCTCTCTGACAAATAAAATCTTTAAAAATATATATATAATCTTGAAATAAAGTTCAAGAACCTCAGAAAACTCATGCAACTCTGAAACATAAAACATAAAGTATAAGATTGATAATTTGGCTATTTAAAATTTAGAACTAACATATGCCCCAAATACCATAAACAGAATGAAAAAGCAAAAGATAAATTGGGAGGAAATTTTTGTTTTTTAACAAAAATTAAAATGCAACTAGCTGGTAAACAAAGAAAATATGTTTGACCAGACTCATGATTAAAGAAGCATTAGAAACAGAACCATAAAAGAAAAGCTTTTTAAAACTATGAATAGATTCAATAAGTAATAACACATTTGGGCGCCTGGGTGGCTCAGTCGGTTAAGCCGCTGTCTTCGGCCCAGGTCATGATCCCAGGCTCCTGGGATCGAGTCCCGCATCGGGCTCCCTGCTCCGCAGAGAGCCTGCTTCTTCCTCTCCCTCTGCCTGCCGCTTTGCCTACTTGTGCTCTCTACCTCTCTGTCAAATAAATAAATAAAATCTTTTTTAAAAAAAGTAATAACACATTTAATAAGTGAAAATATTATACGTAAAATAAGTAAATAGCCACTAAACCATTTTAATTAGAAATTACGAATGAAAACAAATTAGATGCTTTGCCAACCTTATAAAAACTTATTGGAACTAATTGGACTCAACTAACCAGTTGAAATAAAGTAGAAAAATAACTCCAAGTATTACTATACTATACAACTTTAAATTATTGGTCAAAATAGATAACTTGCTTGGAATTCGGTTTCGCCACAATTTTGAAAATCGAGCTAGAATTCTGGGCAGATTATATTAAACTCAATTCAAGAACAGTGTGTGGGATGATTGCGCTTTTCATAGTCAATGAGATAAGAGAATCTAAAAATTACTAAGGAGGAAATGAAAATATTTTGAGCTGTCATATGTGGCACAAATGCCTGAGTCAACTTATATTCCACACAGATTTATTTGTAGCATGTCAATGTCAAGTAGCTATTTTTACCATCACAGATTTAACCCCCTTATTTGCTTTTTAAATTTTTAAATTTATATTTAGAAGCAGAAAAATCATAAGTTCATTGTTTAGTTTATTCTCCTATAATTTTTTCTTAGAAATTACTGATCATCTCAAAATTTATTTGAACATAATGTTGATGACATCTTAGAAATGACAATTCAGTCAGTAGATTCTAAAGTTAGTAATACTACTCAATGAAGAAAAATATTTCATATGTCAGAATTCTCAGGGGAAAAAAATGTGTTTTCCTAAGTATGTATTATGGAAAGATGTGACTAATTACCTGAATCATCTGTGGGAGTGATGCTTCTTTTGAGTATGAAAATAATCTCATTTTCATGTTTCAGTTCCCTTTATTTTAATCACCAATAACATGATTATATCTTTATTAATTCTGATCAACTGTTTAAGTGAAAGCTTAAAGTATCTATAATTTCTTCCTTTACTTAAAGGAAGGACTTACTTTACTTAAAGGATTTTATATTCTAAAAATTTTATAATAAGAAAAAAATAGAGGGGCGCCTGTGTGGCTCAGTGGGTTAAAGCTTCTGCCTTCGGCTCAGGTCATGATCTCAGGGTCCTGGGATCGAGCCCCGCGTTGGGCTCCCTGTTCAGCAGGGAGCCTGCTTCCTCCTCTCTCTCTGCCTATTTGTAATCTCTCTCTCCGTGTCAAATAAATAAATAAAATCTTTAAAAAATTAAAAAAATAGAAAAGCAAATTAGGAATCATATTTGTAGGAAGTATGACCAAGATTTATATTCTTAGTATATAAATACCTCATATATCAATCAGAAGAATGCTAGTAGCCCAGGAGAAAACTAGGTAAAAGGTAAAAACAAAATTAACAAAAGAAAAAGTAGAAAGGATTAATAAAAATATAGTGAATGATTAAATGTTTTATACAGCAGTAAAGAGATACAAAATATATTCATCTATTTAATCAATAAAATTATGAAACTTAATTTTCTCCAGAGTACAGTGACATTGGCATTGCATTCATAAATTGTTGGTGTAAGTGTAAATTGGTGCAAACTTTCTGGAAAGCATATTGACAATAGGAATATAGGCCTTTAAATTCTTTATAATCAATGACTTGATAATCTTAGAAATTTAATGAATAACCAGAAATAGTTAAAATATACATATACATGTATACAATATTTTTAAAGTCCTGAAATACAGGAATAAATAAGTTATTTTATTTTGATATGTTGGGAAATCATGCCACTTTAATAAATATCATGTTTTATATGAATATCTGATGATTTGGGGAATGCTCACTATAAAATGAAGGAGATATTAATGTATACATGTAGTATCTATTTATAATAAAGACTGCTGTGATAGTCTTATGTGTCAATTCGGCTAGGCTATAGTACCCAGTGATTTAATCAAACACTAACCTAAGTGTTGCTATTTTGTAAATGTATTTAGGCTCTATAATCACTTGACTAGGTATAGGAGATTACCTTCAATAATGTGAGTGGGCTGCATCCAATCAGTTGAAGGCCTTACAAGAACAAACTGAAGCTTCCTGAAGAAGAAATTCTGCCTTAAGACCAAAGCACCAACTCCTGCCTGAGTTTCCAACCTGATCTACAGATTTCAGACTTGTCAGATTTGTCAGCCCCCACAATCCTGTGGGCTAATTCCTTGAAATAAATCTAATATGGTTTGTCTCCATATTAGTAAGCCTGATGATTCACAGACCTGTACCCCTGGGGCAAAGAATAAAAAATAAATAATAAATAATAAATAATACTTAAAAAAAAAGAAATCTAATATGTGTCTCTGATTGGTTCTGTTTCTCTGGACAACCCTGACTAGTGCAACTCCTATATCCTACTCTAAAATCTATTCTTCTCCTTTTCCTTCCTAGTAAAACCCTGAATTTTATAGCTGGGCACTTGGCTCCTTGGAATAAATAGTACATTTCCCAGCCTTGGGAAGCTAATCTTGCAGCTAATTATAACCCTGTGACCAGGTTCTTTCCAATGAAGTATAAATAAAAGTGTTGAGGGTGCCTGGGTGGCTTAGTTGGTTAAGCAACTGCCTTTGACTCAGGTCATGATCCTGGAGTCTGGGATCGAGTCCCATATCAGGCCCCCTTCCCCTTCTCATGCTCTCTCTCTCATTCTCTCTCTTTCAAATAAATAAATAAATAAAAGCAAAAGTGTTGAGTAGTACTTCCTAAAAGAAAACAATATCATTTACAACTGCATCAAAAATAAAAAAATACCTAGGAATAAACTTAACCATGGAGGTGAAAGACCTGTAGTCTGAAAACTACAAAACACCGGTAAAGGAAACTCAAGACTACACAAATGGAAAGATACAACACATTAAAGGATTGGAAGAACAAATATTGTTAAAATAGCCATATTAGCCAAAGCAATCTACATATGTATTGCAATCCCTATCAGAATACCAACAGCACTTTTCACAAAACTAGAGCAAATAATCCTAAAACTTGTATGGAACCATAAAAGACCCAAATAGCCGGAACAATCTTGAAAAGAACAAAGCTGGATGTATCACAATCCCAGATTTCAAGCTATACTACAAAGGTATAGTAAACAAAACAATATGGTACTGGCATAAAAATAGACACATAAATTAATAAAAGAGAATGCAGAGCCCAGAAGTAAACCCATGATTATATGGTCAATTAATTTTTGACAAAGGAGGCAAGAATATGCAATGGGAAAAAGACAATCTCTTCAACAAACGGTGTTGGGAAAAATGGACAGCTACAAGCAAAAGAATGAAACTGGACCACTTTCTTACAGCATACACAAAAATAAACTCAAAACGGATAAAGGACCTAAATGTGAGACCTGAAACCATAAAAATCCTAGATGAGAACACAGGCAGTAATTTCTCTGACATCAGCCATAGTTACATTTTTCTAGATAGGTCTCCTGAGGCAAGAGAAACAAAAGCAAAAATAAACTATTGGGACTACATCAAGATAAAAAAACTTGTCCACGGCAAAGGAAACAATAAAACTAAAAGACAACCTACTGAATAGGAGAAGATATTTGAAAGTGACATATCCAATATTTATCCAAAATATTTAAGGAACTTATACAACTTAACAACAACAACAACAACAACAAAAATCCAAATTAAAAATAGGCAGAATATATGAACAGACATTTCTACAAAGAAGATATCTGGATGGCCAACAGATACATGAGAAGATGCTTAATACCACTCATCATCAGCAAAATACAAATCAAAATCACAATGAGATATCACCTCACCCCTTTCAGAATGGCTAAAATAAAAAATACAAGAAACAACTGGTGTTGGCAAGGATATGGAAAAAAAGGAACTCTCATGCACTGTATGTGGGAATGCAAACTGGTGAAGCCACTGTGGAAAACAGTACAGAGATTCCTCAGGAAATTAGAAATAGAAATACCACATGATCCAGCCATTTAACTGCTAGGTATTTACCCAAAGAAATGGAAGCAGCCTAAGGGATAGATGAATGAAAAAATATATGGTGTGTGTGTGTGTGTGTGTGTGTGTGTGTGTGTGTGTGTGTGTAGTGGAATATTACTCAGCCATAGAAAAGAATGAAATCTTGCCATTTGCAACAACATTGATAGATCTAGAGGGTATAATGCTAAATAAAATAAGTCAGAGAAAGACACATACCATATGACTTCATTCAAATATGGAATTTAAGAAAGAAAAGTGAACAAAGAAAAAAGAGACAAACCAACTAAAAAACAGACTCAACTATATAGAACAAACTGATGGTATCAGAGAGAAGGTGAGCAGAGGATGGGTGAAATAGGTGAAGGGGATTAAGAGTATAGCATATTAAGGTATAGCAGAGTATATCTTTGTAAGTACACAGGTAGAATAAAGGTGTCTTCTGACTTTCAAGTTCTGAGAAATTATGCCTCTCATGCACTCCTGTGGAGGAAGTACTCCACCAAAATGAGAATATAAAACAAAGGAAGACATGGGACCTAGACAATGGGAATTTTAATAAGGAGAGAAGTGAAGGAATCTTCATGTTGAAGGTGAAGGGAGAGTCAAGGAGACAGCTTTGTAGAACTCCTAGAGAATAAACTATCAGATTGGAACAGGTTAGAAGGCTCTAAGAGAGATATTTTCAGGAGGATAAATTGAAATGGATACCTGATATGTTTGAACATACTGAAAGACTACTCAGATAACTGAGGTAGGGTTTAGCTATGAATAAATTATGTTTACATAGAAAGTGATGCAGACAAACAAAAAGCAGAGTTATAAATCCTGGGAGAAGAAAAAACAGAATGGAAGAAAAAGTAGTCATGACATAGCGATTAAGTAGTATTTTCATAATTCTAATAATGTAAACCCTAAATTCTGACACAACTAAAATTGTGATATAACTATTTTGGGTCATCAGGGTGGGTGAATGAGAACCAAGTTCTCGTGTTCCAAAGTGAGACAAAAGAAACCTCTAAAACTAAAAAATTAATTTGTGACAGGTTCTGTCCAAGGGATTTCATATTATTTAAAGAAATAGCAGCAAACAAGAAATAGCTAAAAGACTTGAAAGTGGTTGCTATAGGAAGTGGGATTCGAGTGGGCAGAACCAGGCAAGGGACTGATTTTGTTTGTTTGTTTACTAATAATTGTAGAACGATTTCAGTTTTTAAACTATCCGTGTAGGACAATGGATAAAGATATGCCTCACCAAGGAGTGCATGAGAGGCATAATTTTTCAGAACTTGAAAGTCATAAGACACCTTTATTCTACCCATGTACTTACAAAGATAGTTTAACTGAATATAACATTCTTGATTGGGAGTAATTTTACTTTCAAATTTTGAACATGTTGTTTCCAGCGTTGTTGTTAAGTCTGATGCTATACTGGTTCTTGATGTTTTGCAAGTAGTCTGAAGAATTTTAGGACTGTTTGTCCTTGATACTATAAAAGATTATGACCATGTACTTGATGTGGTATATTTTTATCCATTGCCCTACACGTGTGGGAGGCCCTGTCCATTTGGAAACTCATGTTCTTCCATTTTAGAAAATTTTCTTAGAATATTCCTTCAATTATTTCTTTCTCTTTATTTTCTCTGTTCTGTCTTTTTAGAACCCCTATTATTAGATATGGCACAATTAATACCTTTTCCCTCTTATTAATCTCTTTGTCTTTGTCCTTTAGTTCTTAGGGCATTTCTTCAAAGTTGTCTCTCAGTCCTTCCATTCAGCTTTGCATTTTCATTATTGCTATTTTATTTTTTATTTTGTTCTTTGAAATTTTCGTTCTTATTTATTTATTTATTTATTTATTTATTTATTTATTTATTTGGGAGAGAGACCACAGGGGAAGTGAAATTTTTGTTCTTAATAGTATTTTGTTCTTGTGACACCTGGGTGGCTGAGTCGGTTAAGCATCTGACTTCAGCTGAGGTCATGATTGATCCCTGCATCGGGCTCCCTGATCAGCGGGGAGTTTTCTTCTCCCTCTGCCCCTCCCCTCACTCTTGCTGTCTTTCCCTCTCTCAAATAAACAAATAAAATCACTGAAAAGAAAAAAATAGTATTTTGTTCTTGTTCCTTGGATGCAGTTTTTTCTTTGTCTAAAGGTATAAATTATATTTTTACAGTTTGATACTCTCTATAAAGTGAGTGTCTTCCAATTTGCTTTTTTCTATTTGTTTCAGTCTCTATTTTTTACATTAGAGACATTCTTTGGCTTTTTGCTCATATTTTAGGGACTCGAATCTTTTTCAAAAACTATATGTGAGTTGGGCTTGTTGATGGTAGGCTTCTCTGCAGAATCATCTGATTGGGTTCATTTGAAACAGCAATGTCAGCATCTTGAGGATGTTTTCACCTAATCTAGTTAGATTCTAGTTAGATTCCTCTTAGAATATCCCCTGTCTGAAAGAAATGATCTTGATACCAATATTCTAAGAGCAATTGTGGGAAGAGGGTATCACTTTCTAAGTGCATGTGCTTTTTTATCCTCCTGTTTCCAGCAAAGTCCACTTTCAGTTGCACCTGTAGTCTACCAGTCAGAGACTGTCAGGTTACCCTCTCCAGAGAAAGAACCCCTGATTCTGTTGAGGTGAGGGAGGAGGAGTCACCTGGCTATGTGCAGGACATCTTGAGTTGTGAATGCTTCTTACACAGGATTTCAGTAATTCTTCTGCCTTTTAGTCACACCTCTGATACTCCAGAAGCTCTGAAACAAATTCCTAAGTCTCTGGGAATTATGAATTGCTTTCTGACTCTCCCATTGCTAGATTAAGCTTTAGCTTTCTAGATTTATTAGATTGTCACTCTTTTTGCTTCCAGCTTCCAAAATTGTTTTATCATCTCTATCATTATCTTTTTTTATTTAGTGGTGTATACTTTTATTTTTCTTTAAATATCTTCAGCAACATTTATAAGATTGAGTGGGAAGTCCAAATTTGAGGCCTAATCCCAGGACCCCAAGATCATAAGCCAACCTGAAGTTAGATGTTTAACTGACTGAGCTACCAGACACCCCTTGTTTCGGGTGTTTATGTTTTAAAATTCCTTCTCATTTTTTGTGTCTTTTTCTCTGCATATCAGATATCATTTGCTTTTCTGTAATGTTTTAAAATTTAGGGTTCTATTTTTAATTTTCCATATAGTTAACACCATTTTCCCTAAAACATTCTTTACCTTATATTTCTCCAACTCAAAAGAATCAATGTGTAATGACATCTTTTGAGTTTCCCCTATTGGAAATGGGAAACTAGCACACCTCTCTCTCTACTACTCTCCCCCAGCCTTATGTTCTTTTCTTACTCCTTTTCTGATATTGTTTAGATGTTTTGAGTATTTGAATCCAGATTATCATTCAGAATTTTTATATTATGTGTCTTCCCTTTTAAGAGTAACTTTGACATTTGTTTTAGCCGAGTTCTCCAGAAAACAGAACCTAAGATAAAGCTTGTGGAACCGATGTTTTATCAGAGGGCTCAATCCCAGTGAGGGAAAAAGAGAAGTAAAACAGGGAAGGAGGGAAGCAAATACGAGGTGGCAAGCTATGCTCAGCTTCATGACAAATAGTTGCTTGCTTAGTTACACAGGACACCTTTGGAGAGGCCAAGGGAACTTCTGAATCTTGGACCCATTAGGGGGAAGAAGGGCAAACATTTATCTGCTTGCTCTTCCCTCTTTTCTCTTCATCCTTTAAAGTTTGCCCCATAGGAGGTAACTCGTTCATACTTAACAGGCTTCGACATGGGCCCCTACTGGCAGCTACTGGAAAAGCCAGAGCCTCCCTCTACGGATCTAACTGGGTTAATGCAGCTTCCACTGTAGCATGTATGATGGAGCCCAGGCCAAAGCTAGACTTCAACACCTGCCGGGGAAGAGTGAGTTAGCTGGTGGTGTCAGGAGACAAAATCCAGTTGGAGCAATCAGGACTTATTATTGTAAGAATGGCAAGAGATTCTGACAGATTTCCTTGGCCTGGGAAGCTGAGCAAGTGCTGAGACCAGGGAGGCAAGGGGTCAAAAGGATCTTACAAGGGGCATAAATGAATGCATTGCGTTCTTATTTAGCTTTGTGGCTATATCTATAATTCTCTAGATTTATGTCTTCATTTGACTCATTTGAGTGTTCATTGCCTGTCCTTATCTCTCAGTTGGTGGGAAAATAGCTTCGAGTAATTATCTTCTGTAATTTAGTGTGGCAGCAGAGAAGTCTGAGACAAACATGATTTTCTGTGCTTTCTAGAAGCACAGAAACATCTTTTATTTCCTTCATAGCTCTTAATAGATCTTCTTCTGTAGCCTTGTAATTTAAAAAACATTGTCAGGCTTGTCTAGATGTAGGTCTTTGTCATTTACTTCTGCCAAAAACATGGCTATTTCTTTCTGTCTGCATCTATGTTTTTTTTTTCTCATCAGAAAAGTGTTCTTCCCATCATATATTTGATTTTTTCCCATTTCTTGTTCTCTTCTTCACAAATACTAATGACCTTTTCTCTTTTTTCCTGCTTTTGTCTATTCCACCTACCTCTGACCTTTATCTCTTCACCAAGAGTATCTCAAGCAACCCTCATTATTTATTCAATATTCTTACAGAGTTAAGTCTTTCTTTATCACAAATCGGGATTTAAATTCTGTGGTTGCATTATTTTTGTATCATTCCCTGTCCTTTATTTCAATCATAACATTCTATTGAATTTCCATTTCATCCTGTTTATAGCGTTCTTCTCATACTTTATAGATGCATGTTTATAGAATATGTGTGGCTTTTTGTACTCTATTAGGGATGCAAGTAGTCTCTTGAGGTTTTCTTTTGGGTCCTGTAGTAGATTGTTTTTATGCTTTTCCTTTCTGTCTTTATGATGCCATTTTCTTTTCCCTCGTTCTGAACTTTTTTCCGTAGGTTCCATGTTGAATTTTCTTTGTCTTTTACTCACTGTCTATAAGAGTCCTCATATTTAAGTGTTTATCAACAGATAGAATGCTTATGTTTCTTTTGGTTCTGTTCCCTATTCACTCTTTTTTAAACTTTTATTTATTTTTCTTAATTTAAATTCAATTAGCTAACCTGTAGTACATCATTAGTTTCAGAGATAGAGTTCAGTTACTCATGAGTTGTATATAACACTGAGTGCTCATCCCATCCATGGGCCCTTCCTACCCACTTGAATGTATGTCAGTTCTTATTTCAACTTCCATGTCTACTAGGCATTGAACAATTGAACTTTCACTCTACTGGCTTTGCCTACCTTATTGTCTAATCTTCTGTTACTCTAAAATGATAAACACATGAAAAACTACAAGTTCTCAGTTTACACTGCTCTTGGGTTCATCCTCTTTCTGCCCCTACCTAAAATACTATATTATTGGGACCATACATTTCTCAACATACAGCCTTCTTCCTCCCTGCTCAGCTGTTTCCTTGGAGCTCTCTGTGGATGTAGTATAAGAGAGAGATAATGGAGATAAAGGGAGGAAGACATAAAGAGGTAATTAATGTAACTCTAGCTACTCCCTAGGCAAGTAAAAATTAAATAAATAAATAAACAAACAGTTGGGATTACATTAAACCAAAAATTTTTGGCCATCAATTAAAAAAAAGGCAACCTACTGAATGGGAGAAGATATTTGCAAATGATATATCTGACAAGGGGTTCAAAATACATAAAGAACTTGTACAACTCAGCAACAAACAAACAAACACAATCCAATTAAAAAACGAGTGAGGGGCAATGGGATGGAGCTTTTTTTTTTCTTTTAAGATTTTATTTATTTATTTCACAGAAGGAGAGATCACAAGTAGGCAGAGAGGCGGGCAGAGAGAGAGGGGGAAGCAGGCTCCCCACCAAGCAGGGAGCCCAATGAGGGGCTCGATTCCAGGACTCTGAGATCATGACCTGAGCTGAAGGCAGACACTTAACCATCTGAGCCACCCAGACACCCCTGGGGTGGAACTTTCCAAGAAGTGAGGAGTAGAAGATCTGAGTTTTGTCTGGGCCCAGGAATTCAGCTAGATAGTTATCAAATCATTCTGAACACCTGTGAACTCAACCAGAGATCCAAGAAAAGATTTGCTACAATTCTACAAATAGAAAAGCAATCACTTTCTGCAAGATAGGAGGTGCGGAGAAGTGAATCCAAGGCCATATACTGGAAGATAAACTATGGGGGAGGAAGCTTCTATAAGCCAGCTACCAGAAAGTAATATAACAGCAGAGCCCCAAATCAGAACTTTTAGAAATCTGCTCCACTGAAGGAAGTTCCTGCCTGAAAGGCACATAGGTGGCAAAGTGGGGCTGAATCCTAGGTGGGACAGCATGGTCTCAGGATCCCCAAGGTCACAGGAAGAACGGTGGTGCCTGAGTGTGGCAGAGTTCCCAGGCATTGGAGCGGGGAACCCGACTGCAACCAGCAAGCCCAGCAGTAGACTTTCAGCTCTGGGTTGCCATAAACCTTGAACGATAGAACAGATGGGTGACTATAGGGGCCCAGTAAGGGGCAGAGCCCTCAAAACTCCCCTTCCTCCCCGGGGAGGAACAGCCCCGGTGTGTGCTGCTGGAGTCAGCAGGGTTTGGAGACTCAAAGCCAAGTCTTGTGCCTGAGAAAGAAATGCTCAGTGACAGGCCAGGTGAGCATAGAGTGCAGATGGAAACCAGGGAGACAGGAGTTATTGATTGTTTTTCCCTGAGGGCACACTGAGGAGATGGGGCATGAGTTTTGGCTCTGTGGCTAGAGATTGATCGACCTCCATTTTCATTCTCACCCTCTAAAGTAACACAAAAAGCCTTCAGGAAACATAAGTCACATAGAGTAATATGGAGCTGCTTACTTTGCCTGGCCCCTGGCAAGGGTGGTGCAATTCCAACCAGGGCAAAGACACCTGAGAATCAGTGTCCCTCCCCTAGAAACATCCAGCTAAGACCAAGTTTACTGATCACACTGAACTGCAAGACTCCAGCACCAGGAGAAAATAGTATATGAAATTTATGGTTTGTTTTTTTTTTAATGATTCTTTAGTCTTTCAATTTTTTTCCTCTTTCTGTTTTAACAAATTTCTTGTTTTATCAACTTTTTAAAAGTCTTTTTAAATTTTCACTTTTATAGTTACAGTCTATCTTTTCATTATATTTAATTTTTTAAAAAGATTTTATTTATTTATTTGAGAGAGAGAGAATGAGAGAGAAAGCATGAGAGGGGGAAGGTCAGAGGGAGACGCAGACTCCCTGCTGAGCAGGGAACCCGATGTGGGACTCGATCCTGGGACTCCAGGATCATGACCTGAGCAGAAGGCAGTCGCTTAACCAACTGAGCCACCCAGGCACCCTCACTGTATTTAATTTTATTTTTCTATATATATACATTTTTCTTTCTTTACAATTTTGGGATGCAATTTCTTCTAACAGACAAAAATGCACACAGAATCTAGTGTATTGCTCTGTTCTCTTCACCTGTCTGATTATATTTTCTATTTTTTTATTTTTTAAAGTCTTCTTTAAAATTTTCATCTTTACAGTTACATTCTATCCTTTCATTGTATTTGATATATATATATATGTATACATACACACACACACACACATATACATATATATATATCAGTTTTTCTTTCTTTACAATTTGGGGATGTAGTTTCTTCTAATAAACAGATGAAAATACATCTAGAAATACAGTGTATTGCTCTGTTCTGTTCACCTATGTTATTTTTTCTTTTTTCTTTTGTCTTTTCATTTTTATAGTTACATTCTATCTTTTCATTGTATTTAATCTTATTTTTATACATATATAAATTTTTCTTTCTTTACAATTTTGGCATCCAGTTTTACAACAAACAGACCAAAATACACACAGTATCCAGTATATTGCTCTGTTCTGTTCACCTGATTCTATTCTCTCTCTCTCTCTCTCTTTTTTTTAGTTTAAATTATTTTTTCCATTTCAGGTCTATTCTGATTTATTTAGTGTATATTTCTCTGGAATCTCTGGGATGATTTTGGTATTTTGTTCTCTCATTCATCTATTCTTCTCTGGACAGAATGGCAAGATGCAAAAACCCACCTCAAAAAAGAGAACAAGAAGCAGTACAGACTGCCAGGGACCTAATTAGTATGGATATAAGTAAGATGTCAGAATTAGAGTTCAGAATAATGATTATAAAGATACTAGCTGGCCTTGAAAAGAGCACAGAAAACACTAGAAAAATCCCTTTCTGGTGAAATAAAAACTAAAATCTAATCAAGTCAAAATAAAGAGGCTATTAGTGAGATGCAATAAAAAATGGAGGCTCTAGGGCTGCCTGGGGGGCTCAGTAGGTTAAGTGTCTGCCTTTGGCTCAGGTCATGATCCCAGGGTCCTGGGATTGAGCCCCATGTCAGGCTCCCTGCTCAGTGGGAAGCCTGCCTCTCCCTCTGCCTCCTGGCTTGTGCTCTCTTTCACTCTTTTTCTATCTCAAATAAAATCTTTAAAAAAAAATGGAAGCTCTAACTGCTAATATAAATGAGGCAGAAAAAAGAATTAGTGATAGAGAAGACAAGATGATGGAGAATAAAGAAGCTGGGGAAAAAAGAGATAAACAACTACTGAATCAGGAGGGGAGAATTTGAGAGATAAGTGATACCATAAAGCAAAACAATATTAGAATAATTGGGATTCCAGAAGAAGAGGAATTAGAGAGGGGCAGAAGGTATATTGGAGCAAATTATAGAGGAGAAGCTCCCTAATCAGGAGAAGGAAACAGGCATTCAAGTTCAGGAGGCATAGAGAACCCCTATAAAAATCAATAAAAATAGGGCAACATCTCAACATATAATAGCGAAGCTTACAAATCTTAGAGACAAAGAGAAAATCCTGAAAACAGCTCAGGACGAGAGGTTGTTAACCTACAAGAGTAGACGCATTAGATTGGCAGCAGACCTATCTGCAGAGACCTGGCAGGCCAGAAAGGACTGGCATGATATATTCAGGGCACTAAATGAGAAAAATATGCAGCCAAGAATACTTTAACGCTGTCATTGAAAATAGAAGGAGAGATTAAAAGTGTCCAGGATAAACAGAAACTAAAAGACTTTGTGATTGGGATGCCTGGGTGGCTCAGTCAGGTAAGTGTCTGCCTTCAGCTCAGGTCGTGTTCTCAGGGGATCCTGGGATTGAACACTGCATTGGGCTCATTGTTCAGTGGGGAGCCTGCTTCTCCCTCTATCTGCCGCTCCCCTTGTTTGTGTGCATGCTCTCTCTCTCTGACAAATAAATAAATAAAATATTAAAAAATAAATAAATATGGATAAAAGAATCTGTGATCTCTAAACCAGCCCTGCAAGTAACATTAAAGGAGAATCCTTGAAGAGAGAGCCCAAAAGTAACATAGACCAGAAAGGAACAGAGACAATATACAGAAAGAGTGACTACAAGTAATACAATGGCACTAAATTCATATCTTTCAATAGTTACTCTGAATGTAAATGGGCTAAATGCCCCAATCAGAAGACAGGGGTATCAGATTGGATAAAAAAGCAAGACCCATCAATATGCTGTCTGCAAGAGACTCATTTTAGATCCAAAGACATCTCCAGATTGAAAGTTAGGGGGTGGAAAACCATTTATCATGCTAATGGACATCCAAAGACAACTGAGGTAGCAATCCTTATTTCAGAAAAATTAAATTTTAAACCAAAGACTGTAATAAGAGATGAGGAAGGACACTGTATCGTAATTAAAGGATCTATTCAGCAAGAAGATCTAACAATTATAAATATTCATGACACTAACATGGGAGCAGCCAGTTATATAAACCAATTAATAACAAAATTAAGGAAATACATTGATAATAATTCAATAATTGTAGAGGACTTTAACACCCCACTCACTGCAATGGACAGAAGATCTAAACAGAAGATCAACAAGGAAACAAGAGCTTTGAATGACACACTGGACCAGATGGATTTTACAGATATATTCAGAGTATTCCACTCTAAAGCAACAGAATACACATTCTTCTCAAGTGCACATGAAACGTTCTCTGGAATAGATAACATACTGGGTCACAAATCAGGTCTCAACTGGTACCAAAAGATTAGGATCATTCCCTGCATGTTTTCAGACCATAATGCTTTGAAACTTGAACTCAATCACAAGAGGAAAGTTGGAAAGAACTCAAATACATGGAGGTTAAAGAACATTCCACTAAAGAACGAATGGGTCAACCAGAAAATTAAAGAAAAATTTAAAATATTCATGGAATCATATGAAAATGAAAACACAACTGTTCAAAACTTTTGGAATACAGCAACAGCGGTCCTACAAGGGAAGTATTTAGCACTACAAGCTTTTTTTCAAGAAACAAGAAAGGTCTCAAATACATAACCTAACCTGACACCTGAAGGAGCTGGAAAAAGAACAGGAAATAAAGCCTAAACCAGCAGAAGATAATAAAGATTAGAGCAGAAATCAATGAAATAGAAACCAAAGAATAGTAGGACAGACCAATGAAACTAGAAACTGGTTCTTTAAAAGAATTGACAAGATTAATAGCCCTGGCCAGACTTATTAAAAAGAGAAGAAAAAGGACCCAAATATATAAGATCATGAATGAAAGCAGAGAGATCACAACCAACACCAAAGAAATATAAAAAACTGTAAGAATATAAAAACTGTATTATGAGCAGCTATATGCCAACAAATTAGAAAATCTGGAAGAAATGGATGCATTTCTAGAAATGTATAACCTACCAAAATGGAATCAGGCAGAAATAGAAAACCTGAACAGACCCATAACCAGCAAGGAGCAGGTAATCAAAAATCTCCCAACAAACAAGAGCTCAGGCCCAGATGGCTTCCTAAGGGAATTCTACAAAACAATTAAAGAAGAATTAATATTTATTCTCCTGAAGCTGTTTCAAACAATAGAAATGGAAGGAAAACTTCCAAACTCTTTCTATGAGGCCAGCATTACCTTGATCCCAAAATCAGACAAAGATGCCAAGAGAATTACAGACCAATATACCTGATGAACACGAATGCAAAAATTCTCACCAAGATGCTAGCCAATAGGATCCAGCAGTACATTAAAGGGATTATTCACCACAACAAAGTGGGATTTATTCCTGGGCTGCAAGGGTGGTTCAACATCCACAAATTAATCAACGTGATACACTACATTAATAAAAGAAAGGATAAGGACCATATGATCCTCTCAATAGATGCAGAAAAAGCATTTGACAAAGTACAGCATTCTTGATTAAAACTCTTCACACTATAGGGGTAGAGGGAACATAACTCAATATGATTAAAGCCATATATAAAAAGCCCACAACAAATATCATTCAAAAAACTGAAAGTTTTTCCCCTAAGGTCAGGAACACAGCAGGGATGTCTACTATCACCACTGTTGTTCAACATAGTATTAGAAGTCCTAGCCTCAACAATCAGACAACAAAAAGAAATAAAAGGCAACCAAGGGCGCCTGGGTGGCTCAGTGGGTTAAAGCCTCTGCTTTCGGCTCAGGTCATGATCTCAGCGTCCTGGGATCGAGGCCCGCATCGGGCTTTCTGCTCAGCAGGGAGCCTGCTTCCTCCTCTCCCTGTCTCTCTGCCTGCCTCTCTGCCTACTTGTAATCTCTCTCTCTGTGTCAAATAAATAAATAAAATCTTAAAAAAAAATGGCAACCAAATCAGAAAAAAAAAAGCCATACTCTCACTCTTCATAGATGATATGATACTCTATGTGGAAAACCCAAAAGATCCATCCCAAAATTGTTAGAACTCATACAGGAATTCAGCAAAATGGTAGGATATAAAACCAATGCACAGAAATCAGTTGCATTCCTATACACTAACAATGAGACAAAAGAAAGGCAAATTAAGGAGTTGATCCCACTTACAATTGCACCCAAAACAATAAGATACCAGGAATAAATCTAACCAAAGAGGCAAAGGATCTATACTCAGATAGCTATAGAAGACTCATGAAAAAAATTGAAGAAGACTCAAAGAAATGGAAAAAACTTCCATGCTCATGGATTGAAAGAACAAATGTTGTTAAAATGTCTATGCTACCTAGAGCAATCTACACATTCAGTGCAATCTGTATCAAAATACCGTTAACTTTTTCACAGAGCTGAAAGAAATAAATCCTAAAATTTATGTGGAATGAGAAAAGACACTGAATAGCCAAAAAATGTTGAAAAATAAAACCAAATCTGGTTACATCACAATTCTGGACTTCAAGCTCTATTACAAAGCTGTAATCATCAAGACAGTACGGTACTGGCACAAAAACAGACCCATAGATCAATGGAACAGAACAGAGACACCAGAAACAGACCCTCAACTCTATGGCCAACTAATCTTCGACAAAGCAGGAAAGAATTTATCAAACTCAACACCCAAAGAACAAATAATCCAATCAAGAAATAGGCAGAAGACATGAACAGACATTTCTCCAAAGAAGACATTCAAATGACCAACAGACACATGAAAAATGCTCAACATCATTTGGCATCAGGAAAATACAAATTAGAACCACAATGAGATACCATCTCATAGCAGTCAGAATGACTAAAACTAACAAGTCAGGAAATGACAGATATTGGCAAGGATGCAAAGAAAGGGGAACCCTCCTACACTGTTGGTGGGAATGCAAGCTAGTGCAGACACTCTAGAAAACAGTATGGAGTTTCCTTAAAAAGTTGAAAATAAAGCTACCCTACAACCCACCAATTGCCCTACTGGGTATCCCTCCAAAAGATACATATGCAGTGATCCAAAGGGGCAGCTGCACCCCAATGTTGATAGCACCAATGTCCACAATAGCCAAACTATAGAAAGAGCCCAGGTGTCCACCGACAGATGAATGGATAAAGAAGATATGGTACACACACACACACACACACACACACACACGCACACACACACACACAGACACACACACACACATGAATATTACACAGCCATCAAAAATGAAACCTTGCCATTTGGAACAATGTGGATGGAACTACAGGGTATTATGTTAAGTGAAATAAGTAAATCAGAGAAAGACAATTATCATAGCTCTCGCTGATATGTGGAATTTGCAAAACAAAACAGAGGATCCTAGGGAAAAATAAGAAAAATTAAAACAAGACAAAACGAGAGGGGGAGACAAACCATAAGAGAGTCTTAATCATAGGAAACAAAATGAGGGTTGCTGGAAGAGAGGGGGGTGGGAGGGGTGGGGCAATTGGGTAATGGACATTGAGGAGGGCATGTGATGTAACGAGCATGCAGTATTATATAAGACTGATGGATCACAGGCCTCTACCTCTGAAACCAATAATACATTATATGTTAATTAATTGAATTTAAATAACAAAATGTTAAAAAAAAAAGAGAAGGACATCTTGACACATGCGACAATGCAGATGAACCTTGAAGACATTATGCTGAAGGAAATAAGCCAGTCATGAAAAGGCCATGTGATTCCACATATAGGAGGTCCCTCGATTCATAAAGACAGAAAGCGAAATGATGGTTGCCAAGGCCTGGATTGAAGGGTTAATGGGTAGTGTTTGTTCAATAGGTACAGAGTTTCCTTTATGGAGATGAAAAACTCTGTGTTGTTGTGTTGATGATTGTGTTGATGACTAGGCAACAGTGTAACATAAGTGTACACTTAAAAATAGTTGAAATGATAAATCTTATATATGTATTTTATCATAATAAAAATTTTTAACAATTCTATAAATAAATAAATAAATGAAAAAAATGAGCAAGGGTTCTGAATAGTTCTTTTTCCACAAAAGACATATAGATGGCTAATAGACACATGTAAAGACGCTAAATAGCACTAGCCAGGATGGAAATGCAGATCAAAACCACAATGAGTTATTACCACACACCAGTCAGAATGGCTAATATTAAAAAGACAAGAAATAACAGTGTTGGCAAGGATGTGGAAAAAAGGAAACCCTCATGAATTGTTGGTGGGAATATGAAATGGTGCAGCCACAATACAGAAGTTACTCAAAATTTAAAAAAAAACAAAACACCAACAGTCATATGATCCAGTAATTCTACTGCTAGGTATATACCAGAAGAAAATGAAAACACAAATTCAAAAACATACATGTACCTCTATGTTTATTGCAGCATTATTTACAAAAGCAAAGATATGGGAGTGACCTAAGTAAGTGTCCAAAAACAGAGGGATAGATAAAGAAGAAGTGATATATATAATGAATATATTTGAATATATATTCAGATATATATTGAATGTATGTATATCTGAACATGTATTCATATTAAGTATATATGAATATATATAATACAATATATGTATATTATATATGTATACAGTATGTATCTGTATCCACACATGCAATAGAATATTACTCAGCCATAAAAATGAAATTCTGCCATTCTCAAGAACATGGATGGACCCAGAGTATACAATGCTAAGTGAAATAAGTCAGACAGAAATAGACAAAAGGCATATAATTGTCACTTATATGTGGAACCTAAAAAACAAACGAGCAAATAAAAATCAAAAAACCAGACTCAGAAAGTCACAAATACAGAGAACAAACTGGTGGTTACCAGAGGGAAGGGGGTAGTAGGGATGGGTAGAATAGGTGAAGAGGATTAAGAGATACAAACTTCTAGTTATAAAACAAGTAAGTCATGAGGACATAAAGTACAGTATAGGGAATATAATCAGTAATAGTATAATAACTTTGGTGACAGATGGTAATTACACTTATTGTGGTGACCATTTTGTAAGGTATATAATTGTCAAATTACAATGTTTTAGACCTGAAACTAACATAATATTGCATGCCAGCTATACTTCAATTAAAAAAAAGAACTCTGGCTACTTCAAAAAGTAGTGCATATCTGGTAAAGTGATAACCACTAAATTTTTAGTTGGTGTACACCCTTGATCTGATGTGGGGCAAAGAGATGACATTACGTATTTTTTATACTTTTTCATATGATAAAATTTGACTATGCTTTGAAGGGTAGGAATTTCTTTATACAGTTTAAAATTACCTTAAATTCTGGTGTTTTTATGGTCTCAGATCTAGTTTTGGCTGATGTGTGGTGTTTTCATCTTAGTTGCTTTTACATTATGATTGAGAACTAAAGGCAGTTTCCCTTGCCAAAAACAAGAATCTGTCAAAATGTCAAAACTTTGAGGAATTCACCAGTAAATTACAGTTATGCTCAATAATCACATTAAACCCAAAGTCGCTAAAGCACAAGGGATTACCATTGAGAGTCAGCTGAGAACCAGGAAAGATTTAAGTCAAAGAGGATGAACAGAACCAGTGTGGAGGGGGAGTGCAAAAATTCTTTCTTAGTGCCTGAATAAAGAACTGAATATGTTTTGCTTTGATTTTGTAAACCATATTCGTGCATACCCAAACCTATTTGGAAATAGAAGAGATTTTGAAGCCAAACAACCAGCTATTTTTAAAATGTACAGCTTAATTAAATTGAGCCTGTTGTTTTCAATACAATAAACTGTTTAAATCCAATCATTTAAAAATAAGAATTTATATACATGGTGAGGTTTGAGAAAAAGTATTATATCAGTTCCTGAATCAAAGAAAATTGGTGAAAGTCTAGATTTGAAAACAGCCACTTTTCTTTAATCAGATTTCCTCTACATTTTTCTTAGCCTTTGTGTGTGTGTGTTTCCTTTTGACAGTTTAGAGCATCAAGGTCAGAATGTCAGGAATGAAGCAGATAACAAAAAGAACATTCAGTAGTGCCTCAAAGAAAATTCTTGTTCAATATTTGCAAATGACAAAAAAGGAAAAATATTGAAGTACGTTGATTATCAAAGCATTCAAGGCCCTAAGTAGATTAGAGGGTTTGCTGCTGCTTATGAAACTGAGACATCTCACAGAAACATCAAGCTATTCTTTGCACTGTCTCATAACAGCTTGTCATTCTACAACTAATGTGAAAATATGGCATTGCAAGGTTTATGAAATATATATATTTTTATTGATTCTATGCTTTCAAGTTCAGGCTTACATTTTCCATCCAGGAATAAATAATTTATGGAATTAATTTTTCATTATAACTTTCTCACAGCTGCCGAATTAGAAATGTTCTGACACTACACGTGAATGTAAATTGAACATATTTCTGTGTAGGAATTCTAGGGAGTAGTGAATCATAGAGCTGGTCTCTTTCAGAGTTGCCAAATATATTTGTGTGGTCAGTTTCAATATATTTGGACCTGAATTGTATAAAGAACCTTTAAAAGCAGAACTCAAACAGTTCTGGTAATGAATGAATCACTGTAATATATAAGCCTCCCAAATGAAAACTCATTAGCAGCGTTAACTGCTAAACAATTATTTCCAGTATATACCTCCCAGACAAATTAGTTAGCCTGGACCCAGAAGACCAAAGCTTGAAATAAATTAGTTCGAGCCTAATAGTAATAAGGCTAAGAATTGTAATAAGAATAGAAGCCCCCATCGGTACTATTCATATTATGGCCACTAACATTCAATGAAGTCTGATATGTTATTATGAGACACGAACTAGAAGGTGTCTTATATGTCAGGGCAAATGATACTTCAACATTTAAGTATATTTATTAGTGGTTATTAGGTAGCAGACATTGTTCTAGGTGCTAGAGATTCATCAGTGAACAAAACAGAAGTACATGCTCTTGTGCAGTTTACATTCTAGTGAGAGAAGAAAGGCTATAAACAATAAACATAATAAATATGTATATTATCTAGTGTGTTAGAAGGTGGCAAATGATGTGAAACAAAACACAGATGGTTAAGAGGGATCAGGAGTGGTTCTAATATTGGATGAGGAAGTCAAATGGGCTTTACTGGGAAGATGACAGCTGAGCTAAGTAAGATTTGAAGGAGGAGAGAGAGTGAACTGTAAATATAGTTGGGAAGAGAGCACCTTAGACAGAAAATCTGGTGCAAAAGCCCTGAGGAAGGAGCATGCCTGAAGATATGAGGGCAGGAAGGCCACTGTGTCTGGAACAGAAGGAGCAAGTTAGGAAGATAGTAGTAGAAGGGGTTTAGGTAGGTTAGTAAGTAATTGGTTTACTTAGGCCCTATAGATCAGCAGAAGGACATAAGCTTTAACTCTGACTTCTATTTTAACAAGATTACCCTGGTTGCTATGTTGAAAAAGGACTGTAAGGGGCAAGACATAAATAGAGAGATCTCTTAAGAGATGATTGCAGTAATCCAGGTGATTAGTGATGGTTCAGGCCAGAGAGGTGGTAAGGGTGTGGATATATTTTGAAGGTACAGGCGACAAGATTTCCTGATGGATGTGATGGGGCATATGAGAAACAGGCAAGGTATTTAAATTTAACAAGTGTGAGTTATTAACTGAAGTAGGGAAGACTATGAGTGTTATAGGTTTGCAGAGGGAAATTAGTTCAGTTTTGGAAGTGCAAAATTTGAGAAGTCTTTTAGTGGAAATAGTAAATAGGAAGTTGCTTATACCAACCTGGAGTCCAGGGAAAAGGCTAAAGCTGGAGGAAGAAATTTGGGATTTTTCACCGTATGGATTACATCTAAAGCCATGAGTTGACAAGATCACCCAGGGAGTGAATATAGCCAGAGAAGAAACAAGTTCCAGGAACTACACTTGGGATGCTCCTAAGAGGTTGGATATTGAAAAAATAAACAGTAAAGCTTGTTGAAAAGTGGCCTGCGAGGTTACAGGAAAACCATGACAGCATGCCATTGGGATAACCAAGAGAAGAAGAGTTTCCAAGAGAAGAAAGTGGTCAACGGTAACAAATGCCATTGATTAAGTAAAATTAGTATTGAAAATTGTCTGCTGAATTTAATAATGACTATGACAAGAGCAATTTCTGTGGCATCATGGGAAATGAAAATACCTCATTGGAGTAAGTTTAAGAAAAAATTGGAGAAGAGGCATTAAAAGCAGAAATTATATAAAATCCTTTAGAGTTTTACTATAAAGGAAAGTAGAAAATGGGGTAGCTGGAGTGGGAAGAGGGAACAAGAGATTTTAAGATGAGAGAAATAATGAAATATTTATTTCCTAATGACAATGGCCAGTGGAGAGGATAAAACTTATGTTTTAAGAGAGAGAGAGAAGAGGGGCTGGCTGGGTGGCTCAGTTGGTTAAGCATCTGCCTTTGGCTCAGATCATGACCCCAGGGTCCTGGAATCAAGTCCCACAACAGGCTCCTGGCTCAGTGGAGAGCCAGCTTCTTTCCCTGCCTGGTGTTCCCCTACTTGTGCTCGCTCTCTCTGACGACTAAATAAATAAATTTTTTAAAAGACAGGGAGGAGAAAACTGTTGGAACTATGTTCTTGAGTAAACAAGAAGAGATGGGATCTAGTGTCCACCTGGAGTGTTGACCTTATTTTTTTTTAATATTTTATTTATTGACAGAGAGACAGAGATCACAAGTAGGCAGAGAGGCAGGCAGAGATAGAGGAGGAAGCAGGCTCCCCGCTGAGCAGAGAGCCCGATGCAGGACTCAATCCCAGGACCCAGACATCATGAGCTGAGCTGAAGGCAGAGGCTTAACCCGCTGAGCCACCCAAGCGCCCCAGTGTTGACCTTATTTAAGAGCATTCACAGTTGACCAGTTAATCTACCATGATCAGGAAGAAAACAAAATCTGTGAGTAAAGATGATGATAGATGGCTAGATGTGTTTGTAGGCGTCTGTGGAAAGTTCACTTTTGGATGCTTTTATTGCTGTCATCTAAATATTAAGGAAGATCTTCAGCTGAAAGTGAGGATGAGGAAAAGGTGCTAAAAATTTGAAGAAAGGATAGAAGGTATGAAACTTACCTAGGAGAGTGGGAGAAGGAATGGACTGGGCAGATACCATACAGCTGTAAGATAACATTAAGGGAACATTTAAATAATAACGATAGCACATAAATATATTGAGTGCTTATGTTTCGGGCACTGTTTTAGAAAGCTTACATATATTGACCAATAAACTGGCACAATTATTATTCTTATTTTAAGATAAGAAAACCAAGAAGCTGTGGTCACATAGCCAAGTAAATGGTGGAGGCATGATATGAAGCCAGGCTGTTGGACTCCAGAGAGTAGGCTATTTTTCAACACAATCAAATATTTGTTTATTGAAAAAATTAAGGACTGGGGTGCCTGGGTCTCTCAGTCTGTTGGGTGACCCACTCTTGATTTCGGCTTGGGTGATGATCTTTGAGTTGTGGGATCGAGCCCCGAGCCGGGCTCTGCACTGGGCATGGAACCTGCTTGGGATTCTCTCTCTCCCTTTCCCTCTGCCCCTCCATCTCTCTCTCTCTCTCTCTCTCTCTCTCTCTCTCTCTCTCTCTCTCTCTTAACAAAAAAAAATTAAGGATAAATTAAAGGAAGGAAAGATGAACAGTCACTACCATATCCACAGTCTGTGGCTTTCTGCTAAGTTATTTTTGTACTCAAGTGACCTAAATCATGTTTTCCAGATCTTATACCTGGGTCTTTGTGTGGAGGAGGAGCTGTAGAGGTAAGGATGTGGCCTAGACATCTTATAGACCTAGGCTTGAATCTCAGCCCTTTTTTTACTAGCTAAATTATCTTGGTCAAGTAATTTAATCTTTCTGAGCCCTAGTTCCCTCATCTTTAAAATGAGAATAACCTATACTTTACAGCATTTATGGACATTAAGAGAACCATGTATGGAAAGTATCTGGTATAGTAGTTGGTACACGGTAGGTTCTCCATAAGATTAGTTTTCTTTTCCTTCCCTATTCTGGTCAGTTGCTCAGAACTTCAGTACCCTCCCCAGAATGGACCCTTCTCTGCACTTGCCAGTTCCACTGCCAGAACTAGAGTCACGGCTCTCAACCCAGCTAAGTTTCCTTGTAGTATAACGGGTAGAAAGGAAAGGCTATCCTGCACTCTTACCTGTTGGGACACTCTGCAGCTTAATTTTGGATGCCTCTCTTACCCCTCTGCAATTAGCCGGCTCAAAATATGAGGACCTTCCAAGGAGGATCCTCTGGCAGACCCAACCTTCCTGCCCACACCAGCAGATGAATCAATTCCTTGAGTTCAGAAATCCACACGGTGTGGCTGGAGTCAGGTCTTGATTAATTTGTCCTGTCCTATCATGGCTTTACTGTCCAACAGCAGCAGCACAAGAACGCCCCTAATTTTAATATCAGTTATACAACTCTAAACTTACAAAATGGTTACTTCAGGGAATAATTAATCCACGTTACAAGTGTGCTCCAAAGGATTTTTCCCGGAGCAGTATTGTCTTCCCCCCCCAGCAATGACGTGTTTTCCTAAGGAAGACATAAATAGTTTTGCATCTCACCCATAAGCTCTAGGCAAATGGTGGCTTTTCTTTTACAATTTTTACGGTTCTGAAGACCAGTGCTTAATAATTTGCTGAGCTTCAGTCAGGTCTGAAAGCAACGGATTCTAAAAGAGTAAACACACAGGCTTCTTTATGTTATACTTACAGCCACTAATGAAAATGTGAGTCTTTATTTTTTCATAATTTGTGTGAACCTGTGGCCACTTTGATTTTATACTGTCAGTAATAGTAAAAGAATTGAGTCTACATTTTAGAAAGTTGTGAAAAGTCAACTCTAGGCAACTAAGTCAAACGTAAAAAACAAACCCCTTACTTTTCCTTAACCACTTAGCAGCCGGTGCAAACAGTGCAATCTAAGGAGCAGAAAAGGCGGGGCCCGTTAGTGAGGTCTGCGCCTGCGCGGAAGCCCAGCCAGTGGAGAGTGCGCATCGTGGCTGGAGTAGCCACGAACACGCCTGGGCCTCAGTGCCCCCGTCCTCCGTGCTTCTGGCTACTTGTGGAACGTTCTGGAAGTTTGAGAGGCGACGTGGCCCCAGGGACCTGGTGATTTGGTAGGTGTGTTTGCAGCTACTGAGGACCTGGCTCTCCACGTTTTTCTTGCTTCCTTCTCTTGCCAGTCTTTTCCTCAGACTTGACGAGGTCCTGTCTTTACCTCAGAGCTTTGGCAGGGTGAGAGAGGATTCGCCCCACTCTTTTCTTCCTTTGAGAGTTGTGTGGAAAGGGGATTCCTCATGCTTTTCATGGGATTGTAGAAAGGTTTCTTTTTCAGAAGCCCTGTCGTTGTGCAGCCTGCGAGTCTATATTTTACTTACTCTCGGTGTTGTCTGTAACCTGTTGCCCCGCCAACTGTAGCGGGAGGTAAAAGAATCTCAAGAGTGGAAGCGGCCATGAGGTCTTGTAGGCCAGCCTTTCACCTGTCAGTTGAGGCGGCCGAGCGGGACCGCGATTAATGGGAGATTTTTATGCAGGGTTAAACCGATTTGAATTTGAAAACTTGGGAAAAACAAACGAAACCCTAATAACCGGGTATACTAGGGCCTTGGAACGGGCCAAGACTTAAGAGGCCTTGAGTCCGAGCTTTTTATTTTCAGACGAGGAAGCAGGCCAGCTAGATGCACAGCTACTTGCCCAGAGCCGCAGGCTGTGCAGCGGGTGAGCCGCCGGCCTGGCTGCTGGTCCAGGACCGCTTCCCCCGAGATACCTGGGAGTCTGGCTGCCTCCGCCCTGGTTTTCTGCTTCATTTCTAGTCGTTAATTGTACGCTCTTGGGGATTGACTGGTCGCAGTTCCTTTCGCACTTAAAATTGCACAAAATTACTAAACCTCTTATAGCTTCAGTTAAATTAGTTTAAATTGTTCACAAAACCCACATATAAGGGTATGAAGAATTAAATGACTATATGTTGTGTGAGTATATTATAGGAGGGTGGTGATTAAACAGTAAATTAAATCGTATGGGAAGGGAAATAAAAGTTGCAGCCCTTTCCCTAGCCAGGTAGCCATTTACTCGTTCAAAAACAAATGTGTGTGTGTGTGTTTTTAAAAGATTTTTAAAATTTTTGTTGGAGAGAGAGATCGCACAAGCAGGGGAGAGGGGCAGAGGGAGAGGGAGAAGCAGGCTCCTTGGTTAGCAGGGAGCCCAAATAGGGACAGGATCCCAGGACTCTGGGATCATGACCTAAGCCAAAGGCAAATGCTTAATCAATTGAGCCACCCAGGCGCCCCCAAGCAAATGTTTGAGTGTCTACTGTGTGCCAGGTGCTGGAGATACAGTATTAGATAAAACAGAAGGTGTTCCCTGCTCGCGCAGAGCTAGTTGTCATTCATTCATTCATGCAATAAATGAGGAAATTAGAGAACATTTTGTATCAACCCAGCAGGAAGAACTTTCTAATTATTAGATTTGTTCAGAAGTAGAATGAAACTGCCTTAGGAGATACTAACCGTAACTAAATGTGACTTTCATCTGGGTTAGTTGGTTTCTCAATTTTGCTTCGAACTAATTTTGTATTAAATAATACGACAAATATAAATTTGACATTAAGATGCTTATGATTTAGGGAAAATGAAACATGTTTATAAATAATTTTGTTGGGCAAAATATGGTAGGTTCTCAGCAGAAGTGTTGTGAGGTGGAAGGAAGGAGAGGTCTCATTTGAACTGGAGGGGATCAGTGTTAGTTTCTTGCAGGAGACAGGATTTTTAATGGGCCTTGAAAGAGAGGTAGGATTTTTTTTTTAATAGACATTTTTTAGAATAGTTTTGGATTTACAGAAAAATTGAGGTGAAAGTCCAGAGTATTCCTATATACTCTTTGTTTAGTTTCCCCTATTACTGACTAGTTGTTGTCTGGCCCTTTTCATAAAACACAAGTAAATGGAAAGACATTATGTGTCCATGGATTGGACGACTTACTATTCTTAAGATGTCCGTACTACTGAAAGGTGTATGTGACTGTTGGTGCTAACTTCTCTCAGCCAGAATTTCCTAAAATGTAAAATTATGTAAATACTCTCTTTTCCTTTTCACATTGGTTGTTCAAAACCCAGCTAAAAATGAAGTCTAGTGCTCAGTTGCTTATGTTCTCTTTTGAGCATTCTACACACTAATCTATATGTTTAAATATATTTATACACCATTCTCATTTCCATTTCCTTTTTTTATAGATTTTATTTATTTGATAGAGAGTGCAACACACAGAGCATGAGTGGAGGAGGGGCAGAGGCAATGGGAGAGGGAGAGAATCTCTAAGCAGACTCCTTCCTGAGTGTGCAGAGCCCCACATGGGACTCAATCCAAGGACCCTGAGATCATGACCTGAGCTGAAATCAAACATTGGGCACTTAACCGACTGAACCACCCAGGAGCCCCCATTAATCCTCTTGATAGCCTTATGGGGTAGGAAGTGTAATCCACATTTTACAGATGAAGAGCTGCAGTGTGGAGAAGTTATGTGATTTGCCTGAAAGCAGATCATTTCCAGTTAGTAGGTAGCAGAGCCAAGGATTCAAGAGCCTCGCTTGAGATCACACATTAAAACAGTACGCCATATTGGTACTTCATGATGTGATTTAATTCTTACAGAAGTGTTATGAAAGTAGGACTGTTACTTGCATTTTACAAATGAGACAGCCGAGGTTTAGAGAGGTAAAAATGACTTTCCTGAGTGCACATAAGTAGTAAGTGAAGGGACCAGGATTTGAATCTAGGTACTCCAACCACAGTATTTGTGCTCTTAATTATTATGTTACACTGCTCTGAAGATGACTACACAGTCTTTTAAAGAATAACCTTTAATACCACATACTTTAGTCTTTTAAAAATCTAAAAACTCTTGGCCCCGTTTATTCTAGGTTTTGATTTAATGTTTGAGAATTTCTGTACCCCTCAAAGCCATGCTGGGTAGATTGCCAAGCCAGATAAACATTGTGCATTCCTGAGTTTGTCTCAATTCTCAGTCCATAAAGGCTTCCTAGGGCTTCCTTTCTTTCTTTAAGGACTCACTTTAGTGCTGCCCTCTTTTTCTCTCCATGTACATAGAAATTTATTATCAATATAGCCTCACCTTAGTGATTTCTGTGCCTTAAGAAAATGAAAAATAGTTGCTTCTTACAAAAATGTAAGAGAACCGTGTTTAATAATTAGAACTCTTCTGATTTTTTTTAATTTTGCTATTGTAAAAGATGTTACCACTGCGAGAAGATACCATAAAAGTAAAGGTGTTTTTTCTAGCCCTATAAGCAGTGCAGGTTACTTTAACTAAAAGTTGAATGTGTTTTTCCTTTTGGAAAATAATTGGGATGTAGTAACTTCTGGGACCTTTTTCAGTAACTATCAAGGTGTCTCAAAAAGGTTAATTTTTGCTTCATAACAAAGGATTAGTTCTGTTTTCTTTGATTTTAGCTGCCTGGCATTAATTTTGGTTTCTATAGCAGCAAGAGTAAGCTACTGGTAATGGAATAGGTAGAATTGCTGCAGATTTCACAACTTTGGCATAAGAAATTTTTTTAATAGCTCCAGTGTTGAACACCTGTGCTTCTTACACAACAGAATTTGTTAATTTAAAAATGATACACATCATTTTTAAGCATTTTTGGATCTATTTAAAAGCTTTGAAGAGATTCAGGCATATTTTATATAAATATTTAATATGTGCATTAAATATATAATGTTTATACTATATACTTATGTAATATATGTTGTATAATATATACTTCTGTAATCCATGTTATAATATGATGTATAGTTATTTTTCATGTATATTACATATCGATACATACTACATTACAATACATATCAATTACATAAATATATACTTATAGATAATATAATACATAAAATACATAATATATTGAGGTATAATTGATGTATAATGAATTGCAGTGTATGATATGATGTTTTGATACATTTATGCACTTGTGATACCATCACCACTAATCAATATAGTGAACATACCCATCATCCCCAAAAGCTTCTTCCTGCCTGTTTGTATTTTTCCCTTCGGTCCCCATTAGTCCTTCATCATAACCATGATTCTGTTTTCTGTCACTGTAGATTAGTTTGCATTTTCTGGAGTTTTATCTGGAGTTTTATGAAGAATATATTCTTGATAAAAGTCATTTACCAGATACATGTTTTGTAAATATATTTTTTTTTTGATCTGTGGCTTCTACTTGTATTTTCCTAACAGTGTCTTTTGAAGGGGAGAACTTTCTTAACTTTGATTAAGTCCAGCTTATCAACTTCATTCTTTTATGGATTGTGGTTTTAGTGTCACATGTAAACATTTTTTGCCTGACCCAAGGGCGCAAAGATATCCTATTTTCTTCTAAAACATTTACTATAGTTTTATGTTTTACTTGTAGATCTGTGATCCATTCTGAGTTAACTTTTGTATATGGTGTGAGGTAGGGATCCAGGTTTTCTTTCTTTTTAACTTATGGGAATCTAATTGTTCCAACACCCTTTCTTGAAAAGACTATCCTTTCTCCATTCAGTTACTTTGACAGCTTTGTCAAAAATCATTTAACCATAAATGTAAAGTTTATTTCTTTATTTAATTCTAATGATATATATGTAAACCCTTAAGCCAGTGCTACAGTCTCTTGTTTGCTGAGACTTTATGGTAAGTTTTGAAATTAGGTAGTGAAAGTGAAATTTTGCTCTTCTTTTTCAAAATTTTTCAAAATTGTTTTGACTGTTCTTGGTCCTTTGAATTTTCACATAAAATTTAGGGTCAGCTTGACAAGTTCTTCAAAAACAAACAAAAAAACTAGCAGGATTTGTGATAGGGTTTGTGTTTATTGAATCTCTAGATCAATGCGGGAAGAATTGCATTTATGAATACTGAGTTTCCAATCCAAGAACATGGAATGTCTTTATATATATACACACATATATATATATGTGTGTGTGTGTATATATATATATCTTCTTAACGTCTATATATATATGTATATATATCTACCGTACATCTTTCAACAGTGATTGGCTGTTTTCAAAACATAAGTCTTGCGTTTATTTTGTTAAGTTTATTTAAAGTATTTTATTTTTTTATACTATTGTGATTGCAGTTTTCTTAATTTCATTTAGAAAGTGTTTTAATTGAAGTACAATTAATATACAGTGTTATATTAGTTTTAGATGTACAACATACTGATAAGACAATTCTGTACATTCCTCAATACTCACCATGATAAGCGTAGTCACCATTTGGCACTGTACGGTGTTTAGTATTATTGACTATATTACCTATGCTTTACTTTTCATCTCCCTGACATTTATTTTATAACTGGAAATTTGTACCTCTTATTCTGCTTTATCTCTTTCACCCCGCCCACCTCCCCTCTGGCAACTCCTAGTTTGTTTTCTATATTCCAGAATCTGTTCTGTTTTTGTTTGTTTGTTTGTTTGTTTTGTTTCTTATATTCTGCATATAAGTAAAATCATATGGTATTTGTGTTTTTCTGTCTGACTTATTTCATTTAGCCTAATGCCTGCTAGATATATCATTTGCAAATATCTTCTCCCATTCAGTAGGTTGCCTTTTTGTTTTGTTGATGGTTTCCTTTGCTGTGCAAAACATTTTATTTGTTGTAATCCCAATAGTTTTGGTTTGGTTTGGTTTCCCTTGCCTTAAGGAGCCATATACCTAAATATGTTGCTAAGGCCTGAGAGATTATTGTCGGTGTTTCTTTTAGGAGTTTTGTAGTTTTAAGGTCTCACAATATAATTCATTTTGAGTTTATTTTTGTGTATGGGATAAGAAAGTGGTCCAGTTTCATTCTTCTGCATGTGGTTTTCCAGTTTTCCCAGCACATTTATTGAAAATGCTGTCTTTTCTCCATTATACACGTTCTTGCTTCCTTCAGTGTAGATTAATTTGGCCTTATAAGCATGGGTTTATTTCTGGACTCTCTATTCTATTCCATTGATCTATGTGTCTAATTTTGTACCAGTACCATACTGTTTTGGTGACTTTTGCTTTGTAGTGTATCTTGAAATCTGGTGTTGAGATACCTCCAGCTTTGTTCTTTTTCCTCAAGATTGGTTATTTGAGATTTTTCATATTTCCATATAAATTTTAGAATTATTTGTTCTACTTCAGTGAAGAATGCTATTCGTATTTTGATAGGAACTGCACTGAATCTGTAGATTGCTTGGGTTAGTATGGCTATTTTAACAATATTAATTTTTCCAATCCATGAGAATGGTATATCTTTCCATTTGTGTCATCTTCAGTTTCATCAACAATGTCTTATAGTTTGCAGAGTATAGGTCTTTCACCTCTTTGGTTAAATTTCTAGGTATTTTGGTTTGTTTGCTTTTTGCAGTTGTAAATGGCTTGTTTTATTCATTCCTCTACTACTTTGTTATTAAAGTATAGAAGTGAAAAATTTTCTGTGTATTAATTTTGTATCTTGCAACTTTACTGTATCACTTATCAGTTCTATTTTTTTTTTTGGTGGAAACTTTAGGGTTTTTTATGTGTAGTATCATGCCATCTGTGAATAGTGAGGGATTTACTTCTTCTTCACCAATTTGGATGCCTTTTATTTCTATTTCTTGTCTGATTGCTGCAGTTAGGACTTCCAGGACTGTGTTGAATGAAAGTATTGAGAGTGGATTGCTTTGTTTTGTTCCTGACCTTCACATTTCTTCTTGACAGTTTGCTTTGTATTCCACCTTTGAGTATGATGACAGCTGTGGGTTTTTCATTTATGGCCTTTATTATGTTGAGATGTGCTCCCTTTGAACTCATTTTGTTGAGAGTTTTTATCATGAGTGGATAGTGTATTTGCCAGATTTTTTTTGATCTATCAAGATGATTATACTCTTTTTATTCTTTCTTTTGTTAATAGGATGTATCACACTGATTGATTTGCCAATATTGGACTACCCTTGCATCCCTGGAATAAATCTGACTTGATCATGGTGAATGACTTTTTTAATGTATTGTTGAATTTGGTTTGCTAAGATTTTGTTGGGTATTTTTGCATTTATGTTCATCAGAGACATCGGTCTATAGTTTTATTTTTTGGTAGTGTATGTCTAGGTCTGGTATCAGGGTAATGCAGGCCTTGTGGAGTAAATTTGGAAGTTTTCCTTTCTCTTTTATTTTTTGGAATAGTTTGAGAAGAACAAGTGTTAATTCTTTTTTATGTATCTATGTATTTATATTTAGAAAGGTTTTTTAAGTTTTTATTTTAATTCCAGTTAACATACAGTGTTATACTACTTTCAGGTATACAATATTGTGATTCAACAATTCCATACATCACCCAGTCCTCATCATGACATGTGTACTCCTTAATTTCCATCACCTTTTTAACCCATCCCCCATCCCTTTCTCTCTGGTAACTATTGGTTTGTTCTCTAGAAATGGGTTTAATTTTTCTAGTTTTTTTTTTTAATGGAGTAAGGTGCTAATTTGAGATCTTTTTAAATTTAGTCTTTTAAAGCTATGAAATTCCCTCATACTGCTTTAGCTATCTCATAAATTTTGATGTATTTTATTTTTGTTTTCATTCAGCTCAAAATGTGTAATTTCCATTGTGATTGGTTTTTTTAAAAAATATTTATTTATTTTTTAAAAATACTTTATTTATTTAACAGAGAGAGAGAGTAAGGAGAGAGGCAGGCAGAGAGAGAGGAGGAAGCAGGCTCCCTGCTAAGCAGGGAGCCCAACACAGGGCTCTATCCCAGGACCCTGAGATCATGACCTGAGCCGAAGGCAGAGGCTTTAACCCACTGAGCCACCCAGGTGCCCCAGGATTTTATTTATTTGACAGAGAGAGATACATCGAGAGGGAACACCAGCAGGGGGAGTGGGAGAGGGTGAAGTCGGCTTTCCCGCAGAGCAGGGAACCCGATGCAGGGCTCAATCCCAGGACCCTGGGATCATGACCTGAGCCGAAGGCAGACACAACGACAGAGCCACCCAGGCACCCCCATTGTGATTAGTTTTTTGACTCATGTATTTCTTGTGTGCGTTTGATGTCTTTATGTGAAGAAATTTGTTTTTACTTATATTGATTTCTAATTTAATTCTATTGTGGTTAGAGGACATTATATGACTTTTGTTTCATGTATTTTGGGTCTCTGTTAGATGGAAATGCACTTATAGTTGTTATATATCCCTAATATATGGGCTCTTTCATCATTGCAAAGCATCTCTCCTTGTCTCTAGTGATGTTTCTTGTCTATTTTGTTTTTTATTAATATAGCCACTCCAACTGTTTTATGGTTACTGTTTGCATGGTATATCCTTTTTCTACTTTATGATTTTCATTCTGTTTATATCTTTGAATCTAACATAGCATATAGTGGATTTTGCTTTGACTGGAATATTTTATCTGTCCACTGTTGATGTAATTATTTAATATAGCTGGATTTATGCCTACTATTTAAGTTTTTTAAGAGATATAATCATATAACACAAAAATAACCTTTTTAAAGAGAATTAAAATGAATTTTTAAAGTGAATTAGAATGAATTTTAAACTCAGTGACTTTTAGCATATTTGCTATGCTGCGCAACCATCACCATCATTAAATCTACCATTTTGTTATTTGTTCTTTTTTTTTTAAGATTTTATTTTTTTATTTGACAGAGAGAGAGCGATCACAAGTAGGCAGAGAGGCAGGCAGAGGGAGAGGGGGAAGCAGGCTCCCCGATGAGTAGGGAGCCCAATGCGGGACTCGATCCCAGGACCCTGAGATCATGACCCGAGCCGAAGGCAGAGGCTTAACCCACTCCACCCAGGCACCCGTTATTTGTTCTTTATATGTATTTGTTGTTGTTTCTGTTACTTTTTCACTACCATTTTTGTGATATATAAATATATTTTAGTTTACCACTTTAATTTCTCCATTAATTTTTTTCCTTTTTTATTTTTTTTTAGTGCTCTCTCTTGGGATTATAATATGCTTCTTATTATTTCAGATTAGTACTTCTTCTTGGCACTATAAAATGGATTCTCCCACTGAGGGATATTAGAAGTTAAATATGAGATGTTTGTTATAACCAAAGTAATTTCTTTTGTTACTAGAAGCCTACTGTTAATATTGTCAGTATATCTTTTTTTTTTTTAAGATTTTACTTATTTGACAAAGAGAGACACAGCAAAAGAGGGAACACAAGCAGGAGGAGTGGGAGAGTGAGAAGCAGGCTTCCCACTGAGGTGTTCGATCCCAGGACCTGAGCCGAAGGCAGATACTTAATGACTGAGCCACCCAGGCATCCCTATTGTCAGCATATCTTATCACTAATGTTATAGGAACATAATTCATTGACCAACTACTTAGTAAACACCCACCATGCTAAGTGTTAAGGGAATATAGTAAGGAGATGAATTAATATTTCAAACAAGTAGAGGGAATCTTCTAATGATATTATTTAGGGTAAGATAATTGTGGGATAATATTTGCCTGAGAAGGTTTTCTAGATTGAGATATGAAGTTTGCATTTGCAGAGATAAGAGGGAGTATTTTAATGAGAAACCTGAGAGAATTTTGGAAGTGTTTAGAATAAGGGTCATATATATAAGCGATGGCAATGGAAATAAAAAAAGGAATTAATCAAAATACCACAGGCTTCTTGTCTAAAATGGCAGATTGACCCCATTTGTTTATCTTTTCTTCTTCTCTATACATTTGAAATGATAGTAAAGATTTTTTCAATTAGCAAACTACAAACAAAGAAGGAGTAAAATAGCAAGTAAGAAATTTAAATGAGTATGAGGAAACTGAAAGAGAGGAATGGTAATCAATTTGGTTCTAAAAGAAAGTTATCTAAGTGCCTACAGAGGGAGAAATTAATGAGAAGAGTTTTGCCTCATGGACAAGAGGCTGAATACTGTACTTGGAAGCACCAGGTATTGGTGCACCTCAAGAGCAGGGTGTGGAAAGAGAAAAGATTGTCAAAAGTTCATATGCAAATCTATTAGAACTTCCTTGGGTTCTTTTCTCTATCCTGGACATTCAGGAGAATTCACCTTCCAGCTCTTCTATGGAGAAGGCTGAAAGTTTGTTTCTGGAGACATTCATCTGGGAAGGTGGATTTGGGAATACCAGACACATCTCTTACCTTATAGGAGATGTCTTGTGTAACCATCCAAAATAAACTAATAGCCTCCAGCACTTATTCCCCATGTACTCTGACTTATTTTTTTCCATGGCACACATTGCTACCTTCCATCACTCTCTCCTTATCACCCATATTTCTCTTTTTTTTTTTAATTGCTGGAATCATCTCACTAGAATGGAAGCTTCATGAGGGTGGAGATTTGTTTGTTTTCACTGTTGTGTCCATAGTCCCTATAATATCATATGCATAAATATTTTTTATTAATAAATACATAAGTAAGAGCAGACAATTAAGGATCACTAGATATTTGGGGAAAACTTCCAACATGAAAACTAGATTAAACAATCAAAAAAAGAGACATGTAGAAAACTGAGACAATGTGGACAACAGAAGAGAACTTTTGAAAAGTGTAATGAGTTACCTCAGAGTGATGAGAAATACTGAATTCATAAAACAAAGGGATGCCATGAAGAAGAATTATCGAAGAGTGAGTTCCTAGGAACAAAATATACATATGTACATGTGGTAGTTTAAAATTTTAAAAATAAAACTCTTGGCTTCTTGTTTCTAGTCTAGCATGTAAAGAGCATGGAACTACTAACTCCATCCTAACAAGTAAAAAGCTAAACAAACTGAAAAATCAACAGCTCAAGGTGTGAGGTCACAGGGCAAACTTCTATACCCAAAATTGTAGAGACAGAGGGATTGCTATGAAGAATCAGTTACTGGAGCAGAAATCAATAAGCAGGAACCTCTGCAGGTACCAGTACTGGGAGGGGGTGGGAAAACCTAAAGTAAAATTGAAGAATTGCTGGAAGCACTGTGTCAGTAAGTGGGGAGACCCACTAATTAGGGGGGACCTGTCTTAGTTTGAGCAGTCATAGCAAAATCCCATCAACTGGGTGGTTTAAACAACAGTTATTCTCTCACAGTTCTGGAGGCTGGAAGTCCTAAGATGAAGGTACCATCCTGGATGGGTTCCGGCAAGAACTTTCATCCTAGCTTGCAGACAGTGGGCCATGTTTTTGCTGTAGCATCTCTTCTTTTAAGGGCACTGATCCCATCATGAAGGCCCCACTGTCTTGACCTCACCTCATCAAAGCCTGATTATCTCCCAAAGGACCCATTTTGAAATACCATCACATGGGGGATTGGAGCTTCATTATATGATTTTGGTGGAACATCATTCGGTCCATAGCAGGCCCCCACACTTTTGTGAGTTTTACCTCTGGGAGCTCTACCAGCTTCTCACAGTGAATAATGAAGAAAAATTCCTTTGTGCTTCTGGTAGGGGGAGAAAAAAAAATTTTTTTTTTTCGAAATATGTGAGAGCATCCTGCTCTTTAAAATTCTGCTCTCAAGATGGGGCACCTGGGTGATTCAGTTGGTTAAACATCTGATTCTTGATTTTGGATCAGGTCACGATCTTAGGGTTGTGAGATCAAGCCCTGCATTGGGCCCTGTGCTGAACATGAAGCCTGCTTAAGACTCTCTCTCTCTCTCTAAAAAAAAAAAAAAAAAAAAAAAAAAAAAAAAAATTAAAAACTGAAAAAAAAGTCTGCCCTCATGAGAAGCTACTTTACCAGAACCTAACCCTGTTGGTATTTTCTCATAGACTAATCAACATGGGCAAAGGGAAATACCCAGCTTTAGCGCCCTCCAGACATCCTCTCCCACCCAAGAAAGGGAAAAATCTGAGAAACACTGGTGAAATTCACAGCTCTGTGGTGCAGGCTCCTAAAAAGACTGAGACCTAATAATAGGACTATAGAATCCTCTTGCCCTTATACCTTACTACCACCATGTCACCAAAGGCCTATGTACCAGTTTCTTTTACCAAGTAGGTCATGTTAGGCTTTCAACAAAAAAAAACTATAAGGCATACTAAGACGGAGAAAACATAATTTGAAGAGACAGCATTCGAGTCAGGCCAAGATATAGCAGGGATGTTGGAATTATCAGACTAGGAATTTTAAACAACTGTAATTGCTGTGTGGGAGGCTGTAATGGAAAAAGTAGACAATATAACAAGAACAGATGGGTAGTGTAAGCAGAGAGATGGAAATTGTAAGAAAGAATAAAAGAGAATCAAAAAAGAAGTGTTAGAAATAAAAGAAATGTAACAGGAAGAATGCATCTGATGGACTCATTAGTAGAATTGACACAGCTGAGGAAAGAATCTTGAGGATATCCTAATAGAAACTTCCAAAACTGAAAAGGAAAGAGAAAAAAGGCTGAAAAAAACTGAGCAAAATATCCAGGAACTATGGGACAATTACAAGTGTAACATATGTGTAATGTGAATACCAAAAGAGAAGAAAGAGAAAGAAACAGAAGAAGAACTTGAAGCAGTAACTAATAATTTCCATTTCCCCAAATTAATGCCAGACACCAAACCACAGATCCAGGAATCTCAGGGAACACCAAGGATGATAAATGACAAAACAACAACAACAACTAAACAAAACAAAAAACCCTAGGCATATCATACTCAAACTACAGAAAATCAAAGATAAAATATCTTGAAAGGAGCCACCTCATCTATAAGAGGAGCTAAGATACAAAGTACATTATACCAGAGCTTGCTGGTGCTATCAATCTGTGCCATGTGAGGACACAATAAAAAGGTGGCCAACTGTCTGCAAGCTAGGACAAAAGTTCTCACCAGAACCTATCTGGGATGGCACCCTGATCTTGGATGTAATTGCATGTAAACCATGCAAGCAAGAGAGTGGAATGAAATACTTAAGTCATTGAGAGAATAAAATCACTGACCTGGAATTCTCTGTCCTACTGTGTCCTCCTTCAAAAGTAAAGGAGAAATAAAGATTTTCTCAGATAAGCAGAAATTGAGAGATTTGATTGCCGGTTGATCTGTTTTGCAAGAAATGTTAAGAAATTCTTGAGAGTTATATGTTAGTTAACTATATGTTAACTAACTGGAATATGAACAAAAACTTAAAAAATAGAAGTAAAACAAAAACACATTGTACAACCTAAAAAAAATTTCTTGAGAGAAGGGACATGATAGCGTCAGAAACTCAGATCTATATGAAGAAAGGGAAAACAATAGAGAAGGAATAAATGAAAGTAAAATAAAAACTTATATGTTATTCCTTGTTCATCTAACAGATAAAAGCTTGTTCAAAATAATAGTACCAACAATGTATTTGATGGTTACAGCTTATGTAAAAGTGAAAAGGCTGACAGCAATGACATAAGGGATAGGATAGAGGACTTAAGAATATTTTTTATCATAAGATACTTGTACTATTTATGAAGTGGTATACTGTTATTGGAAAATAAACCTGGATTGGATGTAAATTTATATTGCATACTCTAGGGCAACAAGTAAAAAAGAAAGTTTAAGAAAAAAGTTTAGAGCTGGTTAGGAAAAATCACCTGGAAAATGAACAAAAACAACAACAACAACAGTAGAAGACCAAGATCAACCTATGAGATCTAATACCCAACTAATATCAGTTGCAAGAAAAAAAAAGAATATTAGGAATATTAAATAAGTATTACAAAATAGTTTTCTAGAATTGAGGAACACGAGTGTCCAGATTAAAAGATCTTGCTGAGTACTTAGCACAATGCAGGTAAAAAGATCTACCCAAAGACACATTGTTGTGAAATTTCAGAATGCTAGAGATTAGGAAAGATGCTAAATATTAAGGTATTTAAAAAGGTTCTGGATAAAACAAATGAAAAATAAATCACTTACACAGTAGGAGTAGGAATCAGCATGAAATGTCCACAGCTACATTGGTTGTCTAGAAAACAGTAGAGTAATATTTATAAAGTTCTGAAAGAAAACATATCTAATAGGATACGTAGGTACAAACATATATACACATATATACATTTATTTATAAATATCAATCAAATATGAAGATAGGATAAAGATTTTCAGACATGCAAGGACTCAAAGTACGTCTGTGTCTTTGTATTATTTATTTGCTGTGCATATTCTTTTTAAGGGAACTACTAAAGAATGTTTCAGTGAAACAAAAGAATAAATCAAGGAAAGGGAAACATGGCTCTAACAGAGGAAAGAGGTGATAGGAAGTCCCAGGATGACAGTAATGAATCAGAGAAATATCTAGTTTATGTCTGTGGGAATGAGAAGGGATCTCTTGGGAGAAAAGTAACCGAGGGATATTTGTGTTGGAACATTTGAAAAAAGTATCAAAAGTCTTCTGAAAATAGGTTATTGTTTTGTTTTGGTTGAAAGATTGACTAAAGTATATAATGATGATAATATGTTTGTATTTTAATATGTATTATGTCATTTGATTTTCTTAGTGACTCGATATTGGCAAGCCAGTATTTTTCATCTCGTTATGTGTAATTATGTGTGTGAAAAGAGGCTTAAAGACATTGATTAAAATATTAGAGTTAAGACTAGAACCCTGGTCTAACTCCTGTTGTATTTTTTCTACTATACTATGGATCTTCTACCAAAAGGTCTGAATGAATGCCTTATATTTGGCATATATTCCACATACACTCCACATCCTCACTCAATCATAAAAGCCATAAGCACTGATTTTGTCTGTTGCACTTCTACCCCTCCCCTCCAGACACACCACCAATATTCTAACATAGTTTTTCTTGTTGCTAGCATATTTTTACTTCTTTACCTTTCACCAGACGTTAAACTAAACTCAGTTACAGGAAACTTCATTCTGCTTCTAGAATTTGTCTTTATATTTGATCCCCCTGGCTTTTGAATTGCATCTTTCTCTTTTATTTTTTTCTTTTAAATGTGTTGGGAAATTTATTTTTATTCATTTAACTATGTATGCAGTTTTTTTCTCTTTTATTCCTGACTAGGTTCTCCTGCAACTCATGGAACTCAACCCCATGTACTTCTTTTAGCTTAAAACAACTTTGCATTTAATTGGCCTTATTTTAGACAAGAATAAGCATTTGGCAACTATTTCCAGAGTTCTTCAGGGAAGATCCTTAAATATATGGAGTACCAGGTACATACTTTCCCAATGGCCATTTGCTTTTTGCCATTTTGCCACCAACTCAAGTCACTACATCCCTTCAAAATGTTTCTTGATAGCCAACAAGATATTTTGTAAGCATGTAATTCTATTTATATATTTATTATGAACTATGACATATGTCCTCAGGGTAAAGACCCAGAAGGTCATTTAATCCACTTCTGATTACATATCATTCCATTTATTCAAGGTGATAGTAAATTGGTAATAAGAAAAGCTCTGACCAAGAACACAGCCTCTGTGAAATGTAAGTTTATTCATTACCACTTAAGAATTTAAGAGGTTCTTCTGCCTCCACGGGTTACTTTGCCACTTGTACACTAACCACAGATCTGTGTTCATAGCATAGTCTTTGAAAGAATTGTTTAGTGCCTAACATATACACATTTATTTGTCCCCACCCATTGCCCAACAAATCATCTGTCAGATGATGGTGGAATACTTTGGCTTCCTTACATCTTACAGTGAAAGTGATTGGTTCATCTACACAGCTGCCACATATATTTACTTATAAAATCCCCCACATTTTTTTTTTTACTCTTCAGCCCTTTGGTCAACCTGATACAGAGAACTAGAGTTCATTATAGATGTGCTGAGCTCTTGTTGATGCCTCAGCCAGCTGCATGTCAGATATAGTAAAAGGGTAGGTATGACCCAGAAGAGGAGTTCATGTGACTTCAGTCTATTCCCAAGAATCTGATCCCAGAATACTCAGTCTCACCAGGTAAACTCAGCAAACCCTGCCTTGTTTGCTAGGAAGAAAGACTATACTATGACATTGTGAGGGTTGGTGCCTTTTAAGCTAGATTTATCCATGTCTACACCAGGTATTTCTAACTCATAAAGACACATGGCAAAAACCTTCCACTACTAATGGCAATCATCCAGGACTTACCTTATTTGTTCCCAGCTTGCCATAACCTTTATTTTGCTTCTGATTTCTGGACTACTGTTTGTATTTAGCAAAAATGTCAGGCACTATGCTAGGCATTGGGAATGCAAAGATGAATAAAACATGGTCCCTCTCGTTGAGGAGCCTCCATTGAGAAGTTTCTTCGTTGAAAATACAACTATGTAAACAAATTTAACTATATTAACGAATAATTTAACAGATATGCTTGGGCTACTATAAGTCCACAGAAGAGGAAAGTCCTGATTGCCTGTGGAGAACAGGGAAAGTTTTTTGGAGGAAGTAACACACAAACTGATAATTTTTAAAAATAACTAGGAATTGACAAGAAAGTGAGGGAAATTTTAGTCAGAATATATAAAGAAATGAGGTGTGAAAAAGCCTATCTTGTTTAGGACTACAGGTTCTTCAGAATAGCTAGAGCACATATAATACGTTAAGGAATGGTAGGACATGAGGCTGAAAAGGAAAGAATTTGTACACCTTGAGTAGGCCATGGTGAATCATTAAAGGATTTTAATTGGGGAGTAATATGATATTTGTGGTTATGCAAGATAATTCCATGTTATTGCAAATTATTTATAATTGGAAAAGTTTGGGACCAGATCAGATGTCCAGTGTAAACTACCACAGATAATTGAAGGGTAGCAGAATATGCCTATTTGACATAATGATTATCTTGAGCTGATTATTTTAAGAAATACAGACGTAGGAGAAGCTCTGAAAACAGACTAGATGTGACCCTTTTGTAAGGTACATTTACACTTTTGAAGAAAGTCTCCATTTTTAAATATCTTCCTCTCTCTATCAGGAAGAGAAGGATGACTCTAAATCACAAGAAACTTAAAGATGGCACTGACTTAAATCCACATGACAAACTTTATTCTTGTTTACTATGTTTTTCCTGGTACCTTCCCAACACTGGCCTCTCCCACAACATCTTTCTTTTGTCTTTACCTGAAGACGGTATCGAAGGTTATGGCTTAGGCTCTCTCAAGGAATTAACTCATTTTTTCTGTTTATCTTCCATGTATATGTGAGTTATACATGTTAAAAAAATGGTTTTTCTCTTGTTAATTTGTCTTTTATTATAGGGGATCTCAGCCAAGAATTCATAAGGGTAAAAGGAAAATTACCTTCCTTTCCTGCATAAGGGTCAAATAGAGGGTGGCATATCCAAACAATAGAACATTATGTAACTTTTATATATTTCTTAAAAATATGTAAGGAAATAGCTTATGAGAGATATTAAATGAAAACACTGGAGTATAAGTCCTAAATATATAGAGAGATATACCATATTCATAAATGGAAAGACAGTTTCATAAAGAATTTTGTTTTTTTCCAAATTGTTTTATAGATAAATGCACTTCTAATTTTAAAGATCCTCTAGCAGTTTTTTAAAGCAATTGACATGATGATTTTAAAATTTATGGGGTGGGAGAGGTATTGCCCCTGGGTGGCTCAGTCGGTTAAGCATTTTGGCTCAGGTCATGATCTCAGGGTCATGAAATCGAGCCCCATGTCAGGCTCTGCAGTCAGTGTAGAGTTTGATTGCAATGCTCTCTCTCCTCTGTCCCTCCGCAACTTGTGATATTTCTCTCTCTCTCTCTAAATGAATAAATAAAGTCTTTTAAAAAATAAATAAAGCAAAATTTATAGGAAAGAAAAAAGACCCAAGAACATAAATACCACTACTGAAAAAGAAGAGTCAGATATTGGTACTTCCCATATAGAAATCAAGACTTTTTATAAAACTATAAAAATTGAAAACAGCATGACGTTGACTTGGGAATAATCAAACTGCACAATGGAATAGGATAGAGAACCCAGAAGCAGACCTATGAATATATGAAAACCATGTGCCATTAAGGTGGTGTTGCAAATAACCAGAGGAGAAAATACCTGTTTCACAGAAATGGAAATATAGCTTAAGAGTGTCAGTGTCAATAATCAGAAATATATATATATACACACACATATAAATATAATCAGAAATACAATAATTGGAAACATGCCAAATTTAGACTACAGTGAAACTCATTTTACTGCTACTAGATTTACAGTAATTAATTTTTACCTTTCCTCCCACCCACCTCAGACACCTGTACTTTAAACTTTAGCACACTGATCTTTTTGAAATTCTCTTATTATATCATTTTCTTTTATTATTTGGTTGCCAATGTGTACAGTACTTTGTATTCTTTGTTTTTAATTATATGTATTATTTGTATTATATGTATACATTATATGTATTATTTGTTTCAGGGGTACAGGTCTGTGATTCCTCAGTCTTAACACAATTCACAGCACTCACCATAGCACATACCCTCCCTAGTGCCTATCACCTGGCCATCCCCTCCCTCTCACTGCCCCCCCTCCATCCAGCAACCTTAGTTTGTTTCCTGAGACCAAGAGTCCCTTAAGGTTTTCTACCTCTCTGGTTTTGTCTTGTTTCATTTTTCTCTCCCTTCCCCTATGATTCTCTGTCTTGTTTCTCAAATCCCTCAAATTAGTGAGATCATATGACGATTGTCCCTCTCTAACTTAGTTCGCTTAGTATAATACCCTCTAGTTCCATCCATGTCATTGCAAATGGTAGGATTTCAGGGTTTTTGATGGCTGCATAATATTCCTCTGTGTGTGTGTGTGTGTGTGTGTGTGTGTGTGTGTACACATACATACATACCACATCTTCTTTATCCATTCATCTGTTGATGGACATCTAGCCTCTTTCCATAGTTTGGCTATCATGGACATTGTTGCTATAAACGTTGGGGTGCAGGTGCCCCTTCGGATGACTACATTTGTATCTTTGTGGTAAACACCCATCAGTGCAATTGCTGGGTCATAGGGTAGCTCTGTTTTTACTTTTTTGAAGAACCTCATACTGTTTTCCAGAGTGGCTGCACCAGCTTGCATCCCCACCAATAGTGTAGGAGGGTTCCCCTTTGTCATTCTTGCCACATCCTTGCCAACACCTGTCATTTCCTGACTTGTTAATTTTAGCCAATATGACTGGTATGAGTTGTATCTCACTGTGGTTTTGATTTGTATTTCCCTGATGCTGAGTGATGTTGAACAATTTTTCATGTGTCTGTTGGCCATTTGGATGTCTTCTTTGCAGAAATGTCTGTTCATGTCTTCTGCCCATTTCTTGATTGGATTATTCTTTGGGTGTTGAGTTTGATAAATTCTTTATAGATTTTGGATACTAGCCCTTTATCTGATGTGTCACTTGCAAATATCTTCTCCCATTCTGTCAGTTGTCTTTTGGTTTTGTTGACTGTTTCCTTTGCTGTGCAAAAGCTTTTTATCTCGGTGAAGTCCCGATAGTTCATTTTTGCCTTTGCTTCCCTTGCATTTGGCAATGTTTCTAGGAAGAAGCTGCTGCAGCTGAGGTCGAAGAAGTGGTTGCCCCAGCTTTCTTTTGATGTCCATTAGCATGGTAAATGGCTTTCCACCCCCTCACTTTAAGTCTGGAATTGTCTTTGGGTCTAAAACGAGTCTCTTGCAGACAGCATATCGATGGGTTTTGTTTTTTTTATCCATTCTGATTCCCTGTTTTTTGATTGGGGCACTTAGCCCATTTACATTCAGGGTAACTATTGAAAGATATGAATTTAGTGCCATTGTATTACCTGTAAGGTGACTGTTACTGTATATTGTCTCTGTTCCTTTCTGGTCTATGTTACTTTTAGGTTCTCTCTTTGGTTAGAGGACCCCTTTCAATATTTCCTGTAGGGCTGGTTTGGTATTTGCAAATTCTTCTCGTTTTTATTTGTCCTCAAAGCTTTTTATTTCTCCTTCTATTTTTTTTCTTTTTAAGATTTTATTTGACAGAGAGAGAGACAGAGAGGGAACCACAAGCAGGGGGAGTGGGAGAGGAAGTAGGCTTCCCACTGAGCAGGAAGCCCAGTGTGGGGTTTGATCCCAGGACCCTGGGATCATGACCTGAGCCAAAGGCAGATGCTTAACAACTGAGCCACCCAGGTGCCCCATCTCTCCTTCTATTTTCAGTGACAGCCTACCTGGGTATAGTGTTCTTGGCTGCATATTTTTCTTGTTTATTGCTCTGAATATGTTACACCAGTCCTTTCTGGCCTGCCAGGTCTCTGTGAATAGGTCTGCTGCCAATTAAATATTTCTAGCATTGTAGGTTACAGACCTCTTGTTCCTGAGCTTCTTCCAGGATTTTCTTTTTGTCTCTGAGACTTGTAAGTTTTACTGTTAGATGACAGGGTGTTGACCTATTTTTATTGATTTTGAGGGGGGTTTTCTGGGCCTCCTGGATTTTGATGCTTGTTTCCTTCCCCAAATTAGGGAAGTTCTCTACTATAATTTGCTCCAGTATTCCTTCTGCCCCTCTCTTTCTTCTTCTGGGATCCCAGTTATTCTAATATTGTTTCATCTTATGGTATCATTTATCTCTACAATTCTCCCCTCATGATCCAGTAGTTATTTCTCTCTCTTTTTCTCAGCTTCTTTGTTCTCCATCATCTTGTCTTCTGTATTACTAATTCTCTCTTCTGTCTCATTTATTCTAGCAGTAAGAGCCTTCATTTTTGATTGAACCTCATTAATAGCCTTTTTGATCTCAACTTAGATTTTAGTTCTTTTATTTCTCCAGAAAGAGATTCTCTAGTATCTTCTATGCTTTTTTCAAGCCTAGCTAGTATCTTTATAATTGTCATTCTGAACTCTAGTTCTGACATCTTACTAATGTCTATATTGATTAGGTCCCTGGCAGTCAGTACTGCCTCTTCTTCTTTTTTTTTTTTTTTTTGAGGGGAGTTTTTCAGTTTTGTCATTTTGTCCAGAGAATAGATGAATGAGAGAACAAAATGCTAAAAGGTTAACAATGACTCCAGAAAAATATACACTAAACAAATCAGAAGAGACCCACAACTGGGAGGGAAACAAAGGAAAGAAAAAAAATATGATCAGGCTGGTGAATAGAACAGAGCTACACATTAGATTTTGGGTGTATTTTGATCTGTTAGAAGAAACTGCCTCCCAAAATTTTAAAGAAAGACATATATATGCAAAAATAAGGGTAAATATGATAAAGGGGTAGAATATGACTGTAAAGATGAAAATTTAAAAATACTTTAAAAAAGGAATTGATAAGTTGGTTGAAAAAAAATTTTAAAAAAAGGGAAAGAATGTGATCAGGCAGGAGACTAGAACAAAGCTATACACTAGATTTAGGGTATATTTTGGTCTGTTAGAAGAAACTGTATTCCAAAATTTTAAAGAAAGAAAAACTTACATATATACAAAAAATAAGGTTAAACACAATGAAGCAGTAGAATGTGACTGTAAAGATGAAAATTAAAAAAGGTTTTTAAAAAAGGTATTGATAAGATGTTGGTTAAAATAAAAAAGTGGAAAAACTCAAAAAAAGAAAAAGAAAAAAATAAAGTTTTAAAAATTTAACTTTGAAAGACTAAAGAACCATGGGAAAAAAGCCGTGAATTCTATGTGCTGTATTCCCTTAGTGCCGGAGTTTTGCCGTTCTCATTGATCTGATTGACCAAACTTGGTCTTGGCTGGATGTTCTTGCTGATCTTCTGGGGGAGGGGCCTCTTCCAGTGATTCTCAAGTGTCTTTGGCCGAGGCAGAATTTCACTGCCTTTGCCAGGGGCCAGGCTAAGTAATCTGCTCAGTTTTGCTCTTGGTAGCTTTTGTGCCCTCAATGATTTCCGTACAGCTTTGGAGGACGAGATTGAAAGTGGCGGCCTCCCAGTCTCTGGCCCAGAGGAGCTGAGAGCTTGGGGCCCCACTCCTCAGTGAGCCCTCAGAGAAAAGCAGTCAATCACTCCTGTCTCCCTGGTCTCCAGCCGCACTCCGAGCTCACCCAGCCTGTGCCTGCGCGTTTCTATCTCTGGCACACAACTCCATTTGGAGTTTCCAAACCCAGCAGATTCCTGCAGCGTGCTCCCACACCACTCCTCCTGGTGGAGGAAGGGGGGTTCTCCCCAGATCTGTCACTTGTGGGGTCCTTGCTCAAAGAGCAGTGGCCTGACTGTGCCAGGGATCACAGTTTATGGTAACCCTGAGCTGAGAGCCCACTCCTCACCTCTTGTCTTGGCAGCTGGCTTTCCCGCTTTGATACCTGGGAGCTCTGCCACACTCAGGCATCCTCAGTGTTTCTGTGACCCTGAAGGTCCTGAGACTATACTGTCCCAGCGAGGGGTCCACCCCCCACTTAGCCACTGGAGCAATGTTCCTCGGTGGAGCAAACTTCTAAAAGTTCTGATTTTGTGCTCCACTGCTCTGTCACTTGCCAGAAGTCAGCTGACAGAGGCTCCCTCCCCCCCGAGGTCTGTCTTCCCATATATCACCTTAGATTCACTTCTCTGCATGTCCTACCTTCCAGAAAGTGGTCACTTTTCTGTTCATGGAATTGCTATTTTTTTTCTTTGATCTCCTGTTGAGTTTGTAGGTGTTCAGAATGATTTGATAACTATGTAGCTGGGACCAGATGAAATTTAGGTCTCTTACTCCTCCACCATCTTGCTCCTCCACTTTGTGTTGTTCTTGCCCAGAATACTCTTCCTTCCTTTAGTACAGCAATTCTTAAAGTATGGTCCCCAGACAGGCATTAACAGCACCAACATAAATACACATATATTGGCCCCACCCCTCAACTATCTTTTCAAGGATGTTTGTGTAGTGAGTAATTTTGTAGGTTAGAGATAGTGTTTTGCTCTAGAGCACAGGGCAGGGCGTTTGATTGCAGCCCATTATAAAAATTAGGGATTCCTAAGCTCAGGGTTCATCTCCTATAATACAACTCACTGTTACCTGGCCTTTTCCCCATAACTGTATGGGAATTGGACTTGGGGTATTCCTGCCAGAGAATGAGGATACTGGGGTGCCTGGGTGGCTCAGTCAGTTAAGCATTTGACTCTTGATTTTGGCTCAGGTCATGATCTCAGTGTTGTGAGATTGAGCCCTATGTTGATCTCTGTACTCAGTGGGGAGTTCACTTGAGATTCTCTCTCCCTCTCCCCATCCCCCCATATTCTCTTTCTCTAAAACAATAAATCTTTTAAAAAGGAGAGAGTGAGATTACTTCTTTTGCTATGAGTAAAAACAAACAAAAGACAAGTAAAAAATCATTCTTTGTCCTCTGATCCAAGAGTCTTATGTCTTTTGTTATATCCATGAAACTGTGGCAGACTAAGTTCTTTTTAGCTTGCAAATACAATAAAACCACAGACCTTTCATAGTTCTTGCTTGACACTAGTCTTCTTTTATGAAGTTAGTGCCCTGAAATGGGAACCATTGCTTTTAGTAATTGTTAATAGAGTAAAATAACAAAAATTCAACTAAGTAAATTTAAAAATCAGATTGGCTTCATTCAGTGAATCATGAATTGGGCAACATCCTGATTAGCAAGGGAAAGGAGCTCCACCAAGCTGTAGAAAAGGGAGGTTTTTAAAGACAGATGGAAAAAAGAAATTATTTGCAAAGAATGCATTGTTTCAGGCAAGGCTGCCTTCCTAAGGGGAAAGGTGGAGTTCATTGGGTGGATTATTTATTTCACTAGTACTAACCAGGTAATTTGGTGCTGACTGTTTAAAGGTTACATACATTCAAGGGGGTTGAAACTGTCGTTAGGTTAGATATTTAAGTTTTGGTTTACTGATGTGGGGTTTAGTACACGTGACTACATATTGGGTGTTCTTTCTCCTTTTTAACAGTAGGAAGCATGGTACTGCATGCAATATGAAGCATGGTATTGAATAAGCTTAATGTATAACAAGACATTTTTCAGTGTCAGATTTTAACTTTCAGATATTCTTTAGAATGTTTCCATTAACCTAGTTTCATTTCTATCTTTAATTTTCATTCATCAAACATTTCTACATTGTCCTGGTTGCTTTTTCTTTTTTTTCAGATTGTGGCACCATTAGAAGCTGGGTGGACCCAGAGACAGACAGATGGCTGAAAATGGCGGAAAAGAAAAAACAAAATGGACAACCACTATTATTATTAGCTCATCTCTTAAGGTAAAGAGGCATTTGGCCATTGATCTTTAATTTAAAAATTAAAAGCAATAGTACAGTATTTTAAAATCTCCTTAGCTTGATTATCCAAAGTTATGTGGATCTGCAAGAACATAAACTAAATGTATTTTAAAGGTAAATTCTAAACTTTACTGCATCTAAATATTTGAAGGTTGGAAATTTTTTATGGTTTTTTTTCCTCTATAAGCCTGTTCTAATAGAGATGTTAAAGGATTTGAGAAACAGTAACAAGCACATTGACATTTTTGAAGAAATAAACCACAGAAACTGATCTGTGTGTACCTTAGTGGCATTAGAGGGAGGCTGTCTCCATACAGTTTGGATGGGGAAGTGATGGGAAGTTGAACGCCTGAAGGCAGCTGGTCAGTCCACAACCATTTTCAGCTCTCAGCCAACAGGATTTCTCCATTGCCCTGGTATTTATCTATGGATACTAGTTGATGTCTAAAGGGAAGGGGCAAGAAATGACTGTTCCACAGTAAAGATGAGAGAGGCAAGAATTAGACTAAAAATAAGATTTTTTAATCCATTCTATCCTCCCACTGCTACTTCAAGCTGCACTTTGCCCTATTGGCTTTCACCATCTAGCTTCATAACACAAACCAGTTTAAGACAGCCGAAAGTCTCATTGATTTTTTTCTTGCTTCTTTTGGTTAGGTTTCTGGAATTCCTGTTTTTCTTTTGATTCTGTAGCTTTTTGAGACTGATTTTGAGGGAGCCAGAAATCCATGCTAATTTGCCAAGAATAACTACTTCATAGTTCATTTATTACGTTTAACCGTCTTGCTTTGTCCTATTTGTTTCTTTTTTATCTCGTTACTTTTTGTATTGATTGGTTTCTCTCTCTCTACCCCTCTCCCTCCCTCTTCCCTCTTTGTCCCTCTCCCCTTTACCCTCCCTCCCCCCTACCCTCTCCTCCTCTTTTATTAGCTTTGCAAATTATATGCTCTATTTCTATTATTTAGTAGTTTCCCTAGAAATTTTAACATGTATACGTATCTCCACAAAATCCACAGTGAATAATTACCTTTATTCTCTTAAGTGATGAAAGACGCTTAGAACACTTTAATTCATCCCTGTGTTATATCCTGTTATCATACTTAGTTTAATTCTATGTTTTATCTTTTCAAAGGTTAGCATTTGTTTAGATATACTCATGTCTTTGCTACTGTTTTTGCTGTCCTTTCCTTCTTTTGGTTCAGACCTCCCATTTTAAATCACTTTCTTTTTATCTGAAAAATATAATTTAGAAATCACCTCAGTGAGGAACTTCTAGAGGTAAAAACTTACTCTCAGTTTTTGTTAATATCAAGATATTTCTATTTTCCGCTTGATCTTAAAACATGTTTTGAAGGTCAATTTAATTGAAGTATAACTTCCATATAATAAAATGCACACATTTTAAATGTACAGTTTGATGAGTTTCGACAAATGTGTATATCTGTGTAACCACCACCTCAAAATATAGAATGCATGCATCACTCCAGAAAGTTCCTTCATGCCTTTTCAGTCATTTCTTTTCTAGCCCCCTGCCTTAAGCAACCATTGATCTTTTGCTGTGACCAGAGCATCTAAAATAGTGTTTCGGATTTTAATGGGAATACTTCCGGTGTTTTATTACATATGATATACCTGTTGCTATAAAATATTTGTTGTGTTAATATTCATCTAAGCTTTATTTATAAAGGTTTTCTCTTCATCAGAAACAGGTGTACAGGGGCTCCTGGGTGGCTCAGTCAGTTAAGCATCTGCCTTCATTAGCTCAGATCATGATCCTGGAGTCCCAGGATTGAGTTCCACATCAGGCTCCCTGCTAAGCAGGGAGTCTCCTTCTCCCTCTGACCCTCCCCCTTCATGTGCTCTCTCTCTCTCTCTCACTCACTCTCTCTCAAATAAATAAAATCTTTAAAGAAAAATAGGTGTTCAGTTTTCCAAATGCATTATTTTTTGTTGTCTGTTGAGAAGAACTTAAGTGACTAATCTTTGCATTTTTTGATTAAACTAGTTGATCATTACCAGTTTTTTTTTCCGTCTCTTAAAACTTGGTTTTCTAATACTTTATTTTTGAATCCTTATTTACTAATGATTAGACTGTGGTTTTCTCTTTCTGTGCTATTTTTGTAGGCAATAGAGGTTTCCTTTTTCCATACTTTTTTTTTCATGCCTTTTATTTATATCTGTGAAGTTATATAGTATGGACATTATTTGTTCTTTAAGGTAAAAGGAGCTTTTTTATTAAATTTTCTGTGCTGATAATTTTTTTGAACAGTAGAAAAATAGTGATTCCTATGGTTTTTGCTCTTTTTATACTACATTATGAGTCTATTTTCATAAATTATATATATTTTAAAAATTTACCTTAAGTCATAGAGGTGGTTAAACTTATTAAGTTGAAATTTATGAAACTGCCTTTTCTGTGATTAAAATTTTCGTACTGACATCCTTTTAAATTTTCTATCAGATTGAGTACCCTTTCCCATTTCTGTTTTTGTTTATATTTCCTTTCTTATGACTAGATTTGGTAGACAGTACTTTTACAGAATATTAATAGGTGTTAAATTTGTAGAAGGAAGTATTGGATTATGTTTCAAATGCTTGTATGAACAAATTTTTACAAGTTTTTTTACTGCACTACTTTTTTTTTTTAAGATTTTATTTATTTATTTGACAGAGAGAGAGAGAGAGGATCACAAGTAGGCTGAGAGGCAGGCAGAGAGAAAGAGAGAGGAGGAAGCAGGCTCCCCGCCAAGCAGGGAGCCCGATGTGGGCCTCGATCCCAGGACCCTGAGATCATGACCTGAGCCGAAGGCAGAGGCTTTAACCCACTGAGCCACCCAGGCGCCCTTTACTGCACTACTCTTAAGACCCTTTCGGGCGCCTGGGTGGCTCAGTGGGTTAAAGCCTCTGCTTTCGGCTCAGGTCATGATCTCAGCGTCCTGGGATCGAGGCCCGCATCGGGCTCTCTGCTCGGCAGGGAGCCTGCTTCCTCCTCTCCTTGTCTCTCTGCCTGCCTCTCT